>VWZX01004899.1:943128-1228780 GCA_013399015.1 Galbula dea | reverse complement strand
TAATTTAGGATCCTTAGTACCATTCTGCTGCTTTGTGTTTTTTTTTCTTAAAGACACATTCCTTGGCCTATGGATTTGGAGCATAGATGAAAAAATGGCAGGTTAATGTGTTCTGTTATGTGGTCTCTTGCAGGAAATGGCCCCTTTCCGGGAATTATTGACTTGTATGGAACTGGAGGAGGACTCCCTGAATACAGGGCTTGCCTGCTGGCCAATTATGGCTTTGCTGTGCTGGCTCTGGCTTACTACAGCTATGAAGATCTCCCCAAAGACATGAAGGAATTCCATCTGGAATATTTTGAAGAAGCTGTAAATTATATGTTACAACACACCCAGGTTGGTTTGTTCATTGACACACTCTCACTAGAGAGAACTCTGATTAGTCAGGTCCTGTTAGACTGCAGACAGGGCAGACCTGCTGTGTGTAAAATAGCATCTCCATTCAAGTTGGCTGTACTTAATGTATAAAATATATAAACATAAATATTTTTATATTATATTTATAAATATTTATTATATTTATAAATATAAAATAAAGATATAAATTATCTTTAACTCTCATCACAATGGTTCTCTGGCAGATTATTTCAGTTCTTCCTTTTGAACTGACCAAGTGACACATAGGTCACGTACTAGTAATTTCTGCTCTATTCAAGTCAGTGTCATAGCTAGGGTACTGGTTGCCTGGAGGCTTACTGTCATGGATGAAATGGTTGCTTTGGACAAAGTTTATTAAAGGACCCCTCCTGTCAAGTCACAAGGTTCAGAAAGGACCCCCTCGCTTTCTAAACTCCTTCTCAGAGAGAAGCCTAGATGCAGCTGAGTCCAATCCTAGCCCAGACTTGGTCAAGAGTTTATGTCTAAGGGATTGTGGTCTTTATACCACTTTGTCCCGCAGGATTAAGGATGGCAAACCAAATATATATGTATTTGTATTTTTATTTAAATTGATACAGAAGAAAAGCATTGATCAGAATTATTTACTGCACAGCATAGATAGCTATCATTTACTAATACAGTGCATGATTCATTTTAAGCAGAATGATTAAGCAGAGATTGGTGTCGCTCACCCATATCAACGACCATGGGAGAATCCTCTTTCTCTTTCTTTTAGCCTTGAGCGGTAACCTTGGGGAGCATCCTCTCCAAGGGAGAAATATCTCAACGCCTTAGATGAGGTTTGTCAGAAGTTTCTACAGTTGACAAGTGGGACTGGGCTTTTATAGTATAAAGTGGTTGACTGTCAGTCATATGTTAATGGCCTAGATGTGCCAGCTCAAGAATCTTGTTTCTGCAGCTTTAGGTAAGTTATAAGTGCTGATTTTTCCAGCTCATAACAATGACTTTTGGTATCTGCCAGACATACTTCAGAATTTGTGGAGTGAGGCTGATTTTAGCATTCATCAATACCAAAACACCTTAATTCTCCCTTCTCCATTACTGATAACATTTGCAGGGGGGCAGAGTTTGAGCTGTTAACCACTACTGAGGTGGACCATCCTGCTACGCTTACTGGATTTCCAGCAGGGCTCTCGGGTTTATGCTCTGTAGAATGTCCTTCATAATCAAATGCCATTTTAAGCTGTGGAGCACACAATGACCTTCTGTGATCCAGGTCTTAAGGAAGTCCAGCAGTACACATTTGTTGCTGTGTATTGTATAAACTTACTCCAGATCGCTCCACGTGTTGGTATTTGGTGAGTGTGGGTTTTAGTAGCTAGTTGTGAACTTGAGGATCCTTGTAAGTTGACACCTCTCATAAAAGAACCTTGCTTAGTTCTGCATCTCCTTCCAAGAAGCTGTGGCTGACAATAACTACACTTGCACAAGGCAACACGTGGTTTCTCCGGAGAACTCAAAATAAATACCTTCCTTAATGTCAGAAAGATAAGTAGTTGTTAAATGTCTTGGTTGCTTTTCAGTCACCCTAACCCTAACTGCTTGTGCCACCTCTCTGCCCAAAAATCTCTGAAAGTTGCATCTCCTGCCTTTTTTTTTTCCCCTGAGGGCAGTACCATAGCCTCCTATTAACACCTCCGCTGACAGCCTCTCCATGTGGCAAAGTTGCAGCCATATTTTCCTATTTTTTCCTTCCCATGCTTCAAAATCAGTGGATTTGGTGCCTGTTGCCCTCGTAATAAGGTACAAAAGGTAGAAAATTTTGATGCTCTGAGTCTTGGAGCATTTTTACCCTTGAGTGTCTCTGGTTATGAGAACACTTGTTTTATTAGCTAACCTTCTTTCAATATCCTTGGAGGATTTCAGCACTCTATAAGATCATTTGGCTTTCCTATTCTAGTTAATTTGCCTGAGTAAAAGAAGATGAAGGTAACCTATTCTAGGCTGACTTCTGAGGACTGTAGAGTTTGCATAGAAAAATGGTTTTAATGGGTTATTTTTTAAGATGCATTTTAATGAGTAAGCCACCTCAGAATACTTCCTTGGTGTCCACTGTGAGTTGGACACCAAGCATACTACAGAAACAGGAGAGCAGGTGATATGGTCTCTGCTACCCCATGTTAGCTTCTTAATAGGGGAATTGAAGACAGTGGGTGTATATAGGAAATATGTTACCATAACAGATGACAATATCATAGTCTCTGCTGACTTTGAACATTTTGCACTGAAAGAAAGCATTTGTAGAAGAGGTGTCTGGCCTGCCTCTCCTCTTCCCTTAACTGCCTTATAAACAAAGTTAATCTGGGGCTGCATGTTTTTTGCAATCATGGTTGCTTCAGCACTGAGCCTTGTAGCTTTTTTAAGATGATGCTGCAGTCTCAGCAGGGCTTATGATCACAAATCAAGCATGGAACAGTTCCCCAGGGTCTCTCAGACATGGATCCTGCACACAGGACCTTAGATGCCTATAGCTGGGGTCCAGATTCAGGACAGACATTGCTGTGAACGTGGCATCATTTCAAGGAAGCAGCATGCCATGGTTTATTGCTTGTGGTTTCTCTTCTCTCCTCTCCAGGTTAAAGGTCCTGGGATTGGGTTGCTTGGAATCTCAAAGGGAGGTGACCTGTGCATCTCCATGGCCTCCTTCCTACAGGGCATCACGGCCACTGCCCTTATTAATGGCTCGGTGGCAAATGTGGGTGCAGTGCTCCGCTACAAGGACATCACCATTCCACCCCTTGGACACAATGTAAAACGCATCAAGGTCAACAAGTCTGGGATTTCTGATGTTACTGATGTACTGAACAACCCGCTAGAAGGGCCTGACCGCCAAAGCTTTATCCCTTTGGAGAAGGCTGAGTGTCGTTTCTTGTTCATTGTGGGCCAGGATGATCGCAACTGGAAAAGTGAATTCTTTGCAACTGAGGGGAGCAAACGTTTGCAAGCTCATGGGAAGGAAACACCTGAGATAGTCTGTTATCCTAAAGCAGGGCACTACCTTGAACCCCCCTTTTTCCCAATGTGTGCAGCCTCAATGCACCTGCTAGTTGGCAGGCCTGTGATGTGGGGAGGGGAGCCCAAGGCACACTGTGAGGCACAGATAGATGCTTGGCAGAGGATCCAAGCTTTCTTCCACAAACACCTCTCAGGTGAGCCATCTGGAATATCCAGTAAGCTGTGATATGAGTTAGGTTACTTTACAGACAAAGATGCTGATTTTTCAAGTTTGTTTTGTTAAATGATTCTGAATGTGAAGAAAGAACATCATATTAACTATTGAGTTTCTTGGAGGATGATAGTGGTTGAAATTCTGAGATCTGCTTCCTTTTAACACCCTCTTTTTCCCTCAGAGTTCTTGGCCTCCTGTTGTGGAAATATGATGGTCTTAAGGCTGAGTCTGCTTTGAATGTGAATTTAAGTGGAAGGTAACTCATGCAAGCTGGGAACTGGGATGAAAATTTGCCTTAGCTTTCTCAGAAGAAATGTGTGCCATTGCTCTTAACCAGAGCCAGCTCTGTGCTCTAGTTTTTCTGGAAGCAGCTGTTCTCACTTCCTGCCTGCAGTAATCTTTCTGTTCTTCCTGTGCACTTCCCTCTCCGTGTTGGCTCCTTCCACTTCTCCCACATCACTGAAACACATCTGCCTTAACACTTAATATCTAATATGTGCTACTAAAAGCAGCAGTATGTGCCTGCATCCTCAAATAACATCTCCCATTTATAGACAACTATAGCCTGACATGATATTCTGGGCACATATAATAGAAATAAGGCATTGGTATGGTTTAGGAAATTTTGAAAGCATGAAGAAAGAGCAGAACTGGACCCCTTGGTAGTCATGCCTGGAACTGCTTGTGGGCATCTCCTCAGCAGGGCTGGATATCCCTGTGAAGAGTAGTTTCTCCCTGCCTGTACATTCCCTTAATGCCTCCACAGCTGCCTACTCCTAAGTACTGCTAAAAATAGCATGGTTGTGAAGCTGGCCTGGCAGCCCCCTGAGGCACCATTGCCTTGCCGCTGAGTACTCTGCAGGCAGGCTGGTAGGAGCTGCTGTGGTGCGTGGGGAAGCAGGCTGGAAAAGGCAATAGTGGGAGCTAGGGTTTCCCTCCAGGCCCTATTGCTGGATCTTTGTGAGGGGCATGATTGTATAAAATAACCACTTTTTACACGTCAGTGCCTTACAAACCCAAGCTGAGTGGGCATCGTTTGAGTAGCTGTTCGTACTTTATGTGAATTATATGTTGTGTGTTTATGCCTTTTGCACAGGACTGTATTTTTAAATGGATTAAACCGGAACGACAAGCTTCCCCGCTGCTCCTAATGGTTTAGGGAAGGGTTGGAGGGTTAAGAGTTGACACCGCCCGGGCTGGTAGGCGGCCTTTCCCGCCCTGGACTGGTGCTATGGGGCACTGCTATTGATTGAGACTGCCTGGAGGGGGCGGTGACCTCGCTACAGTTACTGCTGTTGGCGGAACGGTCGTTGTCTACCTGCTGCTGTTATGTGGAGAGCGGTGGCAGCCACTGCCTCGGTCCCGGCCTGGCGGGTCCTCTGCCGTGCCGCGCCGCCGCCCCCGCCATCGCGGCGGCGGGCAGTGACCATGGCCGTGTCCCCCGCCGCCGGCCTGGCAGACGAGCGGGTGGAGACGCGGGTAGCGGGGCTGGGCCCGGGGCAGCCGGTGACCCTGCGGGCGCTGGCGACCGATGAGCGGGGCTGCCTCTTTCAGTCGTGCGCGCATTACCGGGCAGACGACCGCGGCGAGCTACACCTGGGCACGGACGCCTCGCATGGCGGGGACTACACCGGCGTGGAGCCCATGGGGCTCTTCTGGAGCCTCGCCCCCGCCGGCATGGAGAGGCCGTACCAGCGGTTCGTTCCCCGGAGCACCGGCACCCCGATGAAAGTGGAGATGTTGGTTCACCAGGGCCACAGCCTGACCGGCGCCATCCATGGACCGGTGGTAGCAAAGGCCGAGGTGGAGAGGTGGTTCACGTCCCCCGGTGTGCGGAGGATCCGGCTGAAGGAGGGGGGTGTTAGGGGTTCCCTCTTCCTGCCGCCGGGTGAGTGCCCCACCGTAGAGCTTCGCCTCGGTGCAGTGGGTCCCCCCCCGACCTCTCAGCCCAGAGCGAGGAGGTCTTTTTGAACAGAAAAACACGAAGATCACCCGGGAAATCCGGATTCCGCAGTGCATTCGAACAGCGCCCTGCAGATAGGCGGCCAGTGGTCTTCTGAGTTGAAATCTTAGGGAGACTCTCAAAGGCGTGTCATGGCCACACTGCCTGGTCCTTATCAGCAGGGTAGGCACGGGCAGGTGGCTTTTTTAAGACAAGCAAAAGCAATATGAGAATAGGGGTTGTAGACTTAACCATGACACTGCTCTCAGCCTACAATTTTTCAGTAGGTTTGATGTTTGCTCTGGGCTGCTGGAATATATAATATTCAGAAAAGTTGATAGGCTTCATCATGTGAGCCTGTGCTAAACCTCCTAAGGCTTTTACCCTGAGTGGGGTTGAATCAAAGAGGCATTTTCCTTCCCTGTGAAACACATGCTAGTAAGCAAAGCAGCAGAAGAGATTCTAGAAAATACAGGTATTCCACCTCTCTTACACCAGAGCCAAAGCTAAGTTAATAGTTGTGTTACTTTGGTTTTCTGTTTTGTGAAAGCAAAATAGGTTTCTGAGCAACTTCTACCTGTTCTGCTTGTGGAATGGTTGTGATTTATGAGCTATGGTACTCTGATGGACTGCTAGCGTTGCTAAATGAAACCTTATACCGATGATGGTGTTTGTACACTTGAGCCATGATTTAAATGTCCTTTATTTCCCTGAGTGTTGTGCTATTAGAACTGCCCTCCATGTTACCTCTAATTTGTAGCAACTTGATTTAGCAAATCCTGTAAGTACCACTGCAGTTATTAGGGACTGAATTACTTTCAGTGAATGATTTCCAAACCAATAATCTTTTTATCCATTTAGATACGGATCCAAAGTCCATTGAAGAAAGAAACAACAGAACAGATTGAACTTTGATTTTTGGATCAAACATTTAGTCAGCATTCTGGATTTTCCTTCGCTGAGATGTGGTTGTTTTGATACATCTTGCCTTAGAGGACGAGCTGGGTTTTTGCTGAGCTCTGTGGGAATCCAGAGATCTGCAAGACAGAACTGCATTTTTCCCTTTAGAAAGCCTGGTGTTTGTAATAGTGTGGAAAAGTCTGGAATCATTTAAGCAATGATACTGGCATCCTTCTTGGAGAATCCAGTTACAGCATTACTACTGTGCCTATCTTTGCTCCAGGAACAGAAAAATGTTGGAATCTTAAATGTGAACTGTTCTTAGTAAAAATGGGATTAATTGAGTAGGCTTATGCTGTAATTTTAATATGAAAGTTATATCTCAATTCAGGCATAGAAGTTATAGGTGTGAGCTTGCTTTGTTTTTAAGTAGTAGTAAAGTTGTCTAGCTTTTTTGTGCCATTTTCCTGCTTTTTAGTGAGCTCTGAAGAAACTGTATGCCTGGGCATGTGTAGGCACTCTGGGGGGCAGTCCAAGATCCTTGTGCAAGTTAAAAGGTTGTCTTCATGTGAGACATATTTATGCTTGATTGCGTTCTGATCCCATTTTCTTGCCAGGAAGCTTTCCACGTAGGGATGATAAAAGAATGAGTGTTTTTATTTCCTAGCCATCTAGGCTGACTGTTGTTAACTAAAAGTTACAGTTGAGCATGGCATTATGGTATTTAGACATACTTTTATACAAGTTCAAAATTCTCCTTTAAACATTTCAGAGCTGAAAGAAAAAGAACCCAAAAGCATGTTTTAGTCCTTTTCTGACTTTCTAATGCTCGTAAGTTAGGACTTTTCCACCATCGAGCATGTCTTGTCCAAAGCTTCCTTTTCTCAAGCACCTTGTCTTTACTGCATATATGTAATATCAGACAGTTAATGCACGCTTGGACAGGAAGGTGATTTTTCTCCCGAGTTGTAGCGAGCTGGCTCCCAGTAGTGACATCTGGTGGCCGGGGGGGAAAAAAAAAGGAAATTGCCTGTCTGGGTTATAGTTCCAAGAGGTAGTAGAGGTAGTATCCTTAGCCCTTTAACCCAAGATCTGCTGGCATGGCATACAGGAATATCGAAGGCACGACATTTGCTGAAAAGTGTACTCATTTAAAATTGTGGTTCTAGTTATTTCTGTAGCTTTGTAGGACTGATTGGACACAAGCATGCACATACTTATCTGTATATCAGTCATGCACACGTAACTGCCCCTGGGTAGCTCTCCACTTTACCCCCTGCCTCTGCACATCTGCAGCAGCAGTTCTGCTGCCAAGTATTACTTGCGGTGCTGATGTTGAGGTAGAACAAGTAAATCCAGTTGATTTCATCTAGCCATGGATGTCTCTTTCCTGTGCTTTGCTCAATGCACCTTATTCCAGAGTTTGCATAAGTTTTGTAGAGTTTACTTCCAGAGCTCAGTGCTCTTGTCTTATTAGTAATGAGCCTGCACTTTGCTAATTCAGGTATGACTTATCTGTGGGGAAAGTATGTGATTTAGAGTGTGATGATTCTGAGGATGGGAGGTTAAGACCTTTGAAAAATACATTTAGAACAGTTATTTTTCAAACAAGTTTAGCTGTTCACATATTTTTTGCAGGAGGGTAGGAACCAAATCTTTGTTTGAAATAGTTAAAATAGGATACAGCACTGAAGACATTTTCTGTTGTTCACTCTTCACCAGATAGTTTTTAGTGTCCTGTTTGATAACTTGTCCTCTGTATCTCTTCTTTTTAACATAGGGGATGGCCCCTTTCCAGGAGTGATTGACATGTATGGTGATGAAGGAGGTTTGATTGAATTTAGATCCAGTCTCCTGGCTACCCATGGTTTTGCTGCTCTTTCTCTGCCATATTTTGACTTTGAAGATCTGCCTAAGGTCATGAAGGAACTCAAACTGGAGTACTTCGAGGAGGCAGCTAGATTCCTACAGCGTCACCCAAAGGTGAGTGTGATGAGAGATCTTCCAAGACATGGGAGGATTCAGCAGTCACACCTAAGTAGTGGTGGTGGTTTTGGAGTATCAGTTTATGTTGGCATTTTTAGGCCTAATAATGGAAGAAGTCCTCCATAGGCAACTACATGTATGACTGAGGAGAGTGATTTTCTTCCAGCACAAGCTGTTTTTAAATGCTGGAAACTAGAAGATAGATTCCTGATCATTAGAACAGTGAAATGCTGGAATATCCTCCAGACAGAGGCAGTGATGATAAAGATTTTTATTTTTTTTTAAAGGAAAGCAATTTGTTTAAGAATGATACAAACCTGCTCACTAGTCAGCAAAGGAATGGATTTGATAAATTAGGATGTTTTATTTCAGTTCTGCTCTCTAGGGTAGAAAAGGACAAGACTCAATGCTACTCATCCTTCAAATGTCATTTGTGAGGTTACTTTGTTTCCCTGAGACATACATAGTAATATACTGTGCTTAAATTTCCTGCTACCCCTTTTGGGAAAAAGAGAAAATAATTGCCTCAAAATACTCAGTAGGCACTAGATGAGGTCCAAGTGATGGTACTTTGTGTGTGTGCCTGTGTTATTTTGTGGAGTTTTAACAGCTCATGTTGTCTCTGAAAAAGAAAACACTAAGCAGAGGGAGGAGCCCAGATCCAGGCTGTAGCTTTCCAACAGGTCAAATCAATAATTAACCTGGCCTCCTTTTTGTTTTGTTTTGTTTTTTTTTTAATAACACAACTCCAAAGGCACTTAATGGCTAATCCCATTATAATGCATACTTCCTTTATTCTTCTATTCCCATCTTCCCCCCCTTCTCTCTCACCTCCATCTTGTCTGAAGGTGAAAGGACCAGGAGTTGGAGTGATTGGAACTGGGAAGGGGGCAGAATTAGCACTTTCCATGATCACCTTCCTGCCAGAAGTTGTGGCTGCTGTCTGTATCTCTGGCTGTAGTTCAAACACAGTTGCAGATCTCCATTACGGTGAGATGACTCTGCCTGGGCTGCGTTTTGATATGAATAAGGTCAGTGTTTCTGACACTGGTGTATTTGACATTTTTGAAGCTCTGGATGACCCAGTGAATCCTGCTAATTCTTCTTGCATGATCCCCATTGAAAAAGCAGAAGGTCACTTTCTCTTGGTGGTAGGGGAAGATGATCGTATGTGGAAGAGCTCCTTATATGCTGAGCTGGCAATCGGGCGTCTACGTCAGCATGGGAAAGAAAACTTTGAACTCTTAAGTTATCCAGGAGCAGGTCACCGAATTGACCCTCCTTCTACTCCATTTTGTCAGGTAGCTATGGATCGTGTTCTAGGGGTGCCTGTTCTCGGGGGTGGAGAGAGCAAAGCACATGCCCATGCACAGGAACACTCCTGGGGAAAGATTCAGGAGTTTCTGCGCTTACATTTGGAATGAACACTTAAGCACTTGTAAGCTGTTGCAGAACTACAGAGGACTGAGCTTGAGCCACCAAAATGACTAGAGAATTTGAGGGACTGATGGAGAAAAGCTTTGAAGTACAAAACCACCAAATGACTACTTAGCTACAAGTATAAATCCAAACCAAAAGGGATTTGTTTGGACTAGCCCAAGTTATTTTAAGTAGGTACACAGAGGAGAAGTTAAAACAGTGATAGGTAGGCTGCATTGTAGTACAAATTTGGCAGCATGAATTGATCATTTGACATCATCAGGGTGTTAAAATTGTGTTGGTGAGGTTAAAGAATGGTTAAATGCACACATTTATGTGTGCAAATCTTACTTCTCTCTTCATTGCTTGTTTTAAACTAAAAACACCTGCCATTAAGTTAGGGATTAATTACCTGTGAAACTCTTAAGTAATGATGTTAACAGATGCTGACAGCTGTTAGCGAGGAAGTGGAGTTAAGAGCCAGAAAACCTAGTCAGTAGAAGATGAAGACTGACTGTAAAAAGCTGTTTCCTTTTGGGAATGATTAACTTAGAATCATAATACTTAAAAAAAAACCAAACCCAAAACCAAAAAAACCCCACCAAAACCCAATAACCCCTCAACCCCCAAGCCCTCCAAAAAACCCCACCCCAAATCTATATCTTTTTCCACGATTGCCTGAGATTGGTTTTTTTCATCCTGATTAATTTTTGACTAATACCTTACTTTTCCCCACCATTGAGGTAGAAATAGCTTCTTCCCAAATGAGTTGATTTGTTGAGAGAGGGTCTTGCTGGAACGATGCCAGCACTTAGGCCTGTGTAACAAGGGCTACTGTCAGTACAATGTATCCTCCAAGGTCATTTTGTTAGACCAGTTTGAGAGCTGCTGAAGAAGATACAAAGCCTTCATTTATAGTACTGAATTTTGCTTTGCTCTCAGGGATTTTTTTTTTCCTCACAAATTCACAGTCATTATGCTGCTGCTCAGGTCCCATTTCTGCAACACTTATAACTCCTTATCATTTGACTGAAGTTGTGTATGTTCTCCACACACCATCACTGCTAATTGAACAATTTATCCATCCACTCCTTACAAGATAAGTTCCATCCTGCTCACTGCACACAAGATCTTCACCTCTAGTCTCTCTGAGGTCCCTTGCTGGCTGAAGAGGCGTTTGCAGAGTTGTATCTGGTGCTTGAACCTCCACTGAAACCAGCAGCCCTGGAAGTCCAGGACCACTGCCTGCCTTAATGAGCATGTTGGTGTCACACATGCTTAGTAGCCTGTCAGTTTTCCACACTTACTCAAAGTTACAACCATAAAGGAAAGGGTTGTCTGAAGGTTCCCATCTGTTTGCTCTCCTTGTTATGTACATCTTCAGTGGTGGGAGCTATGTAGTTGTGGTAGAGCAGTGCCTCCCTTAACCCTGCTGTGTTACACTCCCAGCACTGGTACCTGTGTTCACACTCCAGTTCTACCTCAGTGTGTCCATTACAATGCAAAAATGCAAGCTGGAGGTTCACGAAGTAAACATTAAGATGTAAACAGAACAAAAACCAGATGGCTTAAAGTCCTCAGACTTCAGTTGTAAAGCACAAGCCTTTAAAATAATTCAGTGTTAGATGTTGTCAGATATATGCAATTTAAAAGAAACAAAACCCACTTCCTTTATTAAAAAGCTAGGCTGTATAAGACTTCGGTGTTACATTTTTGTTTCCAAATAGTTCATATGTTTGGAAAGCTGTGTTTTCTTTTTTTTTAAACAAAGAAAGGAGGAAAAATAAAAAGAATATAGCTTCACTGTAAAGATCCTTTTATGAATAAGTCAGAGTAGTCCTGGTCACAATTCACCGAAGGGTCTGTAGAAAACCGGCCAACTTTTGCACTAGCCTTTTGTGTATTTACAAAACCACTTGGAGACCAAAAATACATCCCAGACACTCCACTGTCTCCTGATGTGTACATTAAGTTGAGTGCCTGGTTACAGTCTAGGTTAAACCCATGTTATTTTTATTGTTCTGCATTCCTTACATGGCCAAACTGCTGCAGCCTGTCATTGAGACTTGCTGGGGCCGAGGGTTTGCTTCACTAGCTGAATCAGGAGGGCCTGGGCTTCCAACCAACCTGAGATGGCCATGCAGCCTGAGATGGGGTTGGACGAAGCCTGGGTAACTCCTCAGCACCAGGATGGCTCCACAGCAGCTGGCTTTGAGGGGGATGAGGGGCTTCGAGTAGCCATGGTACCAGAGCTACCTCATGGGATCAACCCGTTAGTGATTTGTGCAGTTGTTTGCTGCTGGCACTGCGTGTAACCTCAAACTGTTATAACTGTTGTTATGGATCAGTTTCAATAAAAGGTGTCTGGTAATGATGATACCAAAAATTTGAACAGTCTGATTATTGTGAGCCTCCCTACGTTCTTTTGTGAACACCAGAAGGTCAGTCTCATGACTGAGCTTCCTTACGTTCTTTTGTGATACCTGAGACTCAGCGAGACTTCAGTAGTGTTTAAATAAGCCATCCCGCATTCGTTTGTAACAGGTAAGGATGAGAGCATGGTTTTAGGATTTCCATCCCAAGGACATAGATTGTGCCAAAAGATACATCAGCAGTGTGCTGAAAGAGCAAAACACCCACAAAGATCCTTTGTTTATAGTGACTGAAGACCAGAAACAGGAGTTGAAAACTGAGCTCAGGTCTGTAACCCGAAAGGGACACAAGAGACCATCAGAGACCACCAGAAACACCCTGCCCTCAATTTAGTGCACAGGTATAAAGCAGCTTTTGTAATATATTAGGATATGTATTAGGATTCCTGGAAATAGGTGGGAATTTCTGTGGATATTCGTTCTTGTGATGTATATGATAACTTTTTTCAAAGGAAAGAAGAGATCCCCTATTCATCCAGCGCAGGAATAAACCAATGTCGGCTTCCTAAACTATCATTTGGTTTGGAGACTTTTCTTGGTTACGGTTTTCGGTAGCAATGCTCCTGGGGGTGTTAACGGGTACGAGCCCTGTGGAGTGCGGGAGGTGCTTGCAGCGGGTGGGGAGTCCGCCCATCCGCCAGGGAGCGCCTGGCAGCAGGTCTACCGTCCTCCTGCCGCCACGTCCCACAATGCGCCGCGGAGCGCCCTCCTACGCGACTTCCGGAATGGGAGACTCTGAGGCAGTGTATCTATATGGTCGCCAGGTGTGGTTGTCTTGGCGCTCTTTTTGCCCCGACGTGTCTGTGGCGCTGCGCATGCGCGGGACGCTCCCGCGCCATAGCAACCGGAGCGTTAAGGGTAGCAACGGCAATGGTGGGTCCCCTCTGGTGTCGCCGCGGGCGCCTGCCTGGCGTAGAGTGCGCTAGGGATGAGGGGGTGGCGGGCGGCCGAGGAGCTGCTGGGCGGGCCGGGGGCTTGAGCAGAGGCTGAGCCGCGGCGTCCTCGGCACCCAGCGGTGGCGGCGGCTGAGGGGAGGGGCACACGGCGAGTGGGGCCTGCTCCGTGATTGGGGGGGCAGCGGAGGACACGGACGGTGCCGCTCCCTTGGTGCGGCGAGGCAGAAGGGCCCGGGGTGTGGGAGGGGGGGTGTGTGTGTGTGTGTGTTGTGGGGATGTGAGTAAGCGTCCCCTCAGGGCTGCTCCTGAGTAGTTCCCGGGGTGCGGCTGTGGTGGTGCCGCTGCCCCGTTGCTGCTTCAGCCTTTCGCGGCCGCGGCCCCTCCGAGCATCCCGGGGCGCTGGCTAAGGCTGGATAGCGGTGGCCTATCAGTGTGCCTTCGAAAAAGGGGATTTCAGGGATATATCGAAGTGGTGGGGTGGCATCCTACAAACCCCTGAGTTAGGGAGTGTTTGTAAGGTAACGATCTGCAGTTACTACAGCGATTGGCTTGATATCTGTTGCTGTGCAATTCTAATTTGCTCTGTTTAGCATATAAATAAATGTTTGCAAATGAGGGCAAAGTGTCACTAGTTTAGTTTTTCTGGGGGGTCTGAATTGTGTAAATAACTCTGTGTCTGACAGTTATGTTTTGGAGGGAAAAATATTTTGTTACAACTTTTTTTTAATGTACAGGGAAGTTTTTTTCCCCCTTATGGAACAGTGTTTCTTGTTCCTGCCGTCTTGATGGTGGCTCTCCAGAGCAACAATTTCAGCTATTGATCACTTGGCATTTTGAAATAATTTAAGTAATACGACTTTCTTGAAATACCTGTAGAAACTTGTTAAATGTGTGTTCAGGTAGAGGAGCCCTGAAAATAGGCTTCTGGGAGGGAGATTTCCCTGAAGTAACCTCCATTGGCAGAAGATACTATGATTTGTCTACAGAAATTTCAAAAGCACTTGAAAACCATGAAATCACTGATACGTGTTCTTCAAGTAACTCAGGGTGCTGAGTTTCATATTTCTACCAAATCAGATTTTACAATGGGAGAGACAAGTCAGCAGAGGTCAAGGAAAAAGCTGCTGCTTATGCTCACCTGAATCACTGGCTTTAATGTCCAATCTGGTTTTAGGCATGAATTTGAAACAGAAGCAGGCACTGGTCATAGAAATCTCTTTCTATCTTCAACAGGAGTGGCAGAGGTCACATACAGGAATGCTGTAATGGTTGGCTACCATTATTACAAAAAATGCAATGAAGTTCCTGTCCAAAAAAACTGATTAACTGGAATCCAGCTGGTTTTGCTGGCAAACTGGTAGATGTTAATTTGGTTTCATGAAGCTGTTGGAGTGGGAGCTAGGGATGTAATCTTCTGAACAGGACGAGGTCATTGCAGGTGTTTGTCTGCAGCAGAGTCCAAGGGGTTACTGCTATGGCACAAATTTGTCAGATTATCTACAATGGGACCTGGACTAGCTATCACATGGTATAGGCAGGATTAAAATGAAGGCCCGCTGGTGGGCAGAAGCAGCTGGAACATCTGAGGATGCTCAGTGGTATGTGTCTAAATGAAGGTATATATTGATATTTGAGGTGCATGTTCAGGCTTCTGGATATTGCTGGCTGTTGCTGGTGTGACCTGGTCTAGGGAATCCTGCTGTGGCAGGGGGGGTGGACTAGATGATCTTTCGAGGTCCCTTCCAACTCCTAATATTCTGTGATTCTGTGTTTACTTGCTGTAGCCCTTCTTTCATATGCAGCTGCCTCAACTGTTGTCTTTCACTGTTGGGTCCAGAGTTTACAGGGGTCTAGGCTAAAGTACCAAACACTAAAGCTCTGTGACTGAGGTGCTTGCCTGTAAGATTTTGGGTGAAAGTTAGTTTGTTGGTTTTAACTTTTACAGTCAGTTTTTTTGATACCTGGTTACCTGAAAGGCTGCTTCTATATCCATGTGGTAGTGCTACACAGAAGAACGAAAGAGATGCCCAGAGTCCTCCAGTTTTTGTAGAAAGGAGGCTTTTGGTCAGTTTTTGTGGAAGATTGGTCTCTGGACCCTTTTATATTTGAAAGATGTCTTGAAATATATCTAATGTTGAAGATACATCGGAGTTTCTCTACGTACTACTGTTCTGAGCTTCATCATGTGGTTTTGATAAGACTGATGTGAGGCAGGAAAGTTGGATTTAGTGACAACAAAAAGTTGGTCAGTGGGTCAATCCTTAAAAAGCCTTGTACAGCAGCTCTCAGATTTTTCCTAGCTGCATAATATTTTCACATTGCATGTTGTGACTCAACATAAAACAATTGGAAAAAACCAAATATAAACACTGATTTTTGGCAAGATGTACCCTATTTTCCTCAGTGAATCTTAAGAGGCTGTATCATTCTGCCTACTCACAAACTTGCTTTCAGACAGGAAGTTATTAATGCACAGTAGCAGAATGTGTTGGGGTTTAAGAGCATTAGACCACATTTTTCAGTGCAGGGACTTCTAATGTCTTAGAATTGAATTTTTCCATCGAAGGTAACAAGCAGTGTCCCAGACCCATGCTTCACATGAGGCAGACGGTAAGATCAGGATGATTATGTCCTTGCATTAAGCCAATTGATTACTTCTGAAAATAATTCTAAGTACCCCAAAAAATAAAATTATGGGACTCTGAGGGGTTCCAGCTTCTTAGACCCAGCTGGAGAAAGACAAAACAGGAAAGTGATAGAACGGGGTAGAAAGAAGAGGTAGAAGCAGGATTGGGTTTGCAGTGAACAAGCCAACTAAAAATTTGCAATGAATATTCATTTAAATATATTTAATTTTTAGGCAAAAGCAACAACTATCAAAGAAGCTCTAGCCAAATGGGTAAGTACTAGAACAGTATCTAGCTATTTAACACTGTGGGATGGTTTTTGACTGTGTTCAGCTAAATTTATTTTTCAAACTTATTGTAAGATATATACTTGCTTGAAACATCTACTATAAGAAGTTTCACAAAGTAATTTTTTTTAAAAAAATTATTATTATTGAAGTAAAATACATTTTGTTGGACTTTCTGTGTGTTCTTTTTCAATTGATATGGCTGGTAAAGATGAGTCTGTCTTGCTCCCCTGCCTTGTTCTGCTGAATATGTGTTGATAGAAGGCCTGAGGCTACCAAGAGATTTAAAGTGGAGGATGTCTTAACTATGCTCTGTTCATTTTACCTGAGTGTAGTCCTTTCCACAAAAGAAACAAGTGTGGAAGTCTCACTGTACTGAAGTCAGTACAGAATCTTCTGCTATTGTCTTTTTAACATCTTATCCCTCATATTGTGTAAAGTGTGACTCAGAATGAGTTTCTTGCTTGTTTTAGATCCAAGTAATGAGTTACTACAGTCAGTCATTTGTGGTGGCTACTGACCTGGCCTCGGAGCCTTCTAGAAAGCTGTTTGTTGGCAAGGATGCAGATGTAATTCCAAATGATGATGTAGGATGCTCTGGGATCAGGTTCACAGTCCAGTGAAAACAGTGAGAACCTTTTCCCAGTTTCAGTGAATTTTTGATGAGGGCACAGGTGTACATGCACTCTGCCACCAATTCTGGCCAGCAGCTAGAGCAAGAGTCTATAAATGTTTTGGTCTCTAAAAGATATGGATGTGAGGCAGTGTGGGCAGGTACAGATGAAAGCCAGAAGATCTGTACCATCCACTCAAGGTAATTGAAGTCTACTTCCTTTTTGAATTTTATCATTGTTTTAGAACCTTCAGTTTTTCAGGGGGTTGGGTTTTCAGTCATGTTGGTATATCCCACAAAGTTTATTTCTCTCTCCTAATAAGAAGTAGAATGCAACCACTTGCAAACATTAGCACTACTGGAGATATGAACTGAGTATTAGAAGTCCTTTTGATATCTTGTAAATAAGCTAGGCTTCCACTTCTTGTGCTGTGCCTGCAGGAATATTGATAAACAGTATTCAAAATGTTTTCTTTCTTCAGTAATTTTTAGGAGAGTAATTTTTAGTAATTACATGTAGCAGTAAACCTCTTTTTCACCTTCTCTTTTTCTTCAGGAAGAAAAACATGGCCAGAAGGCTTCAGAGGCAAAGGAGGTGAAGCTGTATGGCCAGATTCCTCCTGTAGAGAGGATGGATGAGTCTCTCTCCACACTTGTGAACTGCGAGTAAGTTTAGTTAAAAACAGCTTGAAAACCAAATAGTCTCTTCTCTTTATATCATTTTTCAGTTTTTTTCTGCTGTCCACTGTGCAAGTAAGTATTTAGTATGTTTAAATGTGGCCTTCGAAGCAGTAGCTTTCTCTCTTTTTTCTCAGCTGAGTTTCTCTTCTCACTCACATTTCCTCTTTTTAATTGAAAGATCACTGTCACCTAACTGAAAAGATGTTAGGGTAGATTTTGTATTGATATTTGTCCCCAGGAAAGAAAAAAGAAGAAATATATGCATTTTGTATATACTGTTTATCAATATGTAATTACAGGTCCATGTTTGGAGTCCATCAGCTAACTGGCACATTTATGATCCATTCCAAAATTTATGGGGGAAAAAAAGAAAAAAAAAAGAGAGAGGCTTTAAGCAGGACTTTCAGAAAGAGATTAGAACCAGTGCAGAAATAAATGTCCATGCATTTGATAAGGCTAAGCATAGAAAGGTAATCCTGTATATCATGTAAGTAACTCATGGTACTTTCATGGAAGCTAAATAAAGTTGCAGAAGTCTTGATGGCTTGAGGATATTTTAAGTCTGTTTACACATTGAGTTAGTTCACCATCTAATGAGAGAAGAATACAGAATTATATCTAATGCAATGCTGTTTGGACATGGAACTCTTCTGATACAGTTATCCCTTGTATATTGTGAATTGATTATTCTTGCTTTTAAAGGAAACTGTCACTGTCTACAAACTGCATTGAAAGAATCGCCAACTTGAACAACCTAAGTAAGTGACAAGCCAGTGATTGATGACCTTTGTTTTCTAGAAGCTTGGATAGGACAGAAACCATAATTTATGTGTGTCCAGCTTTATGCCTGCTCTTATCCTTTTTAATTCCTTCCCCTTAGAAGATTACAAGTGACTTTTAAAATTATCAGTCTTACTGGAGAATGCATGTTTAGCAGTAATGGTGTTTTAAAGCATATATCTCTGCACTAGCTTAGCCTTGGCAGGCGTCTCACTGGGCAAGTTTAATAACAACAAAAAAATCAGTGGGCCTAGCTGTGGTATTCAGCACCTTACAGTTCTAGAGTGATTTAATGACCAATTTCTACACTCATGATGGAGATAATCTGCAGTTCAGCAATTCCATATTTGCAGTATTGGTTGGAGTGAGGTTGGAGACCTAAATGGAAAAACGTCATTCCACTTTTTAGAGGATTGGCTATACTTGGTTTGATTTTGTTTGTGCTTTAAAGGGGTGTGCATCTGTGTAGAAGGGGAACTGAACTTTTATTTCTTGGGCAGCTGTCTATGAAACATTGAAACTCATTGGGTTGCTGTCTTTGGTACAGAAGTCTTAATGGTCTGTCCTCAAGACTCTGTGGCATGAGGCTGACAAAGAGCTGCAGGTTTGGGGCTACAGCAGCTAGGCTTTCTATCTCCATCAAATTGCCAGGTGGCCAGACAAGGAACCTGGAATCCCATCCTTTCCAGCTACACACCAATGGGGTGTAGTATTCTGAAATAGTCTGTATTTAAAAACAAGAGTAATAAAAACCAGTAGCAGCAGTTAGAAAAAGTTGAGGTTGTTTTTTCTTTATAAACAATCTGTCATTTTTGTATTTGTAAGTATCACCTCATTTCTTCCAAATTTTAAAAGCTAGTGCAAACTTACAATGTATAAATGTGAGTTACAGAGAGAATAGCTGGCTAGATCAAAAGGGCATCTCCCAGCACTCCCCTGGGTGGGGATCCTTAGGGATATTGTGGATAATATTAGCTGTAGTAGGCTTTAGACTTAACCAATTATGAGTCTTTGTTTTTTGAGCATGGTGATGTGTTAAGCTGTTGTATTTTAAAAGAGGGAGAATTCTCATTGTACCTCAACATTCTAAGGAAAATTCATCTTCCTATTTTCAAATATTTTGCCAGGCGTGGTTTCATCCCTGCATTTCTTGAGACAGGACATACAACTATGTGTTCTAGATCAGCCTTGAATCTTCCTCTGTAGCCATCTCTAGCCACTGTATGTGATGTCTGTGGAGCATCTGTTGCTACTTGGGTGTAACTTTCATTGGTCTTGCCATTAATTACTGTACCATGTATTTTCAGTTGTTATGCATGCATAGCAAAACAAAATCATTAAGTATTTCATCCTTAATGCAGTTAAGAAGTGTTAAAACATGCATGAAAGATACAGATCCAAAGTTAACCCAGCTACATGCTGGGACTCAGTTTGCTTATGTACACCTGTAAGAAAGCTTGTGTGAACTATAAAAATGAGTTGTACAAAGAGACTTTATTTTGTGATAGCTGTGGTTACACTAGTATGACACTCAGCCCCAGTGAGAACAGCTCACTTGGAAAAGAATTTTTTCTCGGTGCTAGACTAAGTTGAAATGTCTCTCATCAGACTTCTGAAAGGCAGGCTTATATACTGAAATTGAATCTGCTGCTTTGATATAAGATTGGAACCAATTTTGCATGGAGAAGAAGGGGTACAAACTGTGTAAGATCAAAACTAGCAAGTTAGCAGTTGAGTTTAGGTGCAGAGCAAAATAATAGTTTTTGTTCAGTATTTATCTGGCCAATTTCAACTAGGTAGGTAACCTACACATGTACAGCTTTGTATTCGTGAGTGTGTTTCTGAGCTGTCTGCTGCAGTCATTCCTGATGATCTGTATAGGTCAGGTTTTGTTTCTGTTACATCGTTCGTTCTTAAGACAGCCTGCTGAGAGTGCAATTTGTTTGTAAATAGAATATGGTATTTTACCTGACTTACAGTATCTTTTTATATATTAAAAAAAAATAAAACATTTATTAGCAAGAACCTTTCTTTTGTCTTATTACAGAAAATTTGAGGATTCTGTCTTTGGGAAGAAATAACATAAAGAACCTGAATGGATTGGTATGTGCTTCTTAGTATCAATGCCTTGCTAACTGAATGGAGTGCTGCCTAGAATGTGGGATAATTCCCCTGTGTTCATGAAAGTCTTTGCTGAATTTATGTTGTTGCCTAACAATTTATTTTCTCCTTTAACTATGATCTGTTCACCCTTTTACACATTGCTTCTGAATTTTCAGATAGTCTGTTGTTGTTGTTGTTTAAACACTCTTCATGTTTGCAGATTCTTCAGGGCTAATTTACTATGTAAAAGGATTTTAGAAAGAGAGATTTTGTTGTCTTTGACAAAGATGAGCAGAACTTTCATTTGAAGACTGCTGTCTGTCTCTAAAGCCCTTTAAATTCCACTGGCTTTACATGAAAATAATTCCTACAGACTTTTTGCATGAGGACTTTTCTACCTGAAGATACTTGGGCGATGCTTATTTACTGCAAATATTAGCAGTCCTGTGAAAACACATGTCATGAGAGTCTGTCTGTTTTGTGTTAACAGGCACCTGGAGCAATATGGCTTTAGGGGAGATGATGGTGGCTGGACTAAGTCTACCAAGTAGAGGAAAATTTGTTGAGGAAAAAATTGGATCAATTCTGTTCCATTTGAATGGAGGACAGAGGAACTTTCTCTTCAATCAACTTTTAAAAATTAATATAGAAATTATTTTCTTCCTCAAGAGATACTGTATGTTTCTCTCACAGAATGTTTCTCTTCAAAGCTATTCCCACCTTCACAGGTGCCATAACTCTTAAGTGTGAAATGCAGAGTCAGTGTGTAATGGCTGGTTTAAAAACCTCTCTTTTGAGAGAATTATGAAAGCAGCTTCTGGCGAACAGGTACAAACATATATGCACCTGAAATGAATCATTCCCTCATGTACAAACCTCCTTCTAAAGCTGTTGAATTACATTCACCTCATGTATACTTGCAGTGCACAAGCAGCCAAATCTGTCTCTTCTACCCTTATGCCTTAAGAACAACTACTTCAGCCAGCTATTCCTTTTCTTATTCTAATATTGTGATTTCTGTCCTCCTAAATATATTTCAGATTCTTTGCTCTTAATTCCCATGGGTATTTGTCATGCATAAAAACCTGTAGGGGCTGAAGAGAAGATCTGAAGAATAAGGAAGATACACTTCAGCTTACCTCAGTAGTCCTGTCATTTTCCAGGAGGCAGTTGCAGATACTTTGGAGGAGCTGTGGATCTCGTACAACTTCATTGAGAAACTGAAGGGTATCCGTGTAATGAGGAAGCTGAAGGTTCTTTATATGTCAAATAATTTGGTGAAAGACTGGGGTAAGCCATGCCTCTCTATTCTGTAACTTCTCCTGTAGTGTGGGGAATTCATGAGTTTAGTCGCCAAGTGAAAAATAGCTGTGTATATTACAGGGCTTTAAGTCTTATTGATAAGCCTGCATATGTACGCAGAACCCTGACATACTTACTCATGTGAGAGTGTGCATGTAGTTAGAGTATTGAATTTCATTTCTAAGCCAAATGGACTTTGTTCTTTGAATCATCTTTCTTGGACTTCTTTTAAAGTACTTGTTCTCTAACCCGATACCAGATCAATCCCTATCCTGTCTTACACTATGCTATTTATGGTTGCACTGAGTTTGAAAAGAATGTTTGGTGCAGATGTACTTTCCATGTTTCACAATCTGTTTGGTGTTTTCATTTTTGTGGTTGCAGCAGAGTTTGTGAGGCTGGCAGAGCTGCCATTGCTAGAGGATCTGGTGTTTACAGGAAACCCACTACAAGAGAAATACCCCTCTGACCAGAAGAACGTTTGGATTGAAGAAGCAACCAAAAGGTTACCCAAGCTGAAAAAGCTGGATGGTGAGTCCGGGACATGGGGCGATTGGTGTGAGTCAACAACTTAATATAAAGATGACTACAGGGAAATGAGTCGTAACCTCAGAAATCCATCTGTGTGCCCATGTAATTAATATTCCTCCCTCTTCTCTTTGGAGTTATTCAGATCCTGGTTGCAGGATCTTCTGAGAGTGTTTGGTAGATTTTGGAGTGTTAAATCTGAGTGGTCTGGCAGCCTACATTTGGGCTTTATTCTTGAAGTTTTCCAAATAATTTTAGCATGTAACTAACAGGGAACTGGAAAATTCAATATTAAATAAGTTAACAAGGCTTTTTTCTGCCAAGTTGATTTGTGGTTTTCCCAGCAAACTTCATTTACTGTTTTCCCAACAAAGAAGGTGACATAGGAGGAATGGGGATGGACAGGGATATGCCCTGTTTCGCTTCTGGCACAATGGAGTCATTCAGGTTTCTTAAATGCCTGAATATCCTCCTCACATCACTGCAGTAAGCTGTCCTCTCCTTTTTGAGTCATTGATAGGAAGAAAATGTTTTTAAAGCTTGACCTGATTAGTGATCAAAACTGAGGTAATTTAAAAATCTGTTTTAAAATATGTCAATTTCTGTCCACTATTATCCCCTGTTTACTAAAACAGTGAAGAGGAGAGCAGGACTGGTAACATTAATAAAGAGTCAGAGTAGCAGCAAGGGAGGCATCACTGTAGGGATGGTGACAAGAGGATAGTTTCATTACAGGGAGCAACAGGTGGGACCTCGAAACCAGATGATCTGAAGTAATAAGAATTATTAGGAGATGGAGGCCTGGTGAGAGGAGTGTACTGTTCTGAAGGATAACACAGACTATGATTCTACTGTGCAATCCAGCTTTATCCCATGACAGCAAAGTTATCCGAGAGATGTGACCATATTGGTTCTTGGATCCACACTAATGTAATTGGATTTTGTAGTCTTGACATCCTAGTTAGGTGTCAGTGAGGAGGTATCCCACACACATATGTCATGGAAATAGCAGCCCCCAAAATGAGAAGGGGGATGTGCTGGTTTGTTGTTGGCAGTTGGACCAGCATGGCACATCTCTTAGTGCCCAACTTAGGCTGATCTTTGCAGGTCCTGCTTTAGTACCTGTTTTATTTCCTGTTACCTCAGAAGCTGGATAAACATCCAACAGAAGATCTCACCAGGTGAAGGATTTTCTAGTTAAGAGCAGTTCCAGAATGCAGACGTTCATATCAGTTAGAAGCAGTGGCAGGAAATACAACTCCTTCCTCTTTCTGCCGGTCTGACTCTTTCCAACAGCCTAGGTTAACTAGGTTAACAGGTATATCAGCTTTAACTATATCATCTTTCTCTGCATAATCTATTTGTAAATCGTTGCAGATTTTTTTTTTTTCTTTTTTTCCTCTTAGGTATCCTAGTTATTAAAGAAGAAGATGAAGAAGGAGCAAACTGATGACACTTTCTTGTTGAGTATTTATTTAAGTAAATCCAGATAGATTGGCACATAGAACTTTTATATAAGATGTTTGTTTTGAAGAAAATCTTTGGGCAATTTTAAGAAGACCAGCTTACTTCCACAGTCTCTCACCCAAAGAGTTAGCTACCAAAATTTGGGCATGCCAATTTTGTCAAGCTTTGACACCTTTTTGCCGAGACGAGTGGAGCTGAGTTTTACCTGCTGTTTGGCTAGCAAGAGATCTTTACCTAAACTAATACAAAACTATTTTCAAGCCCTGATTAGTGGTGCTTGTTAACTCTTGGATTATAATAGAACCATTTTAGCTTGTTAGGTTCAGTTGACTAACGTTATCCTTGGAAGCTCTGAGGCCAAAAGACCAGTTTTGTGGTTTAGAGACACATTACAGGCTTGTTGTGTTTAGTTTTGTCATGGGAATCCCTCACTACTATTTAAAGTATGCAAGTTTGCCTTTTCACCCCCTAACCGTTATGCCAAACAGACCCAGTAGTTGTGGACCTACGCACAAAAAAAGGTATTGGTCTGATGATTGCTTGTTATTGGCCTTAAGTTTTGAATTGGGCTTCTTGCATAGAAACTCAACTGCATTACTTAGAAGGCCATGTATAACTTATATTTTTATTTATTTTAAAGAGGCAATGGGAATTCTTTACATGGTTTCTGTGAGACTAAAATATCCAATAGCTTTTTTTTTTTTTGTCTCTTACTAAGAAGCTATTTTAGATTGGAATATGTGACCCATTAGCCTATAGCTGATTCCTAGTTTTGGGTCACTGGTGGATATGATGCTTCTCAGACTTTTCCTATAACTAAGTACTAATGCAGAAACAGTGAACAAAAGACCTGGGCTTGGGGACAGAAAATTTTGGTTTGGGGGATACTTTTTTTTTTTATGAGAACACAGATGTGTAAGCAGTGAGAGAAAGTGTATGTGGTGAGTGGGGAAGGTGAGGTGAGATGGAAAGTGGGCATTAGAAAAACAAGTACTGAACATGTACAAATGTGCTGTATTGCAGGGTAACCAGCTTTAGTGAACCCCCTTATGTGACAGGTAATGATTTTTTTAGTGAAAAGCATTAAGCAATGATGAAGGCTTACCTGATTGCACTGTTGGATGCCAGTTGTAGGCTTTTTCTTCTTCTCCTTAGAAAATAGATCAAGTGACCTCAAGTAGATTTTTCTGCAGCTCCTTTGGTTGTGGTTTTGTTTTTTTTTTAAGCTTTTCTTCTAATTCATGGTACTGTCTTTTATTTACATTAAAATGGCAACAAGTGTACCTCCTGGTTCCAGACCAGGCATTGAAGGGGAGGAAGCAGAACACCACTCTGAATTACCTTGTTTGTGAAGGTGTGGCAGGAGTTGAAATCTTGGAAGGCATGGTAAGAGATGATATAAAGGTAGACTTGGCCCAGGCAACAGAGTTATTGATCTCAAGCTCCAGGTATAATTGGTATAGAAGGTGATCTCTAATCAATTTCTAAAGGGACAGTGTGAAGTAGAAGATTACAAGACAATCAGGTTAGTTTCAATGTATTGCTAGTTATCCTCTGATTATTAGAGGCATGCTTAAGCATTCCAACTGAAACTGACAATTGCTGGGAAGGCTCCAGTTTGATTTAGATCCATTACTTAAAATCAGATCAAGAGAGCAACAGCAAAACCTGTGGACATTCCTTACCTAGCACAAAGCAGACAGCTGTTCTCTTAAACAGTTGTCTTACAGACAGGGTTATATTTGGATGTAATTTCTTTTAGAATTATTCTCCCAGCTTTATTGTTAGTGACTGAGAAGCACGAGGGGAGTGAGGGTATACAGTTAACAGCAATTTGTACGAGCTTCTCTTAAAACTAAGCTGTTCAGTTCCCATGCAGCCTACCAGTTCTGGCAAAGTGGCTGTGCTTTGCCAGTACACAGCTGATGGCACACTCAGCCCCTCCTGACCCCTTCTGCTTGGGGCGGGGAAAGGGGGGGAAGGCAGGTGCTAAGGGGTTGGGTTCTGCCCTTGATGACTGTAATTAACATGTGGCTAATGTGAAACAGAGATTGAGTAGAGCAAAACTTGACTTCTGAATACTACTAGCAAAATAAAGTGATTGAGCCTCTGTAGCTGGTCTCTCCTAGCACATCTACTGGTAGAGCACGTATGGCTAGGTTAGCTCCTAAGGACAGGAGAACAAGCGAGGAGCACAGAGCCCAAAGTCAAGTAATCCTGCTGGTTGATTTTTTTTAAAATATCTAAATGTGGTCTGAATCTGTACATTTCTGAAGGTTGTGTTAGCTATTGCAAATGCTCTACACTTTGGCTATTCTGGGACCTTCTATGAACAGAATAGAAACTTGGTGTTCTGAGTGTGTGGTGATGATTGGAATGAAACACAGCTCCATTGATGAGACAGAAGAGCAGTAAGTGATGGATACAGGCTCTACCTGGGGGACTTAGTTCAAGATCTATTGTAGTTGTTGCTAGATCTATAGGTATTGTGGAGCCCACTGTCATCAGGGCTTTTTTTTTACAGTTTTAACAGCATAAATTCTCTTAACTCCTTTTTGAGGACTGCATTGTGAATACCCCCCAAAAAAGAAGGGGAAAAAAAAAATCATTACTGAAGGAATGGAACAGTCTCAGCACAATTGTAACAGCAGTAAGGGACACTTGCAAGTTTTCCCTTGCCTTCACCCTTTATGCTGTATATTAGCATATAATTAAAACTCCTTCTGATAAAAACTGCATGACAATCTGAATGAAACAATGCAGTAAGAAAAGAATAAACTGTGGCTCTCATTTCAGGAGATGCTTCAGCTCAGTCTAGTGAAAGGTTCATCTTAATGTTGCTTTGCCTGATGAACCGTGATTATTCTCAAGAACAAATCAACCCCTCTCCCCCTCCCAAACTTTTTCTCCTCCAAAATAAGTAAAGTTTTCCTAAATTTTAAAATTTGCACTTTAAAATTATGCACTGGGTGTGGTGGAAGATATACACAAGGCAAGGGGTAGAATTAAAGCAGCTGATCTGCATACTGATGGTGCTACACCATGTCATGTATAAGCTAACAGTGAAGCTCAGCCTATGCACCCATACAGAGCTGCTGAGGCCAGTGCCCAAAGGCTCCTCTTTCCTTGTTACTCTGTTATTACCTATTGCACCACATCCAATAAAGTAGTAAGCACATTATTACCCATGGATGAAAAGAGCACCCATGTAAAACTTGCAAGCCATGTGGAATTCTGCTTTCCCCAGCAAAATTATGGAGGATTAGCATCCATTTTAGTCCTTAGAGAAATATCCTAAAATTTAATTAGTGATAGGAAATAGCTAGGTTTTTTTACTTGCTTGTTAGCACACTGACCTCTCTTCAAAGAGCTGAAGTTGCATACATCAATCATGTGATTATGTTGGGAACTGCTGGAAGAGTGGGAGAAAAGACCTGAGAACTTGCAGATGACTCGGGTTACACTGGAGGCAGACTCATCTAGAAAAATCTTCAAGCAAGAGAGCACTTTTAACATCCCCTTTGGCTATCTTTTGTATACAGTAATTTTGTAGCATGATCAAGCTGTTGAATTTGCTGTGTTTAAATTATTTAGGCCTATGTTTATAAATGTTACTCTGTGAAACTTGTTTCAAAATAATATAATGTTATTTTATACAAAGGTTGTTGGCTGTTGTGTAATGAAACAGTTCAGCTTCTAGAGGGTGTTCAGAAATTAAATGTTGTCTTCATTAACCTTGTCTAGCTGCTCAGGGAGCAACAAACTTACAGCATATAAATGCTGCTTCCTTATTGCCTCTATATTTTTAGAGTGGAAAATAACTTAAGACTTCAAAAGTAGTGATATATTGTGATTACTGTCATCTGATACATAAATATTTTTCAATCTTGTAAGACACTGGATGTCAGACTTTGTTCTTAGATCCCAAGAGAAAAGTCTACTACTGTTATATGGGGGGAAAAAATCCAAGTTAAAGAAATGGTTAGTCTTTCTTCAGTACAAAATTAGTAACTCACTTTGAATTTAAGTTCTGTTAACACCACTAGATCTATACTAGCAATTCCATTAAACCCAGACAAGGGAAGGTCAACCAACTAGTAAACTTCAGCAGCAGAAACTTTAGCCTTCAATAGAGTGTCACCAAAATGTACTTTCAAAACTCAGGAGTGAAGCAGCAGCTTTCTATTCCCTCAGTCCACGGCAGCTGATCTCAGTAACAAGAACAGCATCCTGCAATGATTGTTGTGATGCTATTTAAAAACCATATAGGTCATTACTGCAGAATTCCTCACAAGACCACTAACTCAAAGCTTACTGATCACTACTAAGTCTCTCAGTAGTTGCAGTAACCTCCAAAAGCTTAGGCTTAGATCCACTATTTAAAAGATGGGAATCAAAATGCCCAAAACTTGTGTCATGCTGCCTCTACTCTGCCCACTGTCACTGTGGTTAGTTTCAGGTAGCCTCAGAATCCAGCTGGCCTCAACTACAGCACAGCAGACCTAAAATTTCTAATAGGCTATCGAGATCTTTACTGGCATTCTGGGAAGGTGCTGGGCTTGGAGTGGGGTACACACACCATCAGCACTCCTGTAATGCAACTGAAGCTGCATCTGCCAGTTACTTTCTTGGCTAGAGGACAAAGCACATGGCAGGCTGGCATCTTCAGGGAGACTTTTACACTGAGCCTCAAGGATTGCTATGGAAAGTGCAGAGGTGGTTGTGATGGGAGAGCAGACTGTCTGAAAGGACTCATAACCCCTTCTGCTGCATGAATGCACCACAGGCACTATCCACCCCAAGCCCCCAGCCACTCCCTCATTCCATCAAAACACTCGGCTATGAAACTATTTTTTAAACCTCATTTAATAAAAGGTCTCTTAGATATATAGAGGATATTAAGTAAATAAGTTACATAGTACATTACAATCACATCAGCAAGATTTCCTTTAGTGTATTAATATTTTATAAAAAAGCACACAAAATAAATTCAGTCCAGTCTATCACAACTGTACAGCAACAGGTAAATATATTTATATATGTACATTTTAAACATGTAACAGTCTCTTAAAAGGTGCCCTAGGCAGCAAACACACAAAAGGAAGTGTCTGCTCACTTGTTAAAACAAAAGTAATATACTTTATTATAAAGCATTTATACAGTAATTACAAAGGCTGACTGCTCCTGTACAGTACACCAAAGCTTTGACTACAAATTTAAAAACACAACATAAAAAGAAGGAACACAAAAAGGCTTATATCAAATCTGAACTACAAGAGGAAAAACAACACATGGGGAAGCTACAGGAAACCATCTTTTAAAATATACAATTATATTTCTATAAAAATATATGCTGTCTTCTAATCTGGAGAAGTTAAGGTATTTTTTTCAGGCTCAGCTGTCACTCGAGTTCTAGTCTTGGAAAGAAAAGATCTTTGACAACTGAGGATTCAAGGTGTGTGTGTCTTTCTAAGGTGTGACACAGGAGAGAAGGACAACGAACAAAGCAGCTGAACCCAGTGATGAATTTACATAGAAACTCTACCCCCACAAAAACCAAATGTGATTTGTAGACACTGCTGCTCTGTCTCTTTAAAGCTTCATCAACTTTCAGACAGACATCAGAAGATAGAAGAGGAAGAAAGTTGGTGTGGGAAAATGTGGTTTAGAGTAAGGTTTCTGGCAGAGGTAATCACTGGACTAAAAGTGCCATTGAATTAAAGCATCTATGGCTATAGTCCTCCCTACTCCCATTTCTTTTAAAGTATGATATGTATATATAGGAGCTTCCACTGCCTGAAAGAGAATTAAGAAGCATGTAGCTGCTGGGAGTGAGAAAGCTCACTCTCTGTGGCTTAGGAAACACTTCTTTTGAATGTCGGTTTTAATCTAAGCTTAATAAAAATGACAAAAACCTGCAGTTTGATAAATCAGAGGGTATTTTTAGCTAATTTGGACTTCACATTACATGTCTAGTATGGGAATAACAGATGAGTTACCTTCAAGCTTTAGAATTTCTATCTTTGCCCTGCCTTTAAACAGCTCCATTCCTACATGGTCCTAGCTAGCAAAACACCAGGGTCCTGCACAGCCAATTGAAATTCTGTAAGCTTTTAACTAACACAGTTGAGTTCTCTCAGATACCATTACCTGTATCAGTAAATGGAAGAATATCAAATAAATTAAAATGCAGAGTTGCTCTTGCAGCTGGACTGCAAAATACCTGTAGCTATATCAGATTTGCATTACGAGTGCATGCATATATCTAGTAATTATAAACACACACAGGCTTACGAAACTGAGAGGCTATCCCATGCAGATCACAAACCTGAAAGACTGAACCTGTCTGTCAGGGGCAGACAACACAGGCAGAAGTATGTGATCAGGGCAAAGTATGACCTGTCCCTGTACCTCACATCGCCCAATGCTGGCATCAAGACTCAAATAGGTCACGGTTTGAAATACAGTCACCCGATTACTGGGTACGTGACCACCCAGAGCCTGATCTTGCACTGTGAAAGGCAAATCTCTTGGTACACATCTACAGAATTGTAGTCTCTAAATCTTATATTTGTTCCCATAGAAAAAACAGCTGAAGCAAAGAAACACCGTGTTCAAACTCAGTGACTAAGCAGATACAGCCTTTTTCTGAACTAACATTTAACCCTTATGCCAACTGGGGATCTGTAAATAGACCTTTAAACAACAGGAAATAATGAGCATAGGGGTTTAAAATGGACAAATCAACAGAACACAGACAACTCTTTTTTTTTCAATCATAATTTGAAAAACACAGTTTAAATTAACACTGTGTTGCAGTAAAGAGCCAATCAAGTTATTTTTTCCCCCCACACTAGGAGTAGCAGAATTAATTCCAAAATAGACAAACTAGAGAGGGACATCTAAAAGTCATCTAGACCAACCCTTCCTGCAATCAACAGGGACATCTTCAGTTTAAATTCAGTTCAAATGCTTTGTTCACAGGAACTGGGGGTGGTTAGCTGGTCGGTTGTTTTTAAAACAATTGTCTACCAACTTGTGCTAGTAGGCAGGATCTAATTCAGATGTAGGATCAGTTCCAAACTCCTACTGTAAGCAAGTGGACAGCAGGTTTGGTTTTGCTTGTTTTATAAATGAGACACTTAGAAGAGCATTTTCACTTATTACTGACAGAAAAGAGGTCTTCTGGTGGCTACTAGCAGTATGTACACATGCTCAGTAACATTTCCCTTTGATGCCACTTACTTGCAACAGTTACCTGATTTTGGTCAGCCCACAGCTGTTGGAGGTTATCCTCAGAAGTCCTTTTCTGATTTTATTCCAATGACAGACCTCACTGTATGGCATCTTCCTGTTCTCTTCTACTGCAGGAGGGCAAGAGAGAACCAACTAGTGTGTAATATACACACCATATTTGTGCAATTAAAGAAAATCTGATTTGTTCTTATCAGCACCTCCATAGCTTATCCTTGATGAGAGGGAAAATTATATCAATTTCCTAAAATAGGGAGAATCAGTGAAGATCTGGTCTTTGGAAGACTATAATAATGCTTGTGTTCAAGCACCATCATATCTGAAAGAAGATTAAATTGGTACTAAAAGTAATCCCATGATTCACTCCCTAAATCTTTGTACTTCTTTTCCCCTGATCGGTTGTTTTGCTACGCCATATCTAAAACTACTTCAGGCTTGAGAACTCTTGAGAGCCATGACTAAATGTTTGCTCATACATTCAGACACACACTAGAGTAAATGTAGGTGATAGACAGAACAGAAGAGTCAAAGACAAACATCCCAATTCCCTGCCCATAAGGAGAACGTTACATTTCAGCACAAATCTGTTGCCTTACCAGAGCACACAGGTTAAGTCCTAGTTTATCATCCTATTTTCTAGCTGGAACTATACCTGCTAGTCCACACTGCATTTCTCTTTTTCCCAAGCATCTGCTCTCCATCACTGTCAGAAATAAGACCTGGAGCCAGGCAGAGCTTTAGTTTGTCCCAGTATGAACAACCTGTGCTTTTCTAACTTAAGGAATTACATACTGATTGATTTCAGAAACAGCAAGGACAGTGAAAGCATTTTCCTAAGACAGTTTGATTAACTGTATTATAATTCTCAAGTTTAATCACACCTTCTATCTGAAAAATTCTTCAATTTTGCCATGTTTCACAATTGAATTGCACCTCTGTGTGTTTCTTGTTACATGTTTCTAGGCCACCCCAGTCTCCGTTAAGTAACTGTACACTGGTATTCCAGCAAATACATTCAATACAACAGTATAACAGTATCTACATTACTTTAAATCCTTTCTAGATACACTCACAAGCCCTGCTTGTTTCTGAACTGTTGCCCTGCAGTTCTCAAGATCTGAAAACTGTTAGCAACTTCCCAGAAACATAGTTCAGAACTTTGAGGTTAAGTCTGTCATTGTTTTTTACTGGGCTTCATCGCAGTACCACAAGTGGACCATGAGGTCCAGCTGCTTCACCTACTGTCAGTCCTGCCACAGTGTGCTAAAGCTTTTGTTCTCTTGAAGGGCCCTTGGGTAACAGCAGACAAGCATTTTCTCCAATTTACAAAAGAAAAAAGGTTACAATCAACATTTGAAAACTCTTAATAGGAAGACTGATTTGCTTAAGCTTCTTTTTAAGGATTAGTAGCTTTTAGTTCTTGGCAGTTGTTGAAAGATTTTAACAGTTCGTGACTTGCCATCTGCTTCCACAGCCTAAGTTAGTCAACAAGACCCATGCATGCAGGGACATGGAACAATCATCCAAATGCTCAAAGGAAACCTAATTTTGTTAGGAATGCAAGATACAACCTTGGCAGAAAATTGAACACTTAGAAGGCTAAAGTGTCAACATTGTAAAGAGTGCAGTCCTTAATGATACTCCTACTTATTTTGTAAGAGTAGGGACTGTTTCTGCTATCAAGAAAATGTATTTTATCCAAAGGCATACATATGTCAAAGAAACATGGTACAAAACACAGCCTCCCAGACTTGGAGTGTGAAACAACCATGGTTGCATAAAACCACAGGGCAGGAAAAGATTGCCAGATGGCACGCTGGAGTTAAATTCCAGGTTAACTATGGAAAGTTAACCAAGTTTATCTAGCAGCTTGAAGGGTCAACCTTTAAAAGAAAGTGAGCCAGCCAGGAACACTCTAGTTCACCTGTAACAACTCCTCCTAAGAACCCTGCGTGGGAATGCAGGAGCTGTCAGCACTGCTTCCAAGTGCTGGTTTCAGGGAGGGAGCTGGGACTGACTGGCTGTGAAGCACAAGGAAGTGATCTAATTCCTTACATCTTAACAAAATAAAGATAAATGTGGGCTATAAAGATGTACAGAACAATCCTGCACAAATCTAGCATCTATGCCACTTGGACCACTTTATTTCTTTTTGACTCTCTTTCACTAGCAGGCTTTTGGTGCCTTGACTTTTGGGCTATTACCATGTATCAGTTCTGAAGAGTTAAGCCTTTCAGCAAAGAACAGGGCTGACAGCAGGACAACCCAGCAGGCAGTGTTGTCCAGCCACTGGTGCGGAAATAAGCAAGAAGTTTCTCCTGCACATACATACTGTCTTCACAGGAAGTATTTGGGAAACTAGGGACCTGCCATAGGAGCTCTTAATGATGGCAGTTTCAAGGCATAAAATGAGGGCTGCAACAAGAAATAAATGGATGTGTTGAGAGGTAAAAGTCACTTCACAGAGGGATCACTTCTGGAGATGAGAGTCCATTCCTCTCATCTCTGAGGTGAATGCAATCCACACACAAGGAGGTCTTGGTAAATTTTCACTAAACAAACTCTCTCCCATTTATGCAAAGTCAAACCCAGCAGTCTTCCGTTCCAACTGTGCTTGTGAAGCCCACACTACTTCCTATTAAGTTAATCAAAGGCAGACTGTTTTGTTTTCCAAGATGAGACAATCCGCAGGGCCTGTGGCTACTCTAATCCCACAGGATATTTTTATATGCATGGCTGCATTCTTAATGGCATAAAAGAAACTACTTCAGGCTTCCTTTTGAAAAATAAAACTTCCTCTCAAAAAGAAGAAGAGTGTTGCTCATCCTCCTGCTTTGTGAAGCAGAGGTCAAAAGTGCACACCGTTTGTCCAAAAAACTTGTTGGCTGCCTGAATAAATGCTCAGAAAGAAAGGCAGGAAAGTGTAACAAGAGAGAGAAATTGCTGAGAAAGGAAACATCTAGAAATCACCAGCATCGTGTAACTGATACACTTAGCTCAGAGCAGAGCATCATTTTGTTGCTCTGGTCTGGAAACCTTTATATTCAAGATTCCTGACAAGCATAAAAAGAAAGGTCTGGCTGACCTGAGAGAGAACTTACTTCCACTGCAGGTGACATTGTTCTATTATGTACCTCATATCATTATAAATAGAATAGAAATCTTATTTGTTTAAAAAAAATAATAATCCAAGTTGAAACAAATCTTTCTGTCCACCATTCCATCTTGGTCAGTACTGGCAAGGTGAAGTAGAACATCTGGCATGAGGAAACGGCAGCACTGGAATTGAGACCTGATGGTTCAGGTAAGAAAAGCGCAAACAAAAAACCAAAAGTGAGACCAACAAGAGGGAGGTTGGGTCCAGCCTTGCTACTCCCTCCACTTCTGGTCTGCTGCTATATTTCTCCATCTTCATCTGAGCTTGCACTGCTGCTTCCATTGCTGCTGCTCCCACTCTCGCTGCTCTCTTCTTGCTGGACCTGGCTGTGGGCTGCTGCCGCTGCTGCTGCTGCCGCCTCCTTCTCTTGCTGCTTCAGTGCAGCTGCCTTCTTTTCCTGCTCTGCATGGCTTTTCATGTGAGCACTGCGGCTCTTCACCTTGTAGAACACCCTGAGGAAGCACACATGTACATAAACATTGGTGTCTCCTTTAGCCTCCTTCACTAATTCTCAAAACCTGCTGCTGCTGCAGCCTCAAGTTTGTGAGCTTCGGCACAGGAACTCACGTTGGCAGTGCAATAAGGCATCTGCAGCAAACACCACTTCTGACTTCGTGTGTGCCAGCACTAGGTGGAATACCAGCAGGAGATCCTAAGCACCCTCAAACCACTCACTTAGTTTCTGAACATTTGCATTTCCTCTTATCTCTCACTCAGCTCTTATATTTTCTCAATTCTGAGGGGCAGTGCTGGTATGTGAAAGATGTACATGCGGCTTAACATAGCAGGACCTCGTTTTTTGGGCATTCCCCTCATGCTGCAAAAATACAATAAACATGGAAGTGAACAAAGGCCAAATGCCTCTTCTGAGCCTTGTTCATCTTCTGTAATCTACCCTTCCATCTTTTGCCATGAACTATTAGGATTTTGCACCAAAGACCACAAGAAAAGATTAGACACCTTTAGGAATCTTGTTTGCTGCTCCTTTGCCAGCAGCCAGGACCAAATCCTAACTGCTTCTCACAAGTTTAACCAGACTAACTGTGTACCCACGAGCCTAATATCTGCTGCTAGAACAATGGTAGTATCTTGTATTTGTACACCACTATTCCTAAGTAAGTCTATACCATGTTCTTAGAAGAGCAATACAGCAGCTGTTTGACAGTGCAGCTTGACACAAAGTACTGCACACAGCTGAAAAGCAGGTGGTGTTTCATTCCATTTGAGGGAAAACAGTCAGCAGCAGATAATTATCCAAGTAGTAGTATCTTAATATCAATATATGCAAAAATCCCTAATCTGAGAGTTTTAGTGGGGTAATAAGTCATTAGAATTATTACCAGTATCTCTGACCTAAATGAACAGAAGAAAAGCTCATCTGGAAATAAGCTTCCACGGGAGACACCCTACTGCAATTCTTGTGACCATTGCTGGAAGCAGAGTTGCTCTTACCTGCCACATTTTTTACATGGAAACGTGTTGTCCATGTTCTGAGATTTACTGGTAGCATCCGGTTTTATCTTCTGTTTCCGCCTCCTCCTCTGCACTGGAGCAGTAATAGGCTTTCGAGACTTCACTGTGGTCTCCCTTGGCTTCCTTCCAAGTCTGCCTGTGACAGTTGCCTCTTGACTCCTCATATTGGCATCACTGGCCTTTGGAGAGAGGGGAACAGTTAAGGCAAACTGAAACTTAAACCCCTCATCAGAATGAAAACAATAGCTCTGGTCCTATGCTTCATCTATTCCAGACCAAGGTTTTATTTAATAAGGAAGTCTTCAGGATATTTTCAGGACATTTCTCATCATGGTCCTATGTGTATAGCAACCACAAAGGATTATACTGTTTGGGTTCCCTGCCCCCTACTTCACTCATTCCAGCTCTCCCACTACAGCACACAGTCTGGTTGCTAGTAATACTCTAACCTACCTCAGCCCAGTCTCTTGCTCTGCAGAAAGTTAGATGTCGAAACTCTACATCTGCATCTGTCCACCTTGTATTTTCTAAACTAGCTGCAGAGTGAAGATGGTATAGAAAGCACAACATGCTCAATGCAGCACTTACAATTACACCATCCTGTAGTGTTTGTTCATCTTTGAGAGGAACTGTGCTACTCTTTCTGTTATCCAACCCTTCCTCTGCCTCCTCTTCTTCCTCCTCTTCCTCCTCCTCCAAATGCTCCTGTTCTTCACTGAAAATGTCCCTTCTGAGAGGAAGAACACGTGCAAACCTATGGGAACTCTTCACCAAAAGATAAAGGAATTGTTAATTTTGACATCTGTAAGTAAATGTCATGTGACACAGGACACAAGTTTGCGAGTCTGGACTCATGCACACTGGTGACATTATTGCTGCTTTTGAGTTTACCAGCAAATGAGACAACATACAGTCAGACTTCACATCACAGCCCAAGAAGCAAGAAAAATTTAGGAAATTACCTTGATGTCAACTTCAGCTTCATCTTTCATAGATTTCTCATTAGCAACATCAATGTCCCCAAAGATTAAGGTCCCATTCCGACCAATTTTCACCTGTTTCTTGTATGTGTAGTAGAACTCCACACACTGAGACACTGTTTTGGTTTTTATCTGGTGTTAAAAAAAAGCCATAAAGGTTCAATGAATTACATGGCTTTAAGAAGGCTTTTAAATAATTACTAAAGGTGCAGTAAATACACTTTGTATTTTTCTTTCCTCAGTAGTCTCCATTCCACCACAAGTGCTGCTAAAAACCTTCTTTTCCATGTCATATTTGCCATCCCACAGCCCATTCCCTATTGCCACTGTTATTGACTGAGAACTACAGGACCAACTTTCCAGAAAAAAAAAAGCTGCTCAGTGTAAAGGTCACAGAACCTGGCACTTTGTAAGCTTAATGTACTACTTAGCCTTCAAAATGTTCCAACTGAGCTATCAGGCTTGAAAGCAGCCCTTCAGTTTTATGGGGGAGCTTTATTATCCAGCAGCACTTCAGAGAAGACCAGACCAGAATACCGATCCAAAAATGGAAAGGAAGGTTTGCAGCCCTTTCCCATTTTGGCCACATGCATTTCATACACATATAATGGTAAGCAATTATCAGTACAGACCTGTGACTGTCTACATAGTCTCAGTGACTTTTCTGGAAGTTTTGGAACACGTTCTTAGCTTCTTGGCTTTTGCAACTTAAATGCCTTTTGGGAATTTATTCAGTAAATACGAATGCAGTTCCTGGTTTTGCACTCCAAAGATTTCAGACTTAAAACTCCCTCAGTAATTTCCCCCCCACTGAAGTGTGATTGTCTCATGAAAATAGATGGGAGTGATATTTTTTACTATCATTGTCACAGAAATCTGGAAAGAGAGATGCTAAATTCATTTACATAACTCATTCACATATCCTTCTTTGGTCCTTTTATCAGTAGAAAGGATGTGTTTCTCTTTAGTTTTATATGCAAGCCAGTAAAGCTGTACTGGAACACTACCAGCACTCTATAAATACACCCTGCAGAATTGATACCTGTAGTATGGACTAAATGGAAGTAATGCAGTAAGTACAAGGGTTAAGTAAACAACAACAGCAAAACAAAACACTCTTGTTCTTGTTTTCTAGTGAGCTTTTATGCTGTGCTGGATGTGATAAAATTTCTCTGAAATATTTTGAATGCAAGACTTAATGTTTAATGCAGGTTTCAGAAAAAGTCAAATTTAACTCCCTGTGCTAACTGTTCAACAACTATGTAAGAAGGTATCATTGCTGTCATAGAAAAAACCAAAAACAACAAAAAAACCCAAACAAAACCAGAATAACTTACAAGCTTCTGGACCAAGAAGAAGTCCTTCTTGTAGATTGCAATGCCTTTGTTGAAAAGTTTTTTTTCAGCAACTTTCCACTTGTCTGATCCTGTAGGGAAAAAAAAGAGAAGAGTTGTAAGGGAAGCCTTTGTAATTTCAAATGTTTACTCTTCTACATTTACCTTAAGTAAGACTAATACAGACATACAAGGGTGCAGTCTCGCATCACAACACCTAATCCAGCATAACTGCAGCCTGCTGTTAACCCCTCCCTGACTGCTCCACTTCAGCCCTCCTCTCATCACTTCCTCTGTGTTAGATCTAGCACTCATCCCCCACAGGTGAGCTCAGTTTAGCTTGCAAAAAACCCAGGAAATTAGATTAAATAAGGTGTATTCCAACAAAACAGCAAGGTGAATAGACACACTTTGTTGTGGCCCAGTCATTAGATTTTATACCAGGGAAACAATGGCACAGGAGAACAGGATCTTCTCTTTCAGCAGCAATCTGCTGTACTTGAAGATTTATCAGATCTCAAATACTGTTACCATCCTAGCATTCTTGTCTCTAAGAGCAAGCACATTTTGGAATTTCCTCCTGCCTTATAGGTAGTACTGAAGTAATATTTCCCAACCATTATAGTATGAGTATATAACAACGAAAAAATGTAATTTCTGTGCTTTGTGGTGCCAGCTCTTAGATGTGTCTCTGCCACCTTACATCAGGTCTTTCAGGTGGCTTGGTTCACTCTAGATCACTGAAGTTAGCGTCACACAGCAAGCCACTGTCTAATTAGGTACAAGACTACAAAGGCAGGTTGTAGCATTTAAATTTTGCCAAAATACTGACATTAATAGCTGGCTGAACTTGCTCTAGCAAGCTTGAAAACTCTTCCCATAAGAGCCCCTCAGTTCCACCTGGGAAATCATGCCATACTTTCTTGTACATACTAGCTACTACCACTAATTTCTGCATTCTCTGTGGCTTAGTGTGAGAGATCACATTCCCTCTTCCCCATAACAGAAACCACACACAGACAAATACACAGATGTACAGGTTCTAAAAGATGCAGTGGTTCTTACAGGTGTCATAATTCACACAGGCAAAATTCCTGGCAAGGCATCATTTGATTTACTAGAGAGAAGAATGGTCTTTTAATCTTGCTGTAAAGTTATAGTTCCCCAAAAATGATACAAAAAAAGTCCTTTATGATGGACAGGCAGCAGTTATTCTGGTTAACAAACCTGTGTAGTGATAATCTGCCAAAGGGTGGTTAGGCGATCGTACTGGTGTCTTCAGCAGCAGTTTGGTCAAAGCTCCCTAAAATAAAGACAAAATAATTAATCTAAAGTTTGGGGTATTTAAAACAGTGATCAGGCAACTGTCAAATCTCCCTTTTCTGGCAAGCTAACTGAAAAGAACCATACCGAAGTTTAACATCTGGGACAACTTTAAAAATCAGTTTGGACTATTCACTTAGTATTGGGCACCAGGAGGCAAGTGGTAAGTTGTTCACATCTCTACAAACAGACACTTTTCAACACAACCACTATGATACTAAGAAAGAGCTAATTCCATAGAGACCATGCATTTGTTTCCTCTCATTTACTGAAGGCCTAAGTTACATACACACATCCAAAAATTCTGCCCTAAATTATGTCAGTCTTAAATGTCCAAGTCACTGACCTTATCACACTTAGCTAAGTAATATTTCAAAATAAAACAGAGCTGTCATGTGACTGAAAGATTCTACAGAAAAAAACCCCTCTCAAGCTGCTTTTTACTTTCTATTTAAACAGGAAGAGCTTTCAAAGTTAGCAGGACGGAGACAAGGGAGCTATGCTCTCATTAGCAGTTTAAACCACCTTAACAAGTGAGCTCCTGCTGCCAGGGACAGCCCTGCTCTTCCCTAATGCCAGCAACAAATGCACAATGGTGGGTTGGTTCTAGGAACTTATCTAGCAGAAACCTAACACATACAAAAACTGCTTTTTAATTGTTCCGTTCTCCAGCGCAGGTCCATACACAGTCTCACAAGTGTCAGTGCTGGCACACTACAGGGCACAAGAAACAAGCAGCCAGGCAAAAGTGTGGGATACTTCTGACCACAGGGCTGATTTATACTAGGTCAAATCAATCATAGAACTATAAAAGGATGACAGCCCTGTGCTATGTGCCACGCTCTACTCTTTGATATTACCTGCCAGGGGTGTCAAAGGGCATGTATGAAAGCGTATCATGTCTTACAATAGTGATACAAAATTAGCAGCACAGTCATTCTATAGACATGCACAGAGAAGTTAAATGGATCTGCCAAAAGTAAGAGGAGCAAGACACTGCACTTTATGCCTCAGCTTCAGCCCCAGCCTCTTATTTTTTCTTCTGACACAGTCTTCCTGGGAAGACAACCTTTAGGATTAATTTAGCAGTCTCAGCTCAGTCACAGTGGTAGACTGTCAGTTTGTTAAGAAGTCAAACATCGAAGTTGGAAACACGCAAGATAGTAAGCGACCATGGCACCGTTGGTCAGGCAGAACTCACTTTAAGAGGGACATCCAAGGGACATTAAATAATGGGAGTCAGATGCATAGGAAGGAGCTTGCAAGGCTCTCCTCTCAGGAATGACAGGTTATCTGGCCTTCATTAACATCTTTGACCACATCCAGGTGAAAAGCTGGGGAGACTCACCAGAATGCTTCCCTTGGCTTCGTGTAAGAAATGCAGCGCCAGCTCCTGGTTGGTTCCACCCCCAGGAAAAATGCTTGAACAGGCAGCAGCTAGCAGGTTTTCCACTGTTTCCAGAGATGCCAAACAAAATTCAGACAGGAAGATTAAAATGGAGTTTTCTACAGGATTTGTATCATTATTTAGCTCTTTTGAAGCAGGGCTAGACATAACAAAAGCAAAACTCTCAGAGAAGTTGAATATTTTCCTTGCAAAATTAATTTGGGTCAAATTTTGGACACAAGAGCTCATTAGACTGCAAAGTCAGGCAGCATTACTCTGCAGGCAGCACTACTTACACATGAAGCTTCTTGTAAATCTCCCTCCCATAATGTCTTCCTACCTCCCTCCACTGCAGAGATTTCTGGAATCCCTCCTTACATTGCAAATTTCCATTTCAAAACACCCTTTTTTCTCTCTCAAAGATTTCTTCCAAGCCTGCCCACTTCCCCTTCCCTTCAGAATTTATACATGCCACAACCTATGACCACCAACAGTAGAGAGTTCCCCAAGTCTGCTGCTAGCTGCTACAGCTCCTCCTTCCTCATGCTGACTTTCACCTGCAGCTTTTTTTTTTTCAAAATACTTTTGTCTCTAGAACATCCCTTGAAAATGCAGAAGTTAAGTGCATGTAGTGTTCAAATGTTAACAAAGACAAGGAAGCTTCACTGAGCAAAAGGCTGCTCTTTGCCTGACCAGTAACAAATCCCAGATGTGTGTATAGACTGAGGAATGAGAGGCTGGAGAGCAGCACTGTGGAATGGGACCTGGGGTTCCTGACTGATGGCAAACTGAATATGAATCAGCAGTGTGCTCTAGCAGCCAGGAGGGCCAACTGTATCCTGGGGTGTATTAAGAACATCATTGCCAGCTGCTCAAAGGAGGTGATTGTCCCACTCTACTCTGCACTGCTGCAGCCTCACCTTCAGTACTGTGCACAGTTTTGGGCACCACAGTATAGAAAAGATATCATGGTATTGGAAAGTGTCCAGAGGAAGGTTACTAAGATGGTGAAGGGTCTGGAGGGAAAGCCATAAGAAGAGCAGCTGAGGTCACTTGGTTTGTTCAGTCTGGAAAAGAGGAGGCTCAGGGGAGACCTTATTGCTGTCTCAGCATCCTCACAAGGGGCTGCAGATTAGCAGGCTCTGATCTCTTTAGTCTTGTGCATAGTGATAGGACCAGAGGTAATGGCATGACATTGAGTCAGGGGAGATTTAGGTTAGACATCAGGAAAAGGTTTTTCATTCAGAGGATGGTTGGAGTCAGGAACAACCTCCCTAGGGAGGTTGTCACAGCATCAAGCCTGGTGGAGTTTAAGACATCATTCTCAGGCATATGTTGTGACTCTTGGGCTATTCTACACAGAGTTGGAAGCTGGACTAGATGATCCTTGTGCATCCCTTCTGCCTTGGAGGATTCTATGAATTCTATGAAATGGTCCCATTTTATCTCAATTACAAAACCAGTCCTATCAACATCTCCCCCACTACTGTAACATGCAACCTGGTAAGTTTTACTCTTAAGACTGTTTTCAACATCACTCAAACACACCGCTTGACTGGGAGCTCTGAGAAAGTTTAAATTATGCCTACAGTAGATACGTGGTTGCCCCTACAACTGTGACAATTCAGTCCTGTTTACCAGCCTTCTTACCATTCTCTTGGGTAAGTCTATTGGTTTCCAGGTCCTCCCATGGCTGCCATACCAGCTCTGCTTTATGTTCATCAGCTGCTGCCAGAGATCTGTCTTGGAGTGGTGGGATTTCTGCTTGAAAACGAGCTCCTACATTTATTCGCCTGCAGAACAAGTAAAAAGCAACAGTCAGGCTTCCTTTGAGATACCCAGAAAGTCTCTATCTGTGCTACAAGCACTGATTGTGAAGATAGTGAAATGCAGGAGGCTCTTGCTTATAACACGAACATCTTTTAGGTGTCATAGGCTACATTTAGTAAGGATGACTCAAAAGGTGAGAGCTTTTAAATCCACTACCAGTTTCCATTGTCTTATTGTCTGCTTGAAGAACAGTTATTAGCTTTCAATAATCATCACTTTTTGAGAGGCTGTCATGTGGACTTCTCTTATGGCAAGCTTGCTTCTCATGCATAAGATAGTGAGCCTGGTTTAGTGGTACAGTTTTGTCAGCAAGAACTACAGAATCATAGCATTATTTAGGTTGAAAAGGACTTCTGAAGACTATCTGATCCAACTCCCTGTTCAAAGGGGGATCAAAGTATGGTCCTTTGTGATTTTGACACAAGCTAGTATCTTCTAGAAACTATTTCTAACAACCAAAACAAAAAATAGAAACCAATGAAAGCTGCATTGGTCTTCCTGTATCAGAACCAAACCTAATTTGTTTCGCAAGAATCTCGTACTTTTAAATTCTGAATTACCAAACAGATTTTTCACAACATGCAATCCACAGTGCACTACACTTGCTTTAAGTGACCATCCACAGAGACTCTACCCTGTACTAGGAACCACAATTTTGTGCACAGATGTAGGCAAGAACCACTATTGAAAGACTGCTCTACCAGACTTGGGAGGTTTGGAGGTCTACACCAACAGAACAGCAAATAGTGAGAGCATGGATGTCTTTTGTCCTTGGCTCTACATCTCTTAGCAGCAAAATACAGAGAGACGCAGCAGCAGCTACACAAGCTCAGTGTAAAGTAAGTTCAAGGACAACTTTCTAAGTACTATAGCAACTACACATGCAATTCAGACGTCCAGACATGAGAGCAAAAGAAATGCCCAAGCTAAGCTAGCAAAAAGACCCTTCAGAAAAAACAAGATACCAGAAAAACTATATATTTGAGAAACAGCTGCTGCTCAGAACACTTAAGAGTATAATGAAAATCTCCTATTCTGAAATAAGATATCTATGCTTAATGCAAAAAATTAAAAAAGGTAAAATGCTCTGCCCAAGGCAAGGTTTGCTATAATTCTCAAGTCTTGACTTGGGCCCACCCCCAACACAAGGGGAAATGCAATTACCAGAGAAAAGCATGATCCAGTATGGTAAGAAATAGTAACAAAAACACCTGAGAAATGCCAGTCCTTCAGATTTTTCTGGTCCTCTGTTGTTCCAAAATGACACACATGTCTCTTATGAAAGCAAGAGTCTGGAAAAGGTGAGGGGAGGCCTTGAAACAGTACACATAACACACACAAAAACCCAGAGGGATACTAGCAAATGTTCCAATAGGGTGTTTCCTAGAAGACTGTGGTATCAAAGCGAAGGAAGAGTGCTCCTGGGACACCCCAGTATACAGTTGAATGTGCTAACATCCAGAACTGAGGCGGTGAATTGGAAAAGCAAATTTACAGCTGATGTAGCACAGCTACACCTAAGGCTGACTAGCTGATGGGTGACTTTAAGACTGAAGTAACTGAACTGCAAAGCTGGTAGGACACAAAGATGCATGCTACCTGCTGCCTATATACTTTACAAATAGAAGAATTAAACTTCGTTATAACATTTCCTATTCCAAACTTCTGCAATGGAATGACCTTTTGAGAAGCATTAGCAGAAGGTCTGGCAAAGCACAAGCAATTAAGAACATAGGTAACCACAAGTTATAGTCAACTTCTGACAGTCAAGACTACAGATCAAATTAAACACCTTTTTTTCTTTTAAAAAAGTGCTTCTTTACAGAAAATATGTCTGCATAACTGACCACAACAATGCTGCACGAACTGGCTCTAGAGCAGCAAACTGATTACTTTGATAACACACAATGACACCAGTTTGTTAATTCAACTTAGTTAAGTTGAAGCTATCTACTTGTGTAAGTAAGACTTAAGACAATAGCAAGACAACTCTTTGCACAGAACTCCCTTTTGGCAGCAGGAAATGGATTCGCATTACTAAGTTACTATGGTTGGAAAAAACACAACTAAAATGACAGCTAACTTAATGTCATTAACTTCAGTAACTTAAACCAACAGACCCAACAGCCAAAAGATAATTGCACCATAGATAGATGAAAGATCAAAGCCTGAGGAGGAAGAAAGAGATACCTGCTTGAGAAGAGGTTCCCTGGTTTAGTGTGAAATGAACCCACCAAAAAAAAAAAAAATTAAGTCATTTTCAAAACACATTTAAACACCACCATATCTGCTTATTTCCACGAATGGGCTCAGCCTGGAAGGGATTTGCAAAGGTAACAAAGGTAATCTGGGTTCATTCACAATTGCAACATTTGCTCAGGATAGCCTCCTTCCAAAAATGCAGAAAACTTAGCTTCAAACAGGAAGCCAGAACGGAAATAGAGTGAGAAAAATAAATCAACAATAAATGTTCCAGTCAAATTAAAAAATATAAGCCACTTTGGAAGAAGTAGTAAGAGAAGTCTGGTATTTATTTGGGGAGAGTTTAAGTTAAATATCTCAAATACTATAGAACACACTGCAGGAGTTAGAGCAGGGATTTCTGATGGCAGAGAGTCAGCAATTCAGAGCCACGTGGGTGTTTCTATGCCATATGGGGGTTCCCATGTGTCGTGGGTCAGGAGCTGGAACAGCAACTAACCCGGAGAACAGACACTGTCTCTCTCTTCCCCCCTCCTCCACCCCACGGCGGGAGAAGGGCAGAGGGTGAGAGAAAACAGAAAAGAAAGAAAACTTAAAAAAAAAAAACCCAAACTTGCGGATTGGAAGTTAAAACTAAAACTACTTTAATAACAATAATAGCAAAGTCAGATGAAATATAGATAAAGATATACAAAACTCAAACTGGGTCACCACCGAGGCTCCGGCAAGCTCCGGCGGGCAGGAAAGGGAAAAAAACCCGCCACGTCCTGGGCGCGCGTCTTCCCCCGTCTGCACCAGCCAGCAGCAGCCCGAACGGCGCTGCCCCCCTCCCCTAGGCGCAGGGTCCTAAAGCCCGCCCGCAGGGTCCTTAGGTGTCGTCTTCAGTGCCTGACGCAGGGCGATCCAGTAAGGGAGCCGGTCCCCAGCCACATTGAACATGATGTAAACGGAATGGAATACTCCAAAAAAATAAAATCATTGAACAGAAATAGTTCTGTTCTAACTCAAACTAAGACACCATGCGATGCATCATCATGTTCAGATTTTGCAAGAGTTCGCTAACCTAGGTGTAATCATGAAATGGAACTACAGTGATGTAGTGTTCTACAGCACTGAAGCTGAGCTCGTAACACTCCCAGAGGTTTTGCAAGGGCTCTGCACAGACATTTGCTACGCTGCTTTTTTTGCTGCACTGCTCAGGTTTAGCAAGACTAGCACCAAACCTAAGCTCATTCATAACTCCATCTTCAGAATCTCCAAATTATCTTCCCTAAAGCTGTTGCATCCACACACATCTGAGCCTTCCCAGAACACAACCACCTAAAAAGACTGATGAGACTTATCAGCTCAGGCTGGACACGCTGTATGCAACTACCTGTAGTGCTTTCAGACTGAGCTAGCCCAGTATGGAATAAAATCATGTTTTCATAGATGTGCTGCAGCTAATACACACCACATGGGTAACCTGTGATCTGACCAGTCCTTGGGAGAGCTAACCACATTTTTCCACACTGTTTTGGGCTTCCTCTAAAGAAGCATTATTTCCCCACTCTAAAAACAAACACACAATACACAAAAAAGTGTCTTCATACAACAAAGCAAGACAGATGCACTTTTAGTTAAGTGTTGGTACTTCAGCCCAGAGAAAGATGAGCAGAAATAGAAAGCAGTTAACACAAGGTGCATTTGCCCAAACAAGCATTTATCATATGCAGGAATTTTTAATAAAAATTTCATATTTTGAATCTCCAAAAGGAATAGCTGTAATGTTAATAATACATGAACTCTACAGCTTCAAGGTTTAGGAAGAAAAAAGGAAGCATATCTACTATCAGGCTAAGAATCTACTCACGGTTCAATGCTGACCGGGGTGGCTTCCCCCACTACTGTAAGAACAGGAGGGGTAACTTCTGAACTATCTGCAAAGAAAAGAAAGAACTGCTTAAACAGTTTATCTTCACATTTGAGTTCTAATCTTCATACAGCTTGTAAACTAATCAAAGCTATCCCTCTCAATAAAGGTACCTTTATGCTGAAGGAGTTTAAGATGACCAAGAACCTACCTTCCCAATCACCATCTACATTTTAGTAATAACTATTTGCTGTTCCCTCAGTTCAAGATAATGACAGCCTATTATGGAGGAACTGACTTCTCCATGCCTAAGAATGTCAGTAGGGGGTGCTGCAGATTACTTGTGAATGCATCTTCACATGCATACTCAGATGAAAGCAACATTGCATTCCCTCCATCCTACCTCCCCAGACTGTCATGAAGTCAGTTCCACCTGACCGTATTTCTTAGTCATAACATTCCTCTTATTACTGCACAGTTCCCAATCATAAATTAGCTAAGAAAGGAAGGATAAAGTGGAACTTACTTGATCTAAGCAGAGTTCTGTGAGCACTTTTAGGAGTTACTGGAGGTGGAACCGAATGACCACTTGAAGAGAGGATAGCATTAAAATATAGCCCAGATCCTTCCCTCACTGGACTAAGAATTGGCGGAGGAGTGTAAGGAGGTAGCTCAAAGTTCCTATCTGAAGGATGATCTGCTAGACGGACAGGCGATCGTAAGTGGCTCTGATATGGAGTAATGTTAGAGTATACAGGTGGTGCAATAAAGGTGCCAGCTTTTGGTGGTATGAAGAGCGGCTCAGGTCTTGGTCGCTGCTTTGGTTTCCGGGCAAAGCCTTCTGCTTCATCCTTTGGAACAGCATCTTCATGCTGTCAGAAAAAACAGACACACTTAGGTTCATTTGAAAACCTCAGATCATTTGAAAAACTTCAGTGAGATGACAACATTCTTTTACGGCAGCACGAAATCTGGATGGGGCACTTGGAGGGTGTCTCAACAGTTAGCACAAAGGGAAAGAGGGAGGAAGAAGATGGGGAATGAAACGGACACAGGAACTACTTAGGCAGCAACACCAGCTCTAAGTGCTTCTGAAGTTGTATTTTACAAGACTACACCTCTGGTTGGGCCTTTATTTGGAAAGAAACAGGACATATAACAAAACGCTGGTACAGATACAGGGTGACACCAATTAGTGGTAAGAGAACAGAAGACAATATTAACAGTAGTGTCTTAGATGGTCAAGTATTTAAATGCAGAGAGCCCTTCCTAGAGGCCTGTCATTTCTCTGGTATCTGAACATCCTATTGCACTTCTGAATAGGGGAGACAAAAAAGACCCACACAAAACCAAAACCCCACTCAACAGCACCACACTGAAGGGAACACTCCAGTACTGATTTTCAGAACCTCAGTAAGATTTTAATTCCGTGAAAACAGATCTTCATTGTGTATTTTATTCACACACAGAATTATGCCCACTACTCACAATTTATTATTAACTATGTATTTATGGAGAAAGAACTCTTCACTTAGACAGTTTATTCTAACGTTATTGACTACCTGGCTTCATTCACTGTTCAGCAATGGGGCATTGCTTGGCTGCACTTGCATTACCTTTAAGCCATGAAAAGCCAGTGATGCCCAAACATATGGCAATATGATGATGAAAAAAACCCCGCAGTCCCCACACTATATCCATTTCAAGTTCAAGTCTTGAGATCAAACTAATAGAAAAGCTTATGGATAAAAACTTTATAATTAAACTTAACAGATTTGGCTCATCTTTGGTTTGTTAAGGGTCTGAATACCTGATTTGAGGTTTCCATGTTAGTATTGCGATTAGATCGCCTTCGAGTGACTATCACAGAAGGCTTTCGTTCACAAGGAGCTCGATCGTTTATTTGGCCTTTCTGGAGCTTTCCATCCTCAGACTTCTCCTTTCCAAGGCTCTGCAAGTCAATTTTTCTCACTGGCACAGATACAGGAATGATAAGAGGCACAAGGCTGTTATCCTCCCGGGCTCTTTTGGGAGCTGGTGAAGAACTGGCAAATTCCACGACACTTTTTGCAGCTGTAGGTCCTGAAGCTGCTATTGCCACACTCTTCTTCTCTTCTGAAGTATCCAGTTCCTGAGAAGAAAAACAGATTCCTTACAAGTTTTCTAGTACTTACATAATAAATCATATGATCTCATTTTCAGTGTATAATGCAATCTGCAAGCTGAAATGGATTTGGAAAAGTGTTATTGAAGGAAAAACAATACTTCAGAAAATTGCTACCAAGATTTCTTACAATTACTTGGAGAATGCCTGATGTCTCAGCTACTAGAATATTTGCATACATCATTCTTCAGTATCATTTCAGTACCTATGGTTTAACATTTTATTTTCCAGGTGCATTTGTGCCCTGCCATATGCCTTCCAACAAAGGTTCTTAAGTTTTAGTAATAATCATAAGCTGCAGGTTATTAATTTCAAATATTGAACTTCTGTTCCAGGAAAGACTGAACCATGATAATCTTAATTAAATCTCTCCAGCAAAAAAAAGAAAAAAAGAGCTACCTTTTTGCTGCATTTTTTTCTTGTTTACATGACAAAAGCAACTTTCCTTATAACTGGAGTCTTTGAGGTTTGCTGTCTAACCAGGCTTGAGCCAGAAGGAATTTTTCCCAGCAGAATCAACAAGGGATAACTGCAAGCAGGCACTTTTTGCACTGGTATTACAGCTTCCATGTCTCTGTTTTCTTTCATTCATGGAAACCCAAGAAACTTGAGCTCCAAGGAGATGGGAATAGAGAATAACTTACTGAATAAACACATGAATACTGTAACACCAAATAGTTACAGGTACTGTTAGATCAGCTATTTCTAGTCATTCAAGTGACTATCCACTCTCTATTCAAAAGCAGTTGCCAGTTCACTTAGAAGTCAGATCTTAAAGTACAACTTTCAAAAACACTCCTTTTCAGGCCTTCTTGAGCTCTGATGAAATGCAGTCTAGAAGCTGTAGAAGATGCTACTTTTGGCATTTCAGAATTTCTATCTCAGAGCTGTTTAGAAAGCCTTTGGATAGGGTTAGATATGCAAACTCATCTTCCAGAGCCACAATCTACAGAGGAATCTACCTGAAAAGCTATGTTTTGTAGGTGGAAAATAAGGCACATTATCTCTCAGGTATGACAAGGGGAAGTCCAACCTGGACTTCCAACATTTTGCAGAGATTTTCTGAAGTCCTCAAAAAGAATCTCTTGCATGCCATTAAGAATAATTAATCCTGACTTAAAAGCTAGCATAAGCAGGTTCTGAGGATTCAGACACATGCAGTCATTTCACTGTGGTCACAGATCAAGCAAGCTGGTTTCACTGATGAATGAGAGAACATGCTCCAGCTGGCCCATGAAGAGGCAACCCATGATAGCTAGAAGGGCAACAGACTGAAGTCCTACTTTGATACTATATTTATATTGAGGGAAGTGCAACTGTATTGTCACAAGATGCATCAGTCAGAGCCTGGAGTTAGTGCTGTTGCTTCTCTCCAAATGAGTCCTGGTAATTTTTGTTGCTTTTAAGAGCAAAAACAGGTCCTCTTTGAAACACTAAACCTTCAAGAAAAGCTAGATGCCAAGCTTGAGCAAATAAAATCAACCATATGAAGATGATTTCGGACTGCTTGCTTCCAAGATCTTCTATTAGAGTAAGGCTAAGCATGCACAGAAAGGTTTACCCCCTAAGTGACACTGCAGTTTAGAAGTCTGACTTCCAAACGATGAAACACACACATGAAGAGTCACAATTGGCATCAGCTGCCCCAGACTGCACTGTAGGAGAAATTAAGCTCTGAGGGCCTCCTTTCACTCTAGGCTTGTAATATGTCCTTTCCCATGAGACTATCAAATTTGGATTTGCAAGGCTGACATCATGCTGACAGATATGCCACTAGGGACCACCACCTCTAGATATTAAGGGGGTCTTGTAAATTTTTGCAGCCTTTTCCCACTACTTTAGGAAAGAGAGACTAACAAGGATGCCTTTTTAAACATATAAGCAGGTCATCTACTGGAAACATGCCTACTTCCATCATTCCACACCTGAAGCAGCAGCTTCACATATGGTGTCGAGGGTCGAGGCTGGGCTGACCACCAACCCAATGACAGACGCTTCCCTCTTACCCCACTCGCCCCCCACCACCCAGGAAAGGAAAGGGGATAAGAGAGAANCAGCAATCCGGGAATCAGGAAAGGGAATCAGGAATCAGAATCTGAATCCACCAAGAGAAATCTAACAAGGGAAAAATCTGAATCTAACAAGGGAAGAATCAGAAAAAAAAAAAACTAGCAAGGGGAACTGACCCCCAGTTTATATATCGAACATGACGTATATGGGATGGAATACTTTAGTTGGTCGGTTTGGGGTCACCTGTCCTGCCTGCTCCTCCCTGAAGGTGCAGACTTTACCCTGCACCCCCCAACATGAGACACAAGATTTAGCAGTGACCTTGCTTTGCATACCAATCCCTGGTAGTAAATCTAAACATTAGGCCTTATCACTGCTAGAAGCTGGCAGTGTCTGTGAAAACATGCTGCTAGTTTCAGAAAGTGCAGTTTCTTAGAGGAGCTCCAACTAATAAGTAAAATCACTGAACAGAATTAGTTCTGTTCCAACCCAAACCAGGACATATGTCTTCATGCTGCTATACATAGGTCTCTACTCATCAGGGAAATGTATGCTGTTAACTAGGCTTCAGTACTAAGGTGATAAACACCTGGGATAGCATTGGGGTCTTCTGGCAGCGAGATCCATAGCAGATAGTTTTGCACCACTGTTTTACAGGTATGCATTCATACTACATTCTTTAGATTGCTGCCAAGAAAAGTCTTGCATTTAATCAATTACTCTTTTCCTCCCTATGTACTGTTACTACAAGTACACTCTGCATACTTTCTGGGTACCTGAGAGAACCACAGCAAACAAGTAATGGCAACATCAATATGTGAATAAGCACAGATTCTGACCAATCTCCAAACCTCAGATATTTCCTCTGTGTCACACAGATCTCTGTAGGTCAAGAGACAAATTTATTTCCTGACTACAAAGAGGTGCTAGGGAATTTTCAGCTAGCTCAGCATTTCTGCTTGTTACAGAATTTGGGGCAGGATGGCTGCTGGAAAACACCAGCAAGTACAACTTCTTGAACTTCCATTTAGACACTTGCATAAATATTGAAGGATGACCTGGTAACCTAGAGTCCTCCAGGACACCCAGAGAAACCCATCAGTCATTCTGTTATTGAACCTGTCTATCCCTCAAGTGGTTTCTAAATAATTTAGAATTCACAGGCAAAATCCAATATGATAGCTGAAGAACTGAGTGTCCCACGCCCACTGCTGTGATCAAAGAAACCACCTTCCCATACAGTGCTTTCCACCATTATTCTGCATTATCTTGCTAACAGTAAGGGCAACTTTTTAATGCAGTCAAACTGAAGCTTGTCCATCAAGGAAGGCGAGTCCAGAACTGCAATTCCACAAATAAAGCTCCCCTCCAGCTCCTTTTTTCCCCTCCTTTTGTATGTGGCAGCTGGTGCTCTGTCCTGTGCCAGGGGGAAAAAAGGCCAGGTAACTAAAACCTCTACCTCCCTTCCACGAAGGAATATATAAATCCAGACACCCTTAAGATAACCATTATCTCCAGATCTGAGAAGTGTTTTTTGCACTATTAAAGAAAACAAATTACACTGCCTTTTTGCACTTATACGTGGAATGAAACCATAAAACTACGAGTTGAGAATTTACTGCAGCCTGTAAGCAGCAATAAGCTTGCACCACCTGAAAATGAAAGCACAGTACAATGGGCAGCCCTGGTGTAAAGCATCAGTTGTGACACTACACATAGACAGATACTGCTATCCAAAATAATGGTTTCACATAAGGTACACACACCTACACTGGAACATTCAAAAAACTGGTTCAAATTATGAATGCATCTTCCTTCATCAATAATTTAACCTTATGGCCTTCTTACCTGCTCTTCACATACCCTATCCTAGAGATTTCTAGGTTTTTTATAACAGAAAGACACTGATAAGAGAAGCAGACTGCTCTCCTCCAGTAAATGCTTCCTTTTTCTCCATGACACTACATCCAGGCCCTCAAAGACATAAAATCCACCAAGGCTTCAGCTAAGAATTTTAACATCTTTCGAAACCTCAACCTGAATAGTTCTAAACAAAGTTCATCTGGTAGCACCATCATGGAAGTAAACAGTCTGCTTGCATAACTGCAAAGCAAAACCAGTATCTGTCAAAATACTCCTCTGGTCTTTACATTATGAATCAAGCTGCACATGGACATGCCTTCAAATGGCCAGTTTCTCACTTTCGCCTCTCAGGGCCCTTACCTAGCTGCTCTACTAGATGCTTCTTGCCACTATGTTGGTGATCAGACTGCAATATGAATTGTAGGCCTTCCTGCAAACTAACCACAAAACAGCTGGGAGAACATGAGCAAATAATTACTCACAGTGCTAACTACTACTGGTTTTCTACCATATCTGCTTGTTCAACTGGAGGTAGAGCAAAGAAGACTGAAGACAGCATCAACAGTCACTGGTTGCTGTCTGCTGTACAAGAGATGGAGTAGGCTTATGGATATTTGCCTTATTGTTTTATAGTTCAGTTCTTCCACTGAAACAGCCCATCTCTCTAAGGAAGGGACTTGAAAAAGCAGTCACAGTGACTAAGCAAAAAATAATGTTAAGAAGAGAGGGAATAAAATTCCCTTCCATTTGTTGTCTGTTCAAGTGGCAAAACTGTACGTCAAAGTAGCTCATGCCTAACACCTGTACTTCATCAGTCTCCAGCAACAAACCTTCCAAACAAAAGTGCACCTTGTGAGAGGCACTCAATGAAAGATTAGACAAACCAGAACTGAAAGAAAGCTTCCAGCCCCCCCACCCAAACCTCCACTCAATTCCAAAAATCCCACCATTTGCATCCTCTAGGCTAGTTAATTTTGAACCCTGTCATCCTCCCATGTGGAATACATACTTTAGTTTAGACTGACAGCACACCAGAAGGGTAGCAGTAGTGAACTACCTTATCAGCCAACACTAATTTTTTTCCCCATCACACCCTACAGAAGGGCTACAGGTAAACTTTGTCCTCAGGTTACCAACCTCTAAACATTCACTGCAGGTGATTCTCAGAAACAGAATACCACATCAGAAAGACCTTTGTTATGCCTGGTGTAAGTTTATGTAATTGAGCCTTTATCAGGTTTTTAATGTTTTTGAAATATTGAGCATATAAATTGTATTATGTAATTTTTAGATAGCACAGATCAGAAACACTTCAGCTGCTAAAACTGACAGGTAAGCAAATGTCTTGTAACATAAAAAGAAGAGAACATTAAATTGGTAAGAAGATATCAAGCAAACTGCTTATACTTGTCTCTGAAATCCTGACTGACTTGAGGCCTAAACTGAAAAAAACCCCAAACAAACATTTTGAAGCCCTGGGCTAAAATCACATTCAGGATTAGTGAAATAAAACTGCCCTTAAGTGGTTTCACTGCACTAGGAGATCAAGTCTCTCACATCTATGCATTACAGTAGCTGAACTTACATGCTACCACTCCAGAGCTGCCCTTGCTGAACTACAACAGTTCCTGCATAAAGAAACCATCCTATCTTGCATTCTTGCATATGTACACAAACGTGTTTCTTTTCAGCCCCATTTTGTAGTCTGAAACATGTTCTATGGGTTAAGATGTATACTTTACCTTTACATCCTGAAGAGAAGCCAGCTCAACAGCTTTTTGGGCCAGAGTTAGCAAATTAGCTTCTTGAGAAACACGTCGCCTCCGTCGTGTACTCTGGATTACACCACCTCTGACACCCTGAAAATCATTAGTTCTCTGAGTGTTTTCTTCAGGTGCTGCTCCCTGTTTCTCTCCATCTCTACCATTCTGGGCTGCAGCTTGCTTGTCAGTTTCCATTTGGCACAGCTCGCTGTTGACCGGGACATCCTTCTGCCCCAGATCCACTCTCTTGGGGTGCAATTGGCTACTTTTGTTGTTGTGGGTCAGTGAATCAGGTGGCTGCTGTAATTGGACCTCTTGCTGATGTGTTTGCCAGTGATGCAGAAATAAATTGCTAGGTTGTTCTTCTGCCTGCTTGGAAGCCAACACTTCTCCTGTAGATGTCAGTAGGACACCTTCTTTGGAGAGTCTCCGTGACCTTCTTGGAAAAGGAATCTGGGTCTGAGGTAGCACAGTCTGTTGGTTCTGCTCTGTTAGAGCCTTGAATAGTTCCTGGTTCCTCTCTGTTTGCTGAAACTGGTGTCCCATCATGTGATGCTGAGGTGCTGCAGCTGCCACATGAGGCTGTGCTATGGAAGCAGTTTGCTGCAGACCGAAGGCTTGTGTGGCAGTTTGTTGCTGCTGCTGCTGTTGAGGATAGAAATTTTCAAACAGTTGTAGCTGGGGAAGAGCTTGCTGTTTTTGTTGAGCAGTAAATGCTGGACTGGAAGAAGCTGGGGCTTCCTGAAAGACATGTAACAATTCAGGAAGACCCTGCTTTTGGCCTTGGTGACCAAATGCAAGTTGGAAAGGCTGTAACGGCAGACTTTGATTCTGCTGCTGCTGTTTCTGCATCTGATGAAAAGAATTCATTTGAGCTTGCTGTCTAACCAGGGCTTGCTGTTCCAGCTGTGCCTTCTGGGACATCATCTGCTGGACAGCATCTCCATACAAGTCCAGCTGTGACACAAACACTCCTTTCTCTTGATTTCTTTTCAGGGCTTCTGGGTGGCCGTAGAAGCCCGGGGCACCAGCATTGGAGTGGGGTCCTTTTGGGTTGCCCCCAAAAACCATACCGTGGTTCCACATTGAAGGTGGAGACTGCCAGTGGCTATCACCCCTCTCTGGCAACCTATTTCCCATTAGTGAATTCTGCCACTTGACAGCTGTTACTGTCTGGGACATCATCGCGGATTCACCCCTATCTTGATTGTAAACAGAGTTCATCAAAGCAACATTGTTGGGGGCACTTGTTAATCCTCCTGTGTGAGAAATCTCTATAGTCTGGGAAACTGGTATATTCCCTCCATGACTGTAGTACTGTCCTTCCTTAAGCTGCTGCTGTGGTTCTTTTGATGACACAGCTATTTCCTGCTCATTAAAATAAGCAATTCGTTTCCCAGTCCTTTTGCTTGAAGACTTTTGCTGAGCCTGAAGATTCATGGTTCAGTCTATTCACCCAGCTGCACACACTATTTACAACCCACCCATCCCTGAGGTTGGGGGAGGAAAGGCACCAAAGCCTCTCTTTTCCATTCAGTTTTAGTAATAAAGGGCAAGAGAGAAGTCCAGATGAAAGTGCATCCACTTCCTCTTTCTTCGTGTGCTTCTCCCACTTCTTTTCACTCTTATCCTTTGTGGTTCAGAGGTCAGTAGGGTCCAGTTAGTTACAAGTCCTGAAATAGAGAAGCAATTGCAATGAATCATCAGACATAACAGACACATAAACTGTCACATGATAAGCAGCAATGTGCATGTCTGTCCCATTTCCCACAGAAACAGAGATCAGGATAACCTGTCAGAAATAATACATCAGACCTGCTAGAAGAATATAAAGCAACTTACAGAACAGATATCACACTATTTGCATGATGCAACTCCCAATTGCACACAAGACTTCTGACTAATCACTCAAGCTCATCCTGAAGGTTTTTCTCTAACTCCTTCTCATCCGGCCAATTGCTTCTACATCTTCCTGTAGCCAGAATAATCTGTTCTTAATCTGAACTTAAAAACACACCAAAATAACCCTCATAACTTGACAAAAGAAAAGTAACATCAGTGCCACATTCCCCAAAGACACATGTGCACAAAGGCTGCAGCCAAACACACAGCAAGATTCTCAACTCAGTGTTTTGAAGGAAAGGACCCAGAGGCAGCCCATACTTCATTCTCCTCCCCCCACATTGTTACAGTTGCTTCCCAATTAAGAACTGCCCACCAAGCGCTTAAGTGCTGAAGGCAGGCCCTGCTCAACCTGTTGCCCTCTCAGATGCTTTCTTCAACAGCTGAAAGCAACTGCTCCTGCTCAGGTCACACTCATGAAAAAGTAGTTCAGGCAGACTGTTACAGCTGCTCCCAGACACCAGCAAATATCTGTTAATGTAAAGCTACAAACACAAGCGGGAAAAGCCTTTCTGGAACATGCAGTCTGGGACAATTCTACACTCTTCTTGCACAGAGAAAAGCTAACCACAAATTTAGGATTAAGGTCTAATGTGTTAACAACATACACCCTTGCTTCTACTAGTACACCTAAAACCTTGTGAATTTAGTTTAAATTTAAATTCTTAAACTACTACTAACACTCAAATGAAGTTGCTATTACTCTTTTCAATATGCACTTTCTACTTCAAATCACACTGACAACTTATTTCAGAAAGATTTTAATTAAAAACCTATTCTTACTGCACCCCTTCTGCTATAAAATTAAGTTTCTCTTGAGTGAAGCAGGTTAAGAGTAACATATCCAGTGAAATCTGCAATTCATTCTCTATCAAACCAAAAACCAATAAATGAAAAGCATACAGACCACTGAAGCCCTGTAACCTGAGTTTCCTCCACATGGATATGGCTACAGCTCAGATTTTCATACTAGGTGAGGTTGGGAGCATGAAGAGAAGGTAAGAAGACAAAAAGTTTAAATTGTATTATGCAGCTTCCACCTCAGAGGCCAAATTTGGCTTCAGTGCTACTGGAACCATGGGACTGTGTTTCAGAGCGAAGTGACTCACTTCCTCAGGCAGTTACATAGCTGTTCCCCCCACGCTCCCTCCCTCTTCACCCTGGCTACAAACTGTGGACCTCTGCCACCTCGTATCACGGAGCCAGGGCGTTCCTCCCTCCTCTAAGCACAACGTCTGGGCTCATTTTCCAGTCCTCTCTCAACAGGACAAAAATAACTCTAGGAGAAATTACAGACATGTGAGATGGAAAATTGTCTCTAAACTGCAACTAGTACACAAATGAGGATTTCAGAAAGTAAGTTTTTCCTATTTCAGAATTTCATTAGAAAGGGAAAAAACATACTACAGCAGGAAACTGGATCCCTTGTAATAAACATGTAGAGGTGGAAAGGTTGCTATATGCCTCTCAGGAGCATTAATGTTACCCTCTGTCCTTGCTTTTTGCAGCACTGTTACAAGCACAACAGAGGTAACAGCTAAACCACAACACCTGAGGTAATACTACTAACAGTGGTTTCTGACATTATCTTACTTTCTGAAATTATCACAACCTATTTTTCTCTCCAAACTAGACAACCGTGTAACAGTTTTCCTTACACTTCTGCATGCTTTTTTTACTGACCAGTCCCATAATTCTGATAAAATGCATGCAAGTTTTTCTGTATATCAGAAGACTAATTTAAACCTGCCAGACAACCTTTAGAAGCTCTGATGTAGGTTATCTACACTTTAAGAATACAACAACGAGAGCCCAATGCTAGCACACAACTTCCAAGGGTCCTTGGTTTTAACCCTCCTAACAAAACCCTTCTAACTAACCAAACAAACAAAAACCAAAACCAAACCCACAGACAGTTGGTGCTGTTCTTAATAGCAGTGGTGGAGACTTGTGACTATCACACACAAACAAGCATCTGGAAGACCTTTAGAAAGAGGGCTCTCATGTTTGTGAGACAGCTTTGCATTAGCACAGTTCTCCAAACCTCCACTTGTTGTGGACTTTGGCTCTGTTTTTTCCATTACTAGATAAGAAGCCACCAGGATTGCAAAGCCTAACTCAGGCCAATTTAGAACTGCATGTACCTAGAAAAGGGATGCAACCTAAAGTATTAAGATGCAAAGTTAACAAAGAAAAAAAAGGCAAGTTCACAGATAACCTAAGAGACAATATGTAGTTGTGTGTTCTATAAAGGCAAGTCTAAAGCTATTATATGCCTCTTAGGGAAGTTATCTTGCCACTGGAGAAGACTGTAGTGATTGAAGAACTGAAGTTACAGCTGCACATAAACAAGGATAGTGAAAATGACATTATCGAAGAGGAAAGGGATTTATTTCGAATAAAACATGCTTACTGAACATCCCACTTCTCCCAACTGCATACACAAATAAATCCTAACTAAGAGATCACCAAGAAAAAAACCAAGGATTTGGTACATCCAGTATTAGATGGTCCAAGAAAACACCACAAAATCAGCTTTTAAAACTTTTTTCTATATAGGAAAACTGCAGAAAAGTATCTTACAGATTACTCTAGTAATAGTCCATAGTTTTAAGCTGAAGTGATAGATGTTCAAGCTGCAGCATGACTATGCTCCAGGAAAGCTGACCCTTGACAGCTTCACTGGCTGAGCACTGCTGGCTCTATGACTAAGCAGGTTTCCCTCCCTGAGGCTGAAGGATGAGCTCACATTATCATCATCCTGGCCAATTACCAGCTTTGGGATTTTTTTTTGTTTTGTTTTACTTTAATTTCAGCACAAGAGTCAGCCTGCAGTAGGCAGTAAAATGGCATCACTTCCAGGCTTAAGTGTGCTTTGGAGCAGTACAGTCCTGACCATTTCTTACCCTTGAATAAAGCACAGTCAGCTCTGATATTGTAATTCCCAGAAGATACTGTGTCTTGCCTCCAAATATGCCAAAGTGTTATGATACCTTGCACTGCTTTTACACTGCACAAAGAAAAAGAAGAATCTAACATCAGCACATTTTGTTTTACTAACTCTTTTTGGCATTCAACATCATCAGGTATTTTTATTTCCAGGAACTTCTGGCATGCAAGAACATCTCTTGAACTTTCTTCAGATTAATACAAATTGTATGTCACCTCCTTTAATACTGTACTTTCAGATTTCTAAGGAATTTTTCATGCTACAAGGCTCTCCCTTTTAGACCTAAAAAGAAAGTAAAATTAGATACACAAATACCCAATGGGCACTTAGGTAGTATTTTCTGGTATGACAAAAGAATAAGTAAAGTAATCCATTACACCTTACTGAGAGAAGTTCCAGTATTCCATTGTTCCAGTGCTCCACCACTCTCTCAAATAAAGAAGTTCCTCCTTACTTTTAAATGGAACCTCTTATGTTCCAGTTTGTGCCCATTGCCTCTTGTCCTGTCACTGGGCACCACTGTAAAAAGCCCAGCCCCATCCTCATGACACCCAACCATTAAGTATTTATAAACATCGATAAGATCCCCCCCTCAGTCTTCTCCTCTGCAGGCTAAACAGACCCAGCTCTCTCAGCCTCTCTCCATAAGAGAGATGTTCTAGTCCCCTCATAATTTTTGTAGCCCTCTTCTGTACCCTCTCCAGAAGTTCCCTCTCCTTCTTGAACAGGGGAGACGAGAACGGGACACAGTACTCCAGATACGGCCTCACCAGGGCAGAGTAGAGGGGGGAGAATAACCTCCCTCGACCTACTGGCCATACTATTCTTGATGCACCCCAGGATGCCATTGGCCTTTTTGGCCACACAGGCACAAAGCTGGCTCATGGTCATCCTCTTGTTCACCAGGACTCCCAGGTCTCTTTCCACAGAGCTGCCTTCCAGCAGATCAGTCCCCAACCTGTAGTGGTCCATGAGGTTATTCCTCCCCCGGTGCATTACCCTACACTTACCCTTGTTGAATTTCATAAGGTTTTTCTCTGCCCACCTCTCCAGCCTGTCCACGTCACGCTGGATGGCAGCACAGCTTTCTGGTTTGTCAGCCACTTCTCCCAGCTTTATGTCATCAGCAAGCTTGCTGAGGTACACTCTTAATACTTCATCCAAGTTATTGCTGAATATATCCAATGGCACTGCACCTAGTATGGACCCCTGGGGAACACCACTCATTACGGACGTCCAACCAGACTTCACACCATTGATGACAACCCTCTGTGCTCTGTCCTTCAGCCAAATATCAATCCACACCACTGTCCATACATCTAACCCACACTTCCCAAGTGGGATACACTTCCTGTGGGATACAGTGTCAAAGGCCTGGCTAAAGTAAAGGTAGACAACACCAACCATCATAGAAGGTCATCACAGAAGGCTATCAGATTAGTCAGACATGACCTCCCCTTGGTGAATCCATGTTTACTACTCCCAATAACCCTCTTTTCCTCCACATGCTTTGAGATGATGGCCAGAACAATCTGCTCCATCATCTTTCCAGGGATGGAGGTGAGGCTGAGTGTCCTGTAGTTTCCTGGGTCCTCCTTTCTTGCCCCTTTTGAAGGCTGCAGTGACACTGGCTACCCTCCTGTCCTTGAGCACCTCACCAGTTCTCCAGGACCTTTCAAAAGGACATCTTCCCGCTTCCTCAGCACTCATGGGCACACCCCTTCAGGACCAATAGACTTATGAACATCCAATTTGCCTAACTGCTCTTTAAGCAGACCCTCCTCCACAAAGGGAAAGTCTTCCTTTATCCAGTCATGGTGGATGAAAAGTTGGATATGAGCCAGCAATTTGCACTGGCAGCCCAGAAAGCCAACCATATCCTGGGCTGCATCAGGAGAGGAATGACCAGCAGGTCAAGGGAGGTGAATTTATGAATCTATGAATAAAACACCACGTGGGCTAGATATAGCTGAAGTCTCCTGAAGGCCTTAAGTAAACACAAGACTAAAGAGAAGCGTCTGTCTGCATCCAGGATACCGTTCTCAAATTTGAAAAGTTCTTTCAAAGAAGAGAGATCTGAGGAGTGCAGGGCACAGGCACTCAGAGCCACTCACTAGGCTAATACCAGCTCTGAGCACCCATTAGCAGATTTTACCCAGCCCAAAGTAGGTTCTGCAGAATCGTTTAGACATTTCTTTGTGTTGCAATTGTCCTCTTCCAGTTTATCATTAGCCTAGAGTTTGCTATAAGACATTTAATTAATTTTTAAAAATTAAAGTTACAAGGGTATTTGATGTACAGGACAAATTAAAAACACTCAAATGCAACCATTTCACATAAAATACCTCCCTTTAAAGCTTCTTGCCTGTATATTTAATAACCACTCCCCACTATTCTGTTTCTTGAAGTGTTCTCTTCATCACGTATCAGCATATTGGTACAATTCACATATCAAGTTCACAACCTCACATACTGTAGTAACCTCAAACTCTACTCTTCAGCTCGTCTGTTGAGAGCTGTGCTGTGCTCTGCTTGGTTCCTTTGCTCTACCACCTTTACTTGGCATGATAAGCAAGTTTAAATTTTGCACATTCCTAATCTCCTCTGAGATCATTTGCACACAATTCTCTGACAGAATGCTGAAGAAATGACTCAGGAAAACTCTGACTTCTCCTCAAACCTTGGCAAAGCTGCAGAAAATAAGTAGCCATAGACCATCTTCTATTTCACCACTTTAATATCAGCTTTTAAATGCTTCCATTTCAGGTTTTTTTATGTGAAAAATGGTAAATGTTGCTGGGTTCTAGCTAATGTACATTCTCAGCCTTAACTGCAATAATGCTGTCACAGTTCCTTACAGGAAATCTGTCAAATTAAGAGTGACAAGAATCACTTCTCACTAAACCCTCCTGCTGCCAGCAACTCAAAAATCACTGATCTCCCCCTGCAAGCAGCTCTGTCTTCTTGGAATCTGTCCATCATCATTAAAAGTAAGTTCTACATGTAAGTCAAACATAGCAAACTGCTCAGTGTCCTGCTGAGACAGAGCAATTGAGCCTTCCTTCTCTAATTTGCTCGTGATTATGGTCAAATCCCACGTTTATGAAACAGGTAAAGAACGATGACACATTTTACTAAAGAGGAACCAACTCACTTTGAAGATCACACAACAAACCAGGTCAAAAATCAAGACCACAACATAGGATACTAGCTACCACCTTCCTTTCAAATCTGCAAGAAAACATGGTTTTAAATCTACATGCAAAAGATAAAAATTGGGTATGCAATTAACATGTGCACAGAAAGGGCAAATAAAATTTAATTCCCCTAGTGCAATGGCAGGACAGGGGTACTTCAATAGGGAGATTTTGTTTCTGGTTTTAGTGGTTTTTCTTTTTTAAAGGACTGGAGACTTACAGGGCAACCCAAACAAGAAACTTGCTCCAGCTAACAGAAATCTGCTCCTATGAAACCACCACCACCACCTATTGCAGGTCTTGAGTAAGAACCAAGAAAGCAAGAAAACATAGGACAGTTTTTGTGTTCCGTATAAGCCTTTGTAAAGCTTATTGCACAACTTACCCATATCCTGTGCTTACCCTTCAGTATCTGAAAACAGCTCCAATTCTCCCTTAAAAGCCTCTCCAGCACACTCACTCTTGTCACATTCTCTTTCAGACAGCAACATCAAAATTCCGGCAGATTGTTTGCAACCTCCTACTCACCACCTTCAGACACCTTGAGGAGGAAGAATAACAGCACAGCTTTCCTACACATTGCCCCAGGAGGGAACAAAACAGAATAGAACATGTTTGTAAATTCTATATAACAAAGCACAGCAATCTGTCTTCTGAAGAAAGGCAGGTGAAAGCTGAAAGCAACTGAGAAGTAGCATCCATGAAAGCCAAAAACTAAGTGGGGGACAATGGTTTTATGTCCCTGTTGCCTTATCCCAAGTAGTAAGGCACTTTTCACAGATACCTATAAAGCCTATCTCCAAAGAGTAAGGTAATTTTCCAGGAGTCTAGCACCACAAAAGAGCAGCAACTGAAGCCCAAAAGGAACAAGCAAAACCAACCAACTGAACAATCTCCAGTTTAAAAGAAGCCCACTACAAAAGAGTACAAGCAGGACAATCACTCTCCCCCTCCCCCCAACACCTCCAAGTAAGAAACTAATCTAGGGAACCGTATCAGATGAAAGTCCTAGAAACAAGAAAGCCTATGAAAGGCTGGCTTACTTGTTTGTGTAAGCTTGCATAGTAAAAAAAGGAACTCGATAGCGCGTCCATAACAGAGGCAAAGGGATCAAAGAAAACCTGCTTCAGAGACAACAGCAAAAGGGAAAACACAGCATCCAGGAAACCTGACAACTTCCACCGCTGCCTGAAGGTACCTGGTAGGGGCTAGCAAACACACACCCAAATAAGTAAGTAGTACACACACATCCGAATTTTCACGTGATTGGCCCATTTCTATGGCAGAGAATGACTGAAGCTCTGGCTGACTTTAAGGGCACCTCTGCCCCGAGGACAGCATGTTTACTATGTTATCACTTCCACTTTCCCATTTTCAGAGGCTACGAATTAAGAAAGCTGTATCAAACGACTGTACTAACCAGAGTTTCAGAAGCGAACTCCACTAGCTCTGAGGAGAAAATGGTCATGCTGAGGGACTATGTGCCAACAAAATCAGATACTTTGTATTGCATCGCCAGATCTGACAAACTACTGCTCCAGTCTAGACTATTCCTGACATTTAGCATCACAGGTTAATTACCTACAGCAAGCAAAATGACAAAATGTAGAATTACCATGTTGCTTGGAAAAAAAATATTCACACCCAAAAAAGTATTAGCTATACCTCATGACCTAATCAACCCAAGGAGAAACACAAATCCTACTTAAGTAAAATATTTTGGTCTAATACAGTAAAAGGATGTAATAAGGAGAAGCACTGAAAAATTGTTCAAATTGTCTTAAAATTCACCTAACCATGTATTCTTATTGTATTGTGACCTACTACTTACATCCGTAGACATGGTTTTATTTATCCCCTATCCTAACAATCTTCCACATGCCATCTAAACACACAGATGCATTCTAGTATACAGGACATTATAGAGAAGGCTTTTGGGGTTTTAAATTACAAGGCCTGAAGCACCACAGATACACCTCAAAAGAATCTTTTCAGAAAAGTTCTGTTTTTGCCCAAAAGTCATCTCATGAAAAGATTCATGATTTGTACCAGACTCATCCTTTGTCTTGCACAGCAACAACATACAGTTCTTAGAGAGAACTCAGAAAGAGATAGCTATGTACAGTGAATTTTTGTAAACAAACAAGAAGGAAAGCCCAGCTACAAACGGTTTCTCAACACGGTGCAGACTTACCCTTCAAAAATGTATATGAGGTACATTTCTTAAAGTAGTTAATGTTTATAAACTGTACTGAAGTTAGGAAAATTAGTTATTACAATCTGTCATAACGATAAACACCATGATCTGAAGAGGCCTGGCAGCCTTACAACAGAAAGAGCACAGCAATTAAGAAGTATAAAAGGCTGCTTTCAGGCTTTATAGTTACATGAAGGTACTATTCTTTCCTAGTGGAAATAGGTTAACAGCTCTTCAATTTGTAAGCACTTAGACGGCTATTTTAAGCTTTTTTATTTGGAGCTGTCAGGGAAGGCAGCTGCTAGCAACACAGAGACAAATACTCTGACATGCAGGAATTGCAGCAGGCTCTAAAGTCAGAATGGCAAAGAGCAGGCCAAAAGCTTCTGCCTGCCCTCACAATCCCATAGCTGACATAACCACAACATGTCCTTCGCTCCGAATACTTCTCCTGCCACAAACATGCAGATGTAAAACTGCATGGATACACCAGAGACAGGCCAAAACTCTGCACTTTATCCCCAAGGAGAAAGCACATCTGAATGCACTGAGTTGTAACAGGACAGACTGCTGCAGGTTCACTTGTTTTCATCCTCACCTCTCCAGCACTCCATCACAAAACTGATATACACAGGTGTCCAATATATGGAACACCATAGTCTGAGTGCTTCACGGATTCCTTCAAGGCTTTGAAACAGGTAACAGCCTACAGATAAGTGAAGAGAAAGAGGAAGTTCATAAAGATGATGGTATTTGCCATTTCTAGAGGTTTCTTCATGAGAGACAAAAATGCAGTCAATACCTAGACCACAGGTCCTGGCAGAGTCATTCTTGATGCCATCAAGCAGGCATCATCACTTGCACAATTGTGGCTGGAGAATAGCTGGAACTAAAAGAACAGGCAGAAACTCAGAGGATCTGGGATCAATTTCCAGCTCTGCTAGACATGCATCTTAAGCAAGTCACTTCAGACCATTTAAAAAACTGAGAATAATACCTGAAACCTGATACATAGATATTCATGAAGTACTGAGGTCATAAAAGTTGTATTATCTTTAACAGCACCCACTAACAGGCTAGAAGGGGATTCTTCCAAAGAGCTTAATTTGAGGCATGATGCAACCAGGTACTGATAACCAAAGAAGTGGAAGGGGGCTAAAAAAATTAAGGGAAGAGGTCACAGAAATAACAACATAGTTGGGGGTTTTTTTTGTAATATGTCTCTCACTGCCTCACTTGACCCAGAAATATCTTTTTGCTTTTCAGTAGTTATCTAAGCTGAAGCAGTGCTGATCTTGGTTTGCCCACATCCAGACAGATGCCAGTATTGACTGAGCTAAAGATGTCAGTCTTTAACAATACTGACAGGACTTCAGTTCAAACTTCTGAAATTATGTCTCTGAAGAAGTCTCGTGATCACTGTTGAAAATAAAGGGGCTTTTTATTGTCCTGGTCTGTTACAAGGTACATTAAGCTTTTGGCCATGACCTGGGCTGTCAACCATTACAAAAATGCAACTAAGCAAATGTACACTAGTTAATACGGAGGGTAGGGACACTGAAAGACACCGGCAAGCATGATCATCACATGGTGGAAACCAGCAAGGTTTAAAGAATCCAGGAGCCCAGAGAGCACTCTGATTTTCTTAATCTTTAATTAAAGAACTGGAGCACCCTCTAAGCCTCCAGATTCATAGCACCCTGCCAGATACCTGCCAGACTCCTGCTCAAGCTCCTCCTTTTAGCCACAGGGATTACAGTGGAGGAAAAAGCAGATGGTTGGCAGCAGTACCAGATGAAATACAAAGTGAGTCTCTTCCATTTCTGTAGTGGCTTATTTGTATCCTTACTAACTTCCACAACTGGGCATAAGTGACACTGGCTTCACACTTACTCAGAGCAAAGCCAGAAGCTTCCTAAAGATTCATCTCAACAAGCCTACCTGAAACCAAACAAACCACCCATCCCACATTTCATAACTACAAAGGAAAAATGTCATTCAGTAGCAGCGTGAAGAAAAGTGCCCTCTAAGAACCTTTGTGAAGCTATTTTAAACTGAGCAAACCCCCCAGTTTTTAGTAAAACACAAGATCAAGGTTGAAATGATCAGGTTCAATATTATGGTAAAAACTAAAGTTTATGCATTAATCCACCTGCACATGGAATTCTGTGAGTGTTAAGCAGATCAGAAGCATAACATGATTTTACACTTCCTCCTGCACTTAGTTTTCTCCGCAAGTCCTGGAACAATATAAATACATTCTAGTTAAAGTCAGAGTATTTTGGGTCAGTAATCCCACACTACATTTTGAATACTGGTATTTGCTAAAGACACAAACTACATAATTGCTATTTACAGGAACAGTAAGTCCTCTCCAAAAGTGAAAAAATAGGCCATAAATAATTGGAAAGTCACACAGCAACTTACTAGAAAAGCCGATAAGAGGATCAGCACTAAACACAATAATCTCCTATAGAAATCACTAAGCATTAAAGAAAAAAAAAAATCCTTTACACAATCTAGTTTTTACTCTTAGAACGAAAAGCTAATGAACTAAACATCCCTTCAGGTGCATAGATTCCATCAAGCAAATCACACCAAAGAAAAAGGAATTGAGATTGATGCTCCTTCACAATCCATAACACAGCTAGTGGATTCTAAAGGAATTTTCCACACCAGCTAGATAGCAATCTCGTATTTCAAATAAGTTGAACGAGTAAACTATGTTCCACAGCTTCTGATGACTTTACTCGTTTCAACAAATCTCCAAACAATAAGAACAAACATCCAGCCTCCTGTCAGCAGGCTGACGTTCATCACACAGTTCTCCCTGATTTGGGAGAGATCTATGAATAAACCAAGGCAGAAAGACATTCTACAAGTTGCTAAGCTGGAGACAAACTTTGTTTAGAGAAAGTAGTTGCAGGAACTTGCCCACAAATAAACTCGATGTTATTGGGATATGTAACAATTACATAACTCTTTGCAACAGTTAAAGTGATACATTAACACCACTTCATCCAACCTCACAACATGTGTCACATGCAACAGTTTGTATTTTTAACAGATAAACAAAGACAGACAAAGCATCCCACTTTGCACTAAAGAGCAAATGAGTGGCACGTGAAATTACAGAGCAATCCAGGAATACTAGGCAGACCTTTTCAGCTGCAAACATGATGTTATTTTGTCTAGGCATTAGGTTAACAACACCGAATAACTTCAGCAAATCCCTTCCCACTACAAATTTAAATGAAGAAAGAAGCGAAAGAACATTCTCATTTATAGCTATAAGTAGATTAACTTTGATGTAAACATAAATATCTGTTTACATCATTCATGATCACCATAAACCTAACAGCACACTTTGGATCAGAGAAAAAAATATTCAGAAGTAGAGATCTTAACTCCTGTAAGACTACACTGTTAGCATTTACTATGGGATGTATATTCCTCCTATCTTGGCAGCCTTGTTCCCAACAACCACTCCAAGGGAAAAGATTTTTTGTTCTTTTCCCACAACTGCAACATCTGAGGCACCACAAATAAGAAACAGCTTTCATACCCACAAGAAACGGATGTGTCAGAGTTGCATGTGTTCAAAGCTCACCCTTTAGGGACAAGCTTCTACCCCCTTCACACCGTAAATGAATCCTCTGTTTAACCCCGTCCCTGGCCAAGTTAAGAGTAAAATCTGTACTGATTTTTAGCAGGAACGTTGCAGAGATTGAACCAGTTAGACTGCAGGAACAAGAAATGTTTCCACAGAATGTGGAAGGGGCTCTGCCACTGCCACCACTGGCCCTTCTGACGCCACGGGGGGAGGAACGGGGACAAAAGACCACAGTCCTCAGTCTCAGTTTTGTTCTGCAGCTGCAAATCTCAGATTTCTGTCATTTAAGGAGGAAGAGAGGGAAGCAAGGCGACAGAACCATCACACATTTGGTTGTGAAACATCGCAAAGTGTCAAGCAAAAAATAAAATAGGGGCCAGAGCTTTTTAAATGCAAAGACCAGAGATGAAATTTCAAGTCTTGTTTTTTTTCCCCTTTCCATAAAAAGCTATGTATTTATAGCAGCTGTTTCAAAAACAAAACAAACCAAACAGCCAAGAGTTATGCATCAGGAATGGCAAGTCACAGTATTACCGAGAAAGACAAATACTGATTTGCACATCTTTGATCAAATTTATGTATTACAGTAGATTAAGTCAAGTCAATTCTGTTTGTGCATTTCCCATCACATACTTATGGGAAAATTTACATCACTGACTTATGTTCTCTCTTTCTTACTAAAAATCTTGAAACTCAGCACAAAAGGCTCCCTTGTAAACAAAATGTGGTGTCATGGAAGGCCTGTCAGAGCCACAAAACTGAATAAATAAGCAGCAGAACTTCCACACGTCATTACCTGCACATAAAACCATCAGGAAAAAAGTTCAGAGTGGCTTCTACATGCACACAGCTCCCACATGCAGTAGGTTAAGTTGATATTATTGTAGCCATTTCTATAATCAGTTTTGCTTAAGCAAGGTCCCCACATTCTTCAGGTATCTTCAGCTCACCTTCTGCGAGATGTGTGCGAACCTGGTGTTGGTTGGTACAAAGCTTCACAGTAGTATCTGTACAGAGACAGGGATTCCCCTGAGCAGCAGCTTCAGAGGCCCAGGGCTGAAGAATTTACCACTTTCGGTTTTAGATTGAGGTCAAGGACAATGATTGGTTTCCACTCATGTAGCAATATGTGGGAAGCTAATGCAAGAAAAAGGTGAGATGACGAAAAAAACTAGCATGAAGAAAATACCTCCCTTCTGAAACCAGAAGGGTATCACTCCCTGCAGATGCCCCTCCTCTTGCACCTAAATTCTCAGCACATTTTGTCCACTTTGTAGTCCATGATGCCTTTCAGTTAAATAGACTTAGTTCCATAAATGTACCATGGCAGGACAAACTGTTTCACATGACATGAACCACCCACCCAATTAAACAACTGTAGCAACTTCTTAACTTGCCCCCTCCCTTTTTTTTGTAAAAACAGCTTCTTACAATTGGTAATTCTTTTAATATTGGGGTTTTTTGTTTGGTTGGTTTGGTTTTTTTTACTTCTATCTTATCTGAAAGTAACAGGACTGATCTGGACATAAAAACTCTAAAACCAATAAAAAGAAGTTATTATTTTAGTTATACTTCTCAGCTCCCTTCCTTGCAGAATAAAAGGTTTTCCTAAACATTACTTGCATGTCACTGAAGAAGTTATTTTAATTTTAAGCACAGATATTTGCACCATGAAGAGGAATTAACACTTCCGGTTTTTTGGACAGGGAAAGAATAATGTCTGTCAACTTTCTCAATATAATTGCAGGAATTGCCTATAGTTTGAAAGCATGTAAATTCTCAAAAAAATCAGTTGAAAAAGTATACATGTCTCCCCCTAACATTCAGTAGACATTGGATTTAAAAGTTGAGGGGTTTAATGGCACCAGTTTGAAAAAAACCACTTTGTCTGTTCAACTAGCATCACTTCACTACCTTTCTAGTCAAATTCTAAAATAAGTAAACCTGCAACATTCTTTAATGTTAAAAAAGAAAATTACTTACCACACTCCAAATTTTCAAGCTTTTTATACCTTTAGCAAGTAAAATGACACTTCTAGTGGTCTTTGAATAAACAGCTTAAAACAAAGCGCACACTTTTCTTGCCTAGCTGCAACAGCAAAAGTTTCCTCAGCCAAATATGGATTCATTCTTCTCCTGTTCATTGTAGAGAGAACTAACTCTTCAGTAACAAAATCTACCCACTGTGTGTTTTTTGTTAATCTGTGTACTCTACTACTGATTTAGCTGTATCACTAAGCCAGCCTAGGAATAATTTCCACCATCATTCTGGTGAAAAATGAGGGGAGATGTACACTTGTAAATGGTTAACAATCTCCTCCTTCTCTCTCCAAGCAAATTGCACACACAGGAAGAAAAAGGCAAGGGAAATAACTAACCTTCCAACTCCTGAATTTTGGCTCCAATTCCCTAAGGTAGCTTCATGCACAAAATCAACATGTGGAAAGAATAATCAGTGGTGACCAACTTGCTGAGGATTGTGGAAAACTGGCCTGTGGAGCACAGTGAGCTCTTGCCAGAGATCTCCTGCAGTGTCTTCTGCTGCAAGGACCTCAGTAAACATGCACTGCAAAAGCAGCACATGTCCTTCCCAGGCATTCTGGAAAACCTCAGTGTTTAAAAGGAATAACTGATCAACACCTCCCTGCCCCACTAAAGCTTAATAACGTTTTTGTTAAAGAAAGACAGATACAATTGCAAAGATATGCATTAACTTAAAAGTCACTTTTCAGACTTTTAATGCATGTAACTCCACCACATGGCCCTCAGACCTCCTCTGGATACTGGCACCATTTCTGTCAGGAGATACAATCCATTTATTTTAAGACACAGAGGGTGTTGTTTAAACCCACAAGTTTGCTTTTAGCTTGAAGCTGTGTTTTTAAAGCAAATCAAAACTATCTTAGTATCTGAAGATGAAGTCATGATGAATACTTCATTAAAGTATTCATTAAGAAATTCCTTCATTCATTAAAGAAAAAAAAAATCCTGGAATGATCTTACACCAGATCCACTATATCAGCATCATAATCTGTTGCTGAAGAAGCAGCAGCTCTCCTAAGTGTTGTCTGCATAAAATTTTAGCTCTGTATTTTGCTTTACATACCAATATATTATAGAGTTGTATCTGTAATTACTAAATATCTTCCAAATTGGTATTATTTTTAAAAATATTTTTTAAAAAATCTTATTTTTCTGTCCAAAGCAAAATCTGTATTTTGGGGTGGCAACACACTGGGCTTCCCCCTGGCAGAGGAAGGCACCTCCTCCCTTGCTCTCTCCGAGCATACTGACATAAAGTTTGTTAGTACCTCTGGCACATACCTCTGTTACCCAGGTCCACTCACACTGCTGTAAAAGTCTTTTGTAGGCATCTTAGAATCAATACATTTTCATGCACATGGTTGTTGTAGCTCATGACTTGTATCTCAACAGCTCCTTTATTTTTTCAAACTCCCTAAGATGTGTATCTCGTTCCTACTAGGCAGTAGTGTTCTCCAACCCCTGCTGCAAGAAGCTAGTGTGAGCACAGATTTCCATTTATAGTTCTCCACTAAGAAGTTTTTTTTCTTGTCTTGTTGAGGCAAAGACTGGCCTCAGTATTTACAATCCATCTGTGCATAGGTCTGGTGGAAAAGTTATTTCCTCTTACAGAGGGTTGTATTTATTTAGCTGTAGTACAGCTGCTCCAAAGCCACTTGGAGTCTAAAAGCATGCTGTTCTGATGTTGCACTTCCCAGTGAAATGCATCAGCTGCTGAGCAAGAGCCCAAGTGAGAGCCTGAAGAAACAGGATCTCTCAAAGCGTTTGTGTCCAGCCTGCAGCTGAGCTCACCGGTCTCAAGAGTCACAAAGCACAAGCTGCCTTCAAAACCAGGCACCTGGCAGCTCCCCCGGCCCTCGAAGACAGCCTGGCATGCCACGACCTGTGGCTGTGGCTGCTGTGACATCCCCTCCCTAGCTTAGCCCCCCACCCCCGCAGGCCCAGCCAGGCACTAAAGACCCCTGCAAAGACACACAAGGCAATGTGCAGCACACATGGATTCTGCGTCCAGCAGTGTACATAAAGGCATCCTATTAAGTTTCATTTACGTCTTGGATGAGGATTTTTCAATTATTCTTCTTAATATACAGCCCCTTCTGTTGTTTATGCTACTTGTCCTGCATTCCTATGCCCAATGAATATGCACAGCTTTTTTCAACTTCTGCATTAGAAGGAAAGCAAGCTCTCTAAAATGATAAATTTTAGATTAAAAAGAGCCTAGCTATGACACAGTGCTCAGACATCACTAACAGGGAAGGTTTGTTTTAGTTTGAATATTAATTAACCATACACTGCTACCCACAACATCCAAGAAAAACCCTAAAGCAAAGTATCTCTCAGCTGCTTTAATCCTCACCTTCCAAGAGATGCAATGCTTTCAATGAAATGAAGTCTGTAACATATTTGCAACCTGGTCAAAGGGGATGTTCTCCCTTAGACTAGCATCCAATTTATATTTGGTTATTTTCTTCAGCAAGAGAAGGAGATGAATTCTACCTGCAAAGCACATTTTGTTTGAAGTCACAACAATAAGCAACACTTGTGATCATTAATCAGCTGTATTTTATCTTGGCTATACATTATACTGTATGTATACACACATTTACATGACCACATACAATGCAGGTAAGAATCAACTTAAATGGAAGAAATATTTTGTAAATTTAGCATGAAGGGTACTGAAAAGAAAAAATGTACTCAAACTATTTGAAACTAATGTCTAATATACGCTTCAGAAAAAAAGAAATCTTCAAAAATAAATAAACATCCCTGCCTTCAATTAAGACATGGGACCCTAGAGAAATTTTTTCCAGCAATTGTATTTAATAATAGTAAGAGACTGCTGCTGAAAAGATCAGCTAACAGTTGACATTGTTCTAGACATGTATGAACTTTCCAGATCTTCCTTGTTAAAAGAAAAAAAGAATTACTTAGATTTTAAAAAAGGGATAGGGAGAAGTCACCTTTAAAGCAAAATGGTCTCCATGAGTCCAGTCAGTATGCCAAATACTAAACTTTATTTCTTCATCTGTTGGCATTTTTAAAATTTTGTTTATATAACACAGAAGTCAAATTAGTTGTTCTTTCTCTTCAAAGTGATCACCAAATCATCTGTCCTCAAAATTCAGCACTGATTAAGAAATCCTCCAATGCTGGTGTGAGACTACAAGTGAATTGTGTGAATGAATAAAGGCATATGGAACAATTAGGAGTAATGAACACAGCTTTAACTTTTCAGTAAGACAACTGCAAGTAATGCCAAGTAAAATGCTTCAAAGTAACTTACTTCCAACAATGAACCAGTTTTCATCTAAAGTGACAATGTAGTTGAGAATTTCTGATGGTATAAGAGTACAGAATATTGTAAACCAAAAGAAAACTTTCTTCCATAATGAACTCCTCAGCTACTCCACACAACCTTACCAGCTCTCCAAACCAGCACTCTAGTACTAGCTACAAGGAACATGCTACAAGAAAGCTTTCTTGTTCTTACATTCTTATACACTATGCCAAGTGGAAATAGTTTTGTGAAATCATTCATGTGCAGAAAACTTACAATAGAAAGGGAAAAGTTCTCCCAAGACTCTGAAGTTGCTGTCTGGTTCTGATCCTGTTTGTTGAGTCTCTCTAGCCACATAGTGCAAAAGCAGAACCAGCGTCATGCAAAAATACAGCTGTGCTTTTGTACATAAGTACAACTTCTCTCAGCAACTTACTTGTTCACAATCCAGTATTACCTGTGCACAATACAGTTGTGTCTTTTCTGTGTTGTAGCATTTTGTGCCCAGGACCAGTTCTCAATCCAAGCTACAGCTATTCCTAATGAAGGGTGTAACATTATAAAGAGTTTCAAAACAAGCTATCTACCACCAAATCTTCTCTTTTTTCAAAGAAAACCTCATAACTCTTAAAATCTGTTGTATGATGCAATTCTGTGTTCATGAAGTAGTATTAGATTTTCATTAAAACAGATCAACGCTATGCAAAAACGTTCAACAGGAAAGCAAAGGTTTAAAATCTCCACTATAGTTGCCACAAAGAAACAACAGCAAGTAACTTGACAAAATATTCACTAAGTTTCCCACATTCAAAATGATTACACTCTTCCCCTTCAGACAGGGTCACTGTGTCCTGCCAATTCCTGAGCTCCCAAAAATAAACTAGTTGAGTAACTAAAGATGTCAATGGATTTTCACGGTCCCTCCATGCATCTAAACTGTACAGCTCAGACGGCTACTTGTAAACAGCCAGGCACCCTACACTTCATCTAGGGCACTTTCCCAAGCAAATTCTGTCACAATAACTCAGCTATAGCTGTCACTAAGCACAGAATATCCTTCCACCTCCAAACGGTACTTTTGTCCCATAAATCAAGTCACTCAGAAAGAACTGTCTTCCTAAAATACTTTTTAGCATACAGCAAAATTGGGTAGTTCTTTTCACCTTCACAATAAAAAAAACCATAAAAGAGTAGCTGACAGATGTGTAATCACCTGCAAAAGATGCTCTGGAACCTTGCTCCAAGGGAGAAAGTTGATTCAGCCCTTTGGTTTCTTCCATCTTTGACCTTTTCAATGACACTGCCAAAGCTACCCAACTGAGAAACAGAAAAGAATGAAATAACTCTGCATAAAAGCCAGACTGAAATCATCTAAGTGTACAGAACCACACAGATAATTATTTTGTTCACTGGCAACAGGGACGAGCAAGTAACCTGGCTAGGGAAACTCTACTCAGTCTACTCCACACAGAAATTGGTGCCTTGTTTCTAGCAACCCAGAAGCCTCGGTTCCACGTCTCAGATTTCTAGACCAAACATGGAGGGATTAAGTATCTCACAGAGTACCGAAAGTCAGCCTTTTACTCAGGATGTCCAGGAAAAAGCCAGTCAAAAGGGTCCACAGAGGATGCATCATATAGGCAAACGTGTATCTGCATCTGAATGAAAAAGGTTGCTATTCTACCCAAGGCTTAAGTGCCTCATCTGCCGGAGGTCCACAAAGGGTGCCAGTTAACTACTGCTGAACAACAAAGCCATCTCCTTCTCAAAGGCAGTAAGCATGAGAGGGTGCAACTTCCCATACAAAGTCTGCCGACAAAACACTCACCCAGCCATAGAGATGCAAATTTAGACTCACAGATCACACCTTCTCCTGAAATAGTCCCCATCAGTCAGCTCCTCCGGGTGGGGCAAAACCTCCATTCCCACCTCCTGCTGGGCCACCACCTGTTAGGTCAGAGTAGGGTCCTGTAGCCTCTTCACTGAAGACAACTACTTCACCTTAAAACGAGGACGATAAGGCACAAAGTAAATTATTTGTCAGCAGTGAGACTGCAAGAAAGGGAGGAGGCTGGAAACAGTTTTATGGCCTATGGCACCAGAAAACACTTCCTCCCCATATAAAATTTTGCTGCTTTCTCTTTCAAGTCTGTTTTTTCTACAATCTTAGCTGTCCCATAGTTGTCTAACTAAGTGTAGACTCACATCAGATGCAGAAAATTCTGTGACTGGAAGACCTAATAGTCTTGTGGGTCAGGGCAAAGAGTAAGAGTTCCTCTAAGCTCTAGGTACATGCTTATTGTTGCTGACCATTTTATTTTCAGTTTAAGCAGCTTATCGAGTCTATATGTCAATAGAAGGCTCAATGAGATCATAATCCCCCAAAACCCTAACCCCCCCAACTTTAAGCACCTCTGCTTTAAAAAAAGTAAAAGCCAATGCAATGTCAAACTATACAGTCAGCACAAAAGAAGCAGGATCTTGCAAACATGGCTGTTTCAACATCAGTTCTGAATATCAAATACGTTCTTCTTCTAACTAAATTTCCAAGTCAAGCAACTATTGATATTGACAAGAATTTGGGCCACTGCCTTTGGTGTCATACTTGCCTGATGATACCTCTATCAGAGGTGCCTTGTGGATGAAAAAAAGCATCAGTACAACCTGAAGTTTGGGAGGTGATTCTCCCACTCTACTCCAATCTCGTGAGACCACACCTGGAGTACTGTGTCCAGTTCTGGAGCCCCTCTTACAAGAAAGATATGGACATGCTGGAGCAAGTCCAGAGAAGGGCCATGAGAACGATCAGAGGACTGGAGCACCTCTCCTACGAGGAGAGAGAGAGAGAGCGCGAGAGAGCTGGGGTTACTCAGTCTGGAGAAGAGAAGGCTCCGAGGAGACCTAATTGTGGCCTTCTAGTATCTGAAGGGGGCCTACAAGAAAGCTGGTGAGGGACTTTGTAGGAGGTCAGGTAGTGATAGGACATGGGGGAATGGATACAAACTAGAGGAAGGTAGTTTTGGATTGGACATCAGGAAGAAGTTCTTCACTGTTAGGGTGGTAAGACACTGGAACAGGTTGCCCAGAGAATCTGTGGAAGCTCCATCCCTGGAAGTTTTTAAGGCCAGGCTGTACAGGGCTCTGGGCAACCTAATCTAGTAGGAGGTGTCCCTGCCCAGGCAAGTGGGGTTGGAACTAGATGATTTTTAAGGTCCCTTACAACTCTGACAATTCTATGATTCTAATTGCTCTAACACCTGTGTTGGAGAGATGTCTTGCTTCTTTACAACCAGTCTGCCCAAGCTTCTTCTGTTTTCTTTGCTTTATAATTTAGCAAATACATGTTTATGTCATTCTTAGATAAACAAACTAAACTCTTCCTCTTGGCATACAGATGTGCAGAGGCAGGTGAGCTCGTTCTGAAATGCCAGGAGGGACTACCTGAATCTTCCAGTGTGCAATTTATATCAATAGCAATTATTACTTAAGAGTTCTTCCAGCCATCGAGGAAAAACCTTACAAATCAAGGATTCAAAATCCCATTTTATTTCTCTTGCTAACAAATCTCTCTGCATTCCAGTTTGCTCTGTAAAGGTTTATTTCAACTGCAAATGAAAGAACCTCAAAGAGGCTTTGTTGCCTTCTGAAGAAAAAAAAAAAAAAAAAAAAAATCAGTGTTGACTTCAACAAAGCTTTTTGCATGGCAGCCAATTATTCACCATCAATGGTGAAATAACCTAACCACAGTATCATGTATACCAAACTTTCTAGGTTTTTAAATATCTCAACACCTTGAATGTTTATTCTTTCATCTCAGATTCAAAACCAAAACGAATTGTTTATGAGGAGTTCCACATTCTTCTTTTCATATTCTTCAGTGATAAAAACATTTTTATTACAGATAATTTTTTCCTACAGAAAAAGTTATGTTTTCTACAGAAAGAAAGTGGTAACAAAAAACCAAGTCAGCTAATACCACAGTCAGTTAATATCACACCCGAAATATTCCTCTTTTGCCAAAGAAAGAAGAGCATTATCAACAAAACTAACAAACCAACCAACTGGAGAAACTTCAAACAAACAAACCAACAAACTTCCCTGTCAGCTTCACATACTTGAGTATCTGGCATCCTAAACTGTCACCATTGGAATCTCCTAAAGCAACCAGAATGCCTTACAGCTGTGGCTCTCTTTCCTCTCAGCAGGAATTTGGCAGTGCTGGGATTTTGTTCTCAAATAGTATTAAAAAAAAAAATAAAAAAAAAAAATCAAACTCAAAATAGGAAAACACTTTGCTAAATTCTTCCCCACCCAAGCGTAGCAATTTCCCACAAACACAGCAAACTCTCAGGAAGTGCCTGAAAGAATGAACAATATATTATGCAGGAAGAAATAAAGCCTGAAAATAAGACAGTATAATGGGAAACAATCCAGTAAAATCCCAAGAGTATTTTTAATGTATGGCACTTTGTTTTACTTCAATTTTCACTGTGTCGGAAGTTGACTATTCAGGATTCAGAATCTGAACAGTTAAGGATATTATGGAAACTGCAAGAATAGTTGACTTGCATTACTATAAAACTGAACCATAATGCAATTTATGACAGATTACTAAAAAAACAGTTCAAAAGGAGATGCTCAAGGAATCTTAAGTGTGTACAGACAGTAGATAAGGCTGCACCCTAAGACACAGAATTAAGTCAAATTTGAAATCATGCAACATCCTCAACCAACCTGGGATCTAAACAGATATGCACTTTTGCCCTATGAACTATAATGTAACAAGGCAATCTGGAGATTATTCACACTACAGGAACTAGTTTCAACTTTAGACTTCCTCACAATGCACACTGCAGACAAGCTGACCAGCATTTCAACAGACCTCCTGCCCCACAACACATAGCTTCAGAGAACAGGTTCTAGTTTATCCCTGCTGAAGAGATGCAGCCAACCAACCATACAACACTACCACAACCAGACTGTAAAGCCAAGCCATTTGGTATTTCAAAAAGTCTTCTCAGTTTAAAGTCCTTGACAAAAAAAGACAAGACCAATCCTTGCAGTCAGAATTCATGCAAGTTTTGATCTCTATTTCTAGGAATACCAAAAGTAACATTATGAAAAACAATAAATTAAAACACCAAATTTAGTATCATAGTCAAGCTTGAAAGAGTAGAAACAGTCAAAGAAACACTTTAAAAAGTTGAGGGTTTTTTTTTTTTTTAGACAAAACTTCTCAAATGGTACTCTAGCATCAACAAGAAAACAAAATGTTCTCAGTGAAGATGAGGTATAAAATGAGAAACTTAAGAGGATATAATAGAATAGTGCACAAATATACATGCACATTGAATTTGTCTTCCCAAAATAAATGACAAGAGGACATGCCAATATGTTACTGCACTATATCCTTATGATGGGGGAAAGCCAAGCAACTGAAAATCAATTTTCACATGAGGAAATAACATACAGCAAAGAAAACATGAATACTGACAGTGCCACTTCCTCTCTTCACATCCCAACACTGAACATGTAATGCATCCATAGTAAATTCAGTAAAACAGATAACCACAACTGTTTCTCAGTTTACCCACTACAATCACCAATAGCATTTAACTTGCCTCAATCTTGCTCTACCAATACTTAAGTCAAACTACACAGAACTTTAAAATGAATTTTCAAAAATTAAAGACTATTCTATGTTTTGCTGTAGGCCTTTCAAGGTAACTTTAAAAACAAACAAAAAACCCCAATGAACAATTTGCCACCCCCTCCAAACCTAGCTTTTCCCAGTTTTTAACTTCTTGATCGACACCAGGTGTCAATGCAGAGGCATTCATGTTATTTACTTGTACATAAAGAACATTCACTTTTGAGAGATGTAAATTTCACAGAATATCTGCACATCTTCCATGCTATAGATTAACAAGTTATATTAAATCAGGCCTGCTGATCAGGTGGCTTTTAACTGCATCAAATGTAACAAAAAGCATCAAGATAGCCAGAAAAGCAAAGAATTAATTACCGAGATTTATCTCTGCATCCTCATTTGATTATTTGCTCCTGAATACCTGTATGTTTGCTGCATTCCAAAAGCATACATTCACATTTTTCCTTGGTGTGAAGAGTTACAGCTTTCTCTTGTAACATTCTGTGTATTTTTCAGTCACTAGAGCTGATGTGCAGAGCAATCCAGAAGGGCTACAGTTGGGGATCATTCAGAAACAGAAGTTATGCAAAACGTGGTGAAGTGCTTATGGAGCAGCCTCATGCTGGAAACATGCCATTTGTGCACTGGAAGCTGCTGCAGCTGCCAAGGAGCTTCCACACAGAATGCAGCTACAGAAATTTACATTATTATTTGAGCAACCACCTCCTTCAGGGACCAACGTATCACACAATGATTTCTCAGTTTAAGTGTTCAAATCATACCAAAGGGAACGTGTGATTTAAAGCATGAACAACAGCTGTCTGACAGAAAGTTCTGTGCAACATTTCCAATTATTAGGGGAGGTCCTAAGGATATTTCCTTGAATTAGCAGCACATCCCTCCTATTTACAAAGTACTCTGTGACAAGTCTTCCATTTGGAGCTGACTCATGAGTTTTGGCTTGCCTGTGCCAGAATTTGTTAGCTTTTTGGACATGTGTTGCAAAACCTCACCACCAGAGCTCCTACTTCCTTCACCCCTCCACCCCATTTCATAAGATGGAACACTCAGAGAAAAGTGGTTTATTTCTCCTTTTATGTCACTTAGAATGCAACTAGCTGCACTAGAGACAACATGCATATTTACTACATTTCATTTTAGTATAAATTTTAATTTACTGCAACCAATACTAAGCTTTCATGCAATGTCTCTGAAAAAGAATGAAAAAACCCTTTTTTTTTTTAATATAAAAAAATGAAGCAACCAAAACAAATCAGCTCTTATCCCTAATGCAAGTTCCTTTAACATCCCCATTTCATGATTTGATCAGGTTAAAAAAGTGGCTGCTAAATGTTTACCTGAGCTTGAGGGAAAACTGGGTAAGTATCTTGAGCAGAATCTCCTCACGCTTTGTAAAGCATGTAGAAAATATATCCACCTTTGGAAACAGGACCATTCTGAGGCATGTCAGTTAAGGTCCTCACAGAATCATAGAATGGCTCAGGTTGGAAAGGACCTTAAAGATCATCAAGTTCCAACCCCCCCGCCATGGGCAGGGATGCCAATCATTACACCAGGTCGCCCAGGACCACATCCAGCCTGGCCTTGAACACCACCAAGGATGGGGCAGCCACAACCTCTCTGGGCAACTCGTTCCAGTGCCTAACCACCCTCCTGGTAAAGAAATTCCTCCTAATCTCCAACCTAAATTTCCCCTCTTGCAGCTTGTAACCATTTCCCCTCATCTTATCACAGTTTGAGAATCTAAAAAGTCTCTCCCCTTCTATCCTATAATCCCCCTTTAGGTACTGGAAGGCAGCTATGAGATCCCCTCAAAGCCTTCTCTTTTTAAGGCTGAACAACCCCGACTGTTTCAGCCTTTCCTCATAGGGGAGGTCCTCCAGTCCTTTAATCATCTTTGTGGCCCTCCTCTGGACTCGCTCTAACAGGTCCACATCTTTTTTATGCTGAGGAGCCCAGAACTGGATGCAGTACTCCAGGTGGGGCCTCACAAGGGCAGAGTAGAGTGGCAGGATCACCTCCCTAGACCTGCTGGTCACACCTCTCCTGATGCAGCCCAGGATGCGGTTGGCTTTCTGGGCTGCGAATATACATTGCTGGCTCATATCCAGCTTTCCATCTATCGTGACCCCCAAGTCCTTCTCTGCACAGCTGCTTTCAATGAGTTCCTCACCCACTCTGTACTCATAGCCAGGATTACTCCTACCCAAGTGCAGGACCTTACATTTAGATTTATTAAACTTCATTTTATTCTCTTGGGCCCATTCTTCAAGTTTATCCAGATCCCTTTGGACAGCATCTCGCCCCTCTGGCGTATCAACCACACTCATCAAGGACAACTCAAGGAATCACCTGGCAGCTTGACAGAATAGCATCATGGGAGGGATGCCAGGCCTGAAAATATATCCTGCCATTCTGCAGCTACTACTTTCGGCAAAAATAGGAGTGAAAATGCAAATGTATAAATTAACATCTGGAATGATTATGGAGGCTCCCCTGCAAACGGCGTGTGCTGTGCTACAGCCCTCAGTTTCCTATCACCAGTACTCTCATGCACCAGGATGGGTTAAAGGCTAGCAGGGCTGCACTTTCCTTTTGCTAACACACAAATGCTTATCCGTGACTAACTACAGTGAATACCCCAGGGCAACTCACCGACATGAAAGTTACCTACTCCTCTGTACGCAAGCCCAAAGAATCCCTGCCCAAAACATTTTCTCCCACTGGGTAGTCTGTGAAAATCAAAAGCTTTAGCATAAGGAAAGACTAAATTGTATTGCTACCACAAGCGATTCAAGGAATCTTTAAGCACCGTTTCTCTTTTTCCACAGAAGTAACTTTCCCGTTAAAAAACCCCAGTATAACAGACTGAAAAGTCAGTCAAGATATGAAGAACAATTCAAAGAAAAATCTACAGATAGAACACCCTAGTAATACACAGATTAATGTATTTATGCTTATTTTGTATTAAAATAAAGTGCTCCAATAAATTACAAAAGGATCACTATGGAAGTAAGTTTGTCAAGTAATAGGCCTAGTGGTATGGTTAATTAGCCACTTACTAAAACAACAAATGTCAACTTCAGCACATCATTAAATTCTTCGTTAACAAAGCTCCATACATTTTAAATGAAGCATTTAGTTGACAACCTGAAGAAACTACAGGTAATAAGATGATCTCTGTGTGTTCAACTAGAGTTGCACACCAAGAAATCTTAAAGCAGTTTTTCATTTCTATTGCACTTACCATCACCGTTTTCAAAAGACTTTACAAGCCTTCACAACATTTGTTAAGACATCAGCAGGGACGGTTTCTAGAAAATTATCTTAGAAAGGCAAATTTCCAAGTATCAGACTGGAAATCTTTTGGGTTTGATATTTCATGAATTCCAAGTGCTTCAAAAAACAAACTGATAAAAATTACAAGTAACCAGCACCTATGAAAAATAAAACTTAGGGACTTCAAGTTGCATATACAAGAACTTTGGCATAATTTTGATTGTCTTTCAAAGTCTTAGTTAAAATGTCTTAGCCTCAGCTGCCACTGTTTACAAGATCACAAAGATGCAACTCTTCAAGTAAAGTTGAAACAGTGTGCTCAAAACTTATGTCTCGTCTAGCACTCCTTTCAACCTCTAATTTTTGTGTGGTTTGACACAGAAACTCTTCCCAATGCTCTCATCTCCATTTCCAAGCGAGCAAGCTGAACTGCAGTTGCTCATTTTAACAGAAGCATTTCTCCCACACAAGCACACAAGAAATTAGACCATAGCAAGAATTATACTAAACCTGCAGGACTGTTAGCAAACCTGCCCGATTTCCACCTGCTGCATAATCACTTTAGAAACACGAACCGACAGATTCAACGAGCTTTCAGTTTCTTCTGTGATTTCAGAGGCTACTTCATGTCGTTTCTGCCTAGCATTTCACGTCTGTGACTTCTGCCATCCGCCTCACTCCACTTCTCCCTTTCCCCCATTTCTTACTCTTCGGTGAAGTCAAAGAGGAATGTTGCAGAATCCATTCTCTTTCTAGCATTTGCAATGCAAAACTAGGTTTTGTTCAATACAGAAATCTTGCACAATAGCCTGTGTATACGTATTCGTTCCAACAATGCTGTCCTATGCAATCACTCTGTAATTACACACAGTCATAAAGCTGCTGCTGTTGCTGCTTGGAACTGCAGTCTCGCCCTCTAAACAACCTAATATCAATCTCCGCATTAGGACATTTCTTTTCTCTCTTCCCCTCCCTTAACTGCCTACTGCTTGCTCCAGTACAGATGGCCTTTACACTGCACGCGAAATACGTAGGCAGGAGGAAATAAATTTATTATTAAAAAACAGCTGGTTTAAAGAGGATGCCAAGTAAACCTCCGTTGAGCAAAAACAATATTTCTCTTAATTCTGCAGGCTGCAGCCGCACAAGACTTTACAAGCCGAAAATAAATCCTGCTTACGCCTGTTAAAAACACCCATAAGTATTATATAAGACTCTCACATACGCGCGTGGGTGTATTGTCAGCTTTTACTGGTAAACTGCAAAGAATCTGCTGCCGGAGAAAGAGCCGTACATTGGAGAGAATGGGATTTCAGAAATCATCCAATAATTTCTACCCCCCCCCTCCCCTTCACTCCACTGCGTGAATCCCAGCAGAGCAAGCCTAGCCCTGCCAGCCGCAGCTCCCAGGGCCGTGAGGAGCAGCCAGGGCACGCCGTGCTCCTGCACACGCCGAGCACGCAGCCAGAAAAGACAAAAACAACAACAAAAACCCAAAAAAAAACAACAAAAACCCCACCAACAAAACCAAAAAAAGACCCAGAACCCACCCAACTCCAAACCAACCCCCACCATGGCTCACCCGGACACAGATACATCCTCAACGCGCTGCTGCAGCCACAGGCAGCAGCGAAGTGATCCCTCCAGAGTTCTCGTTTTAAGGGTTCGCGGGGAAGCAGGAGGCAGCACCTCAGCAGCCGAGGCTGAGCCCCCACAGTGGGCAAAGCCCCAACCCCAGCCTCGTGGAGCCAGCTCCCCCCCCCGTCACCTCCACAGGTACTTTTCCTCCTCATCCTGCACCCACCACCCACAAATAAAGCATCTACCACCACCCCACTCCCCTCCCCCCAAAAAAAACACCAGAACCCCAAAACCGAAAAGCCCCAAGACAGACACCCCCTCTCCAAAATGGCAGGAAAACGGAAGCCAACAAAAAATAAACCCGCGAAAAAGAGGAAAGGGAAGCAAAGGTGCATGGCTTACCTGCGAAGCGAGGCACGGCGAGCGCCCGCGGAGCGGCAACTGGCGACGGGGGAGGGGGAAAAGAAGAAGGAAAGGAGAAGGAAAAAAAAAACCCCAAACTTTGTTTCTTTCTCTCCGGGACTCAGGGAAAGCGTCACTTCCTAGTGCGGTAAACGGGGAGGCTCCCGGGCCCGGGCATCTCGGCTCCTCAACTCCTCCTCTTTCTCCCGCCTGCCTCCTCCCCCCGCCCCGCAGCACGCAGCTCCTGCCGATCCTCAGCCTCCTCCTGGCACCGGCCTGGCCCCCCCTGCCCTTTCTCACAGATCTTGGCTTGACCTTCCGTGCTTGGCTCTGGTTGCTGCTTGCAGGGAAGGAGGGGAAATCCCCGGCGAGTAAGGGGCGGGGAGAGAGTTTGCAGCACTGATTTGGACGCCAAGTCTTCAAAATACTGGCCGTGTTCAACACCTGGCAAAACTCACCGGTTGGAGGCCCAGAGTTCGGTGCCAGCCTCCCCTGCGTGATCAGGCTTTGTGGCCCTTCTCTCTGAAGAAAAACTAGCAAACTAAAAGCTTTTTTTTTTGGTCTAACGAACCAGCTGTAACAGTGGAAAACATGGTTTTCCCTTTCCTCTTTTTCAGTACCTTTTTTCAACAGCTTTTTCTGAGGAAAAAGTGGAAAAACAGGGACAAGAAGAAAGGTTATCAGGTTGTCTCCATAGTGTTGGCTGTTTTGCCAAACACCCGAAATTTAATTTCACAAGAAAACGGAAATTTATTTGCACAAGAACATACACTGCTGAGCTTTCTAAAAATGTTCAGCTCGTCTACTGGAATATGGCTTCCTCTGTTGCCTTGGTCTGACAATAAAAAGCAGAGTGTGCTGCCAAAGGCAGGCACGCTGCTCCTCTGACGGCAGGAAATAAAGAAGCTGTTTCGTCACTGCTCCCCCTGTAGTCTGCTCTGACGAGTCTGAGTCTGTTCCCGATCAACGAAACTTTCAGAACATACAACAACGTCCAAAGAGCGTTCACTGATCAGACTCTCACGCAGGGAAACATGCCAAACAACACGAAAATGCCAAAACTCTTTCCCCGACATGCACGTTGCCACGTGTTTACCTTAAAGCAGGCTTAGATCACAGCGCACAGAGCAGCAGAGCTGTTTTTTCAGACCAGCAGGGCACATGTTACTTTATAGAGAGAAATACAGAAGTAATTTTTGCACTGCTCACTCTAGTATCCATTTCTTTCACAATACTTCCTGGCTCCTCTGCAGAACTTTTTATCTGGGAAGCTCAAGATTCATGGAAACAGGAGTCCAAAGAAGTGACTTACCCATGACTACAGAATGTATCTGATGCAGGTTTCTCTGATGAGTCCCAGGTCAGTAGTCTTGATTACCACACCCAATCTTTTCCTGTCACGGTGCAGAGAATAACAGTGAGACACATAGAGGTGAAGAACATAATAGTAGCCACAGGTAGTACTGGTAGAGTTTTGTTTAGTTTTTCTTTCACAACCGAAGGTATCACTTGATGCAATACTGTCTCAATAGGACATTCAAGGAGAACTCTTCTATACCACCCTTAATACATTTGCTCTTCTGAATAGCCAGAAGCAGTAAGTCTGTATTGATTTCAGTAGGTATTGAAAGAATATTCACAGCTGTTCAGAAGTTAGGAAACTTAAATAACAGAGCATATAATGACTAAAACTGAAGCCAAAGGCAAACCACCCATTAAATTTGCTCTAATAAAGACTGAAAAGAGATTCCATAAACTGAAGCCATTTCCCTCTCTGTTAAAAGATATTTGGCAATCAGTGCCTCCCATGAAGCATATCAGATATTAAGAAGATTGAAATTACTTATGTCAGCTTTCACTGTGGGGGGAGGAGGAGCAGGGGGCAGAAACAAAACAAAATACCACTCTTCTGTGACTGTCAATCATGTTGAAACAGTAAAGTATTCCAGCCAGCACAAATGCATGATGTACTTCACCTGTTTGGAGTTTGGGAAGCAAAATGCTGAACAGCATCTTGTGTTTCACAATACATAATCACATAAAAGCATCAGACAATGGCAGGAACATCATCAGCTGGCTACAGAAGCTAACACTGCACAGAGCAGGGAGTATGCTTCCTACCCTTGTCTAGGAGACATTTTAACATTGTTGGGTTTTGATAGCTGCCTCCTAAATAATGTATAAGGCGGACAAGAATCCTTCTTTACTGAGCCAAAGACAGAGTAATCCTAGGGACAAAGCTGAAATATGCTGTAAGATGTAAAATCTATAGGAAAGGATGGTACTTCTTCCTAAAGAAACCAAATGGGTTAGGAACAAAAAAGGACAAGCCTGTAGGTACAGCCAGTTCACAGATCTAAAACGGAAGCACCACACTTCAAAGACAGCACAACATCAGTGTTTACAGAGCTGTACACTCCTGTATTTGTAAATATTTTTCCATTATGCACTCTCCAAGTGTTTCTCTGTTCCTCACATTACACAGCCCTTACATCTCCCCCAGAGCCATCCATCATCATTTTCTTTCTTTCAGTAGCAGCTTTTGCTATGCTTTTTTTGCTTTTTTTTTCCCCCCTTCTCCTTTTGTCAGCATAAGCCAAGAGTACATGCAGGCTGTGCTGCCATCAGTTTGACAGTAACAGCCTTTAATACACGTATATTTCTTGCCATGTCATTATTTTATTACCACACTGAGGAAGGAGATTGGAAGATCTCCTATCACCATGTACAAATCTCAGGCTTCTCTGGCTTGTACAGACGCATCTTGTGCCGTAACAACATCGACTCATATCATTAATACACTGGATTGCACTGAGTCAGAATTTGGATTAAAGACTACACTTTGCATACTTAGCTTGCCAAAACTGGGACATATGCTCAGCAGGTGGCACTCTCGCCACCAAGTCAGAGCAGGGCCCTGTCCTCTTTCTAGTCGTGATGAGGTGAACCAGTGCTCCAGCATTATGGGAGACAATATGGAGCCATAATTTCTCCCTGAAATGAAGTCTAAAATGAAGGCCCTAATCAGTACAGCTAGTAAGAAAATAATTTTACTTTGTAATAGAAGCTTCAGTTTCCAATACCCCTAAAACTTCCATCTTATAATCACACTGAAATTTCCTCTAAAAATTTCCAATGGGTGTGATATTTTTCTTTAATAAAAAAAAAAATGACAGTATGAAACAGTAATGAATAGTTGCAGTGTTATCCTACAAAAATATTCAATGCTTGAGGGCAGGGCTGCCTCTAGAAAAGCTAAAGAATGGACTGACAGGAACCACATGAAGGTCAGCATAAAACCCAGCAGTTTGGCTGAACTAATCCTTTGCCATTGCACAGGCTGGGACCAACAGGCTGCTCAGCACCACTGAATATGAAAGATCTGGGGGTCTCGGTGGACAGTGGGGTAAGCATCAGCCAGCAGTGAAGGCTAACACATCCTGGGCTGTATAAAGAAAAGCAAAGGTAGGTCAAGAGAAATGACTCCTCCTCTTTCCTCATCATTTGTTAGTCTGCACCTGGAATACTACGTCCAGTTTTGGGCACCCAGCTACAAGAAAGATGTTGAAAAACTTGAGCCAGTAGAAAGCCATGACAGTCAGGGGCTGGAACAGATGTCCTCTGCAAAGAGAGGCCAAGGGCAACGGGGTTTTGCTAGTGTGGAAAGGAGAAGAGGTAGGGAGAGACTTATACCAGCCTTCCAGTGGCCACAAGGCTAGATGTTTACCTACAAGAGAAGGCAAAACCAGGCTCTGTATTTAAGTCCACAGTGGGAGAAGAAAAATGGCCATAAATTGAAACAGTGCCTGTTCCAACCAGGTAGTGAGGACAGTGAAGCAGAGCAAGAGGTTACCGCAAGAGGCTGTGGAATTCCCTTTCTTGGAAGTTTCTAATACCTGACTAAGCAAGTCCTGACTACCTGACAAAGAAAGCTCTGAGCAACATGGCCTGAATTCAGTGTTGACTCTGCTTTGAGCAGGAGACTGAACTGTTGACCTCTCAAAATCCCTTCCAGTCTAAATGATTCTATAATTCCAGAAGCAAATCTTCTTATCTCACATAACAGGAGGCTTAATTAAATGACAGTAAAATAGTTGGAAAATATCTGAGAGGAAATACAAGGGATTGTACATGTTTCAAGTTGACTGGGCTTTAATTTTGAGGGTTTGAATTTAGAAGACCATTCCCTCATACTCAGCATTTTTCAGCTGCATTATTAACAGGAGAAAATGCTTATACCAGTGCAGGGTTTTTTCTTTTTATGCAAAGATTAATTACCCCTTATGCAAGGAGTACTCTTTATGCAAGATTAATTACTCCTTACTATAGAGAAATTTGAATTTCCCCAATATCAACGTATGTCTCCCATCTTTGTCAGAACTGAAGTGAAACACTCAAGATGTTACATCTGAAATATTCTTCTAGGGTACAACTTCTCCTGGAAACTTGATGCAATCAGACAGAATGTTTGGAAAGAAGATATCTGCCTTTTTGAAAAGGGTTTGCAAAACAACAAAAAAATATTTATTTTGCTCTTCGTATCTCAGTTTAAAAGTAAAAAAATGAGTCTTCTTCAATAACTTCAGCAAGATTCAACTACTTTGATCAACCTATGGACAAATATGTGTGTTTATTTATAGAGTATATGTGTGTAAATACTTATGTATACATGCACACACTAAGTGTCATGAACTGACACCCTGATAACCAGGATGAGACCTTCTTATATAAGGGAAAGGGAGGGACGATGTAGTTGAGATAAGAAACTACATGTAAAAAAAGTATCTACATTGCTTAAATGCTACTGAAAGAAGCTCAGACACCATATAAGACAGACAGTGTAAGAATCCATAAAGTATCAAATTATTTGGCATGCTGAAAACCAGGACTGCTGAAACTTTCTTCCTAATTTTGCTAGGTTGTGTAGCCTTTAACACACTTTGCAGTCCTTTCTGCATTTACCATCACTTTTCCCAGAACCCTACATTCTTTGTTTGTTTATTACAAATAGAAATATCAAAGCCCATTTTGGATCATTTGACACAAGCAGCTTTTGGCCAAAACAAGCTTTAGTGACAGTGATTCAGTACAACTACAATTACATTGAAACATATGCAGTGTAAATTTGTGGGCAGAGGGGAAATAAAAAAAGCAAGCATCCACTAACATCAGGCTTCATAGGTAGCATATGGTACTCTTCACCTTACAGGGACTCATTCTTATTCCATCCCATAAATAAGTTATAGACAGGATAGAGGATATAAAACAAGAAAAATGGGAGACACTGATATCTATAAATAAGAAATACACAACAGGCATCTGGAACCACGTAATTATGCACCTTATGACTTTATCTGTCCCTCTAATCCTCAACCCTTTTTCACTGACACACCCTGCTGGCCTGTGCTGGCAGTTTGCATTGGTGCAAACCAGGTTGCAGAGCTTCTTCTGTCATCACCATTACACTGCAGTGTAATTGGTGAATCACTGTGTAAGTTATATCATACTGATTTTCATGCCTGGACTCCAGGAGTATTTTGTAAGTCCTCCAAGCTGCCTTCCAATGCCAATTTGTGTCCTATCCCACCAGCTGCTCTGTTTATCTCTGAACATTCCTTAATTCTGTTATAAAGTACATAGCACATTTGATAGAACAGAAAATTAACTCAGTTCTTCTCTGTGTATCAGTATAAATTTCATTAACAAATTTCCCCTTCCTCCTCCCCCCCCTTTTTCTCTACAAGAAACTTGGCAACTTGGGTTTTTTCTTGTCACTTGGAACCTTAAAGAGGCTCATTCTCCAAGTGCAATGTATAACTAGAGCTATTCTGCAATATCTACACAGGGCATAAAATGCTATTTCAAAGCACAAAGCCTAGCTAGGATGTGGCATCCCAAGAAAGGAAAGCTTCCAAATTTAGATGTGGTTGTATCATTATATTGTCCACTGAGCAACTGAATTACCAAAATACACTAATAATGTTTAGCAGAAATACATACCTTCATAGCTGCCACAAGATTGTTAACTTGAAAACAGAGAGTAGCATTTCCAACAGGCAGGGATGATTTCCTATCAACACATCTCAGGCATTTTGCAGGTACTCTTAAAACCCTTCCCTTCCTACAAACTAAGCAGGATTTTTCCTCCCTTGCAAATGCGGGCTCCTCCCTCACATCCCCTCCTCCCCTGCAGACTCTTGTTCACACCTGCTTTTACTCATCTTTTATCAGCTTTCATCTTTCCTCTACACACCAAATGTATTTTTCCACAAACACACAGGCTGAAACCCACAAGATAGGACTTTTCAATTCTCTTTGATCAAAGATTAGCATACCAAGGAGTCTTACAAGAAAGATATACTGTGTATGACTTCACATAGCCCCAAATACATTCCTCATATGAACAATTTATTTTTTTTTATTCTAGAAGACTTCTTTTTATGCTTCTGCTAGCCAGTAGCATTAGGATGTGTAACTAAGAAAACAGTGCTTATACAATGATTCTGAATTTCAAGTTTGAAAAAGGACAAATATGATGCAATATGCTAATATTAGAATTTTCATTCAATATTAGTCCATCACCTACTGCTGCGTCCTGCTCTGGTGCAGCAATCAGTCACATTTGTGAACAAATGCTGCTCATATGTTCTCTGTCCTCAGCTTGAACAGAAACACTTGCCCTGAACATTTGCTGTCAGCAAGTTTTAACTAAAGAAATACAACATTATTGTGCAACTGGGCAAAGATCATTTTGTATTCTCAATAAGTCACCTGAGCCTTTGTGACCACATTTCTTTCTGCCTTTCATTTTTCAGGACGGTCTAGTATCTTGGGTCATCACATAATGCAGCTTAATTCATTGCAACCTCAGTTCTTTCAAAATTAGAAATTTAGTTTCCTTTTCACTAACTGTTACTGATTTCCATTCACATAAGCTATGAAACAAGGAAAAAAAAGGATTGCTTATATTTCACAACTTTGTTTCCAATCTTGCATGACTTTTTAGACAAAGTAGAGAAAATATCAGGAAGAACAAATACTTTCAAGTTTATTAGTAGTCTTCATCTAAAAACTCTTTCATCTTTCCTGTTTTGAATTATAATTATGCATTACAAAGCATGTACCACAACTACAGACTATGACTACAAAACCAAAAAGTTAATCTTTCCAGTGGTGTCTACAACAGATGAGTGGTGCTTTAAATTAAATTGGAAAATTCAAGATAATTTTGTTCTTATGCAGACATGCATGACAATCTTAGAGTATGAAACACAAACCATATTTATATTAGTACTTCACTGGTTGCATATTTCTGAAGGACTATTAGTAGAACAACTGTTTGGAATAACTGGGAGATATCATTAAATGGAAATGGCACACAGCAATAAAGAAAAGTTTCCTTTAGAGATCTGTATGCTTATGTAGCAGTGTGGTTCTAAAACAGGAGTTCCTCATTCTGCAGTAAATATGCAAGATGTGATCCTGACATGACATTGCATAGTGAGAGCATAGTATTCATCTGCAGTATGTCCAGGGCATTTAGAGATTAAATAAGCAGTTACATCAAAATGTAACTTCACCATATTTAATAACAAATACTTCTACAACATCACCTGACCCTTTCTGATTGGATTTAAGAAACCATCACTAACAAACTAAATACAATAGGAAAATCAGTCCCTGCAGCAAGCACTTTTTTTTTTTCCTTTCTTCTCTTAAGGACAGAAAAAAGGCACAGACAGAAAAAGGAAAATTATGAGTAAAACTTTGTAATGATGAAACAGTAATTACCATCAGATTAAAATAATATATTGTGCTCACTTTTCATGGATTTAAAAGGTTTTACCAAATACCACATAGTTGAAGATTAGGCCCAATGACATTTATGCAAAAATCTTCTAACCCTGTGGTTTTCCTTACAAAAGCCAGGCATCAAGGTGTGTTATTGACATATTTACTAACAAAAAGTTATTTACCTTAAAATGAATGTGATACTCCTCAAGATGTATCCTACAGTTAGTATCCTGTGTGAACACATATCAAAACCAGCAATTTTGACTACCAAAGTCTGTTTATTAGCAAAGCTTCCTTATCATGACAAAATTTGAAAGGAGAGCACAAATCCAGACTCTACCTATGCCCTTTGGCGAGTTAGAATCCAGACTAAAGTTTCCAAACAACAACAAAGATAAGGCAGGTCATTCCCAAACATTAAACATCAGAAAACCAAGTTACCATAAAAAGTAACAACTGCTTTTTATCTGTATACTTACCTGTACAGATAGAATCACAGAATCATTAAGGTTGGAAAAGAGCTCCAGCCATTAACCTAACAGTGCCAAGTCCATCACTAAACCATGTCCCTCAGCTTCCAGGATGGGGACTCCACCGCTTCCCTGGGGAGCCTGTTCCAATGCTTAACCACTCCTTAAGTGAAGACATTTTTCTAATAGCCAACCTAAACCTCCCCTGGTGCAACTTGAGGCTATTTCCTCTTCTCCCAGGTAACAAGTGACAGGATGAGAGACCAATCCCCACCTTGCTAAAGCCTCCTTTCAGGGAGTTGTAGAGAGATACAAGGTCTCCTTTTGGAGATGAAGCCCTCTGTGATTAGTAAGCAATTACTATCAGAAGGCACTAGTCTCATATGACTGCTAAGTGGCCCTCCACAAAACTTTCCCACAAACATCTCTGCCTCAAGCTAATGCTCAGTCCACCAAGGAAACACTGTATGGTTTGTTTCTTTTTACAAAGCAGGATCCATATGAATAAAAACTGCAAAAGCAGAATTAATTCAGAAGTGGAAGGCATAACTTGAGTTGGACAGTAACTTGCTTTCCCCAACTGTTCACCCTTTCAAAGATTTTTCAGCCAAGAAGGAGCTGAGCTACTCATAAATCACCTTTAAACTGCTCTCTACAGCATGGTATGTCATTCTGAAAAAGTCAACTGAATAGCTCAGTTCAACTTCAGTAGCCATTTCAAGCTAAAATGTCAGTTTATATTCTGGAATAGTTACACTGATTCAAACAGTCACAGCAAATGCCTGTAATGACCTAATGCGTTACTGTCCTCTGCTGAAGTTACTGCATCCACAGCTTTGCTGGCAGAATGAATCATCTGCAAGCTGTTAAGACATTTCATGCTAAAATATGTCAACATTGGCTCAAATTAACACCCAGCAGCACTTCAGGCTGGCAGCTGACATTGCATCAGGAGAGCTTCCTCATTGTCTGTTCTCTGGCACGGCAATGAAAGCAAGAAACTTAACCAAAGACCAGTAAACAGTTGAAAACCAGAAACATCAAGTCCACCAGAGATTATTCTGCAATAATTTTTCTTAGTGCAGCCTGAAATACTGCTTTAGAATTTATGGGACAAGCTAACTGATTTTGTTACCCAAGAACATGGAGATGTATCACTCACTGAGCTCTTCTGTAAAGCCATTTCAACAATGGAAATGGTGACTCTTTCCTTGAGATACCTTTGACAACGTTTCATCAGTTCTCTGAAGAAGAGTTTCAGAAACGTTTGTCTTACTTTTTACTCTTAGAAAAATACTTCCTCACAAGAGAGGATGACATCTTATTTTTCTATCATACAAGGGACTTACTGGATGCAAAAAAATGTGTTGGATTTGAGTACTTTAATGGATCATTATTTCCACATAAATCATGAAGGATGTTTCTTGAGAGACCTCATAGACCACTTTGCTCCCTACACACACAGGCTAAAGAATTTGGTGTCAATTCAGAGCTCATACACACCCATAAGGATTTGGATGGCCAAAGCAGCTGCACTTCAGCTATGTAAGCAACATCTGTATTATCCATCTATACAGACTTAAAAGAGTGCTTCTTATAGTGATATTAATTAAAAACAACAAAGAAAGGGCCCCCATCTGCCCAGACTGTGAGTTACTTACGAACATGGAAATGTTTAAAAGGTGAATTATTACATACTCTCATCAATACAAAGCATGAGCCCAGTAAATCTTGGAAAATACATAGGATTGTTTCCTACTTTAAAAACATATAAGCTTCACAGTATAGGCAGAATATCTAAGTTGTATTGTTTCTAACCAGTAAATAGGAACAAAAAGATTATTCTGAGAGCTAGCGACTTTGTATCCACAAGCCTTTTTTTTTTCCTTCCTCTCTTTTTGTTTTAAAAGGATCAAATGACACAAAGTCTTTTTAATCCCACCATGTGGCTAAGAAATGTTTTTGCTGGTCAGAGAAAACCTTGAGATCCAGGGGGAAGATCTGTTCAGTGAAGTAAGGCTCAGCTGAACGTTTCCTAAGTGGGCAGCAATTGTTTGTCGACTCTGACCACGATCATCTTCCAGCACAAATTCCCCATTTCACCTCTGCCCCATCTCTGATTGACTTTCAAATGATGACACAGAGGTTGATACAGTCTTGTGTATATGTGGTAACAACTCCTAATATCTGTTAAGCAACAGCTGTTCCACAATGGCCTGCTTGCATGGACAGTTTTATTTCACAGGAAGGGTGACTGTGTGGTTTAGTTTCGTCTTGGGTGGCTTGAACTAAACCACAAAAAGGCATTCTTAGAGCAGAGTATGTATCCACAAGATAAGGTAATGCAGAATAGCTACTGCATTTTAAATTTACACCTGATAGCTTCACTAACAGGTATTTAAAAGAAACAATAGGGCAGGGGTGAATGAAACGGTTAAAAAGAGTAAACTGTAGATAATTGTTGTAACCACCTTTCAGAATAACCTTGTTTGTGAGGAAATAAAGCCATCCTATGCTAGGCAAGAGAAAGTGGGGCTGCACAGAGATTTTGAAAGCCCATGTAAAGTGCTGGGGCTTGGGAGCATTTTTTTGGTACTTTTATAAAATATCTAAAGTTGTATTGTCATTATATAATACATGAGAAAAATATGCACTTGTGCCCATGTACAGCATACCTTTTCCCTGCTTTTCCTTCAATTATTACTAGTCATTGAGATACAGTACTTCTAAATTAACAGGGAACTTTCCATTAATACACTTCGTATTTTCCCATTTGGTCACACATAATAGCATGTAACATTGCTTTCTAAAATAATTATTTCTGAACTGTGCTGCTCTTTTCTTGCACAAGTATGATGCAAGCCACTACTCATACATTTTATCACAGGCTGCCTACATACAAGATATGTCCATCTTAAACTAAGGGGATGACTTTAACCTCGAAGACTTACCTTCAGTGTATCACACTAGTATTAAGTTGACCTGTTACTATGTCAACTGATAACAAGTTGGAAAACAAAAGCAGAGGTATGAATCCCATTATTGAGATACCTCTTCCCCACTCCCCCAACCAACACAGTTCCAATAATATTTTAATTAATGTGAAATGCAAAATCTGTTAATTATGGTAGCACAAACATATTGTATATATTATGATGGCATAAATCATTCACTTAGACTTATCTATGTTGAAGTGTTATGGGTAAAGCTACAAACGAAGGGCTTTACCTGCCTTTAAGCAAGAGGCAGAATTCAAAGTCACCAGGATCATTAGTTTGGAAGAATTTCTCTAGTCTTAAGTGGTCACTTCAAGCTTTACAGTAACTTCCACCCACTTAGTAGCCACTTCACAGACCTGTTTGCTTTTCTAGCACGATGAGAGTCACTACAACTACAGACATGGTGAAGAGGACAGGTACACAGAGTCATCAAGCCAGGAAGCACCAGGACCTGAGTCTCAACCCAGGTAACCCCTGGCTCCTCAGTTATTCATCCTCTGACAGCCTGTCCTATCAGTAAAGATACCCCTTCATCTGCACTCGAGCATAACGAAAGCATGTACATATAGTAAAAACAACATTACTTTGTACATAGGAACTTTACTGCTATGTTATTTATGCATATGATATGGCCTTATATTGCATCAACAAACAATATATCATTCACTAGAACACGCAAGTAGCCAGTATCTCTCAACGTTACCCTCGAATAAACCCCTCATGAGCTGCAACCGCCTTCTCTGTGTGCCTCAGGAAACATGCTGCAACCTCCTCACCCACACAAACAGCCTGCCATACAGCCCTGCTTACCGCTCCCAGCGAAACAGAGGGAACAAAATAGAACACTCCCTACCGACGAGAGATCACTACTCTCAACCAGCACTCGACTACAATCCTTCGCGCCTCTTATCAGCCTGCTTGGCGCATGGCCGCTTTAAGGGGTGGGCCCCACGTTGCCTTGTTTAAGGGCTTCGCGCGCGCGCGTGGAAGGGCCGTGGGGCGGGGCAGCGGGGCAGCGGGGCGGAGCCGGGCAGGGCCGCGCTGTTCTTTTGCCCCCTCGCAGCTCAAAGTGTGTGGGAGTGTTTCGCGGTGTGATTGCAGTGGGGGCGGCACACGTAGGGGAGCGGCCTCGGTGGTAGGTAGTGGTGGGTGTCAGCCGACTCCGTTCGGGTGAGCGGGCCCCGGTGCTAGGTGTAAAACCGGGAGGGCCTGCGGCCTCTTTTCTTCGACGGGAGGAGGAAGGGTGGAGCTTGCAGCTTTGCAATGTCCTTCGAGCCTTCGCTAACGGCGCAGGACCCCTGCCTTGCGTCCCAGAGTTCGTTTCCTCAGAGGTTAGCGCGTGCTCCTTGCAGAGTAGGCGGGAAAGAGTTCTGGTGGTTCGAAGAGACTTGGGATTGACTGACCTCTAGAGCAGGTGCATGAATCTGGTATTGCTGAGGCCCCAGGTCAAACTGGGGAGAATGGAGGAATCCTTTCCTCTGGGTTTTCTCCTCAGCACCCACAGCAGGGCTGCTGTGTAGCACATGAATATGAAGATCCATTGTTGCTTCTGACTTGGCTTCGTTTCTCTCTTCTAAATTATTCTATCTGCAGCTTCTAAAACTGCTCATGAATCACCTGCAAGACAGTCTCCATGGCTCTTACGCTTTTGGCAGCAGTGATTTCTAACTTGGTCTTGGGTCACACCTAGGAAAGTGGATAATCAGTACGCTCTCTGTGTTTGCTTTCATGTGGAAGCCTGCATAATGCATTACAGGCTTCTCAGAAGAACATCAGGTGCTTCTGCTGCTGCAATGATGCTCCTTTCTTTCTGGGAGCAATCTTCATTCTTGTGATTGTTCCTGACTTGAAATTATTCTAAGAAAAAAATAGGCCTTTTGTGTTGGTATTTTTAAACAATTTTCAGCAACTCTTAATGCCATGCAACTATTTATTAAAAGAAAAAAAAAATGCCCAAGAGGTGGTACCTGAGCGCTTTCAGCTTTTTTTGACACCTGGCTCTGAAAAAGTAAAGTTTATACAGTCTTACACACTCATATCTATGCACAAGTATGTTTACTGGAACTTTTGCTCTGTATGTCAGTCAAATTTGATAAAAACTCAAAGATACTAGGCTTCATGGAATATAAAAAAAGAAAAAACAAGATGGCTGGATCAAGATCCTACTACTGTTGTCATTCTGCCTTTTTCACCTGTCTCTTTCTTGAGGGAAAGACTGCAGCCTGCCCTGAACCCTTACAGTGTGTCACAGAATTCACATGAAGAAAACTCTATGGGAAGAACTTTGTACCAGAGAAGTCAGTGATGAGACATGAAACATTAGGAAATCTGGATTTATTCAGTTCATGAAAGTACTTTTCTCTATATGGGATGCATTTTTCTCCATTCATGACAGTCGGTACTGATTCTGACTTCTTCTTTTTGGAAACTTTTTGGAAAGTTTGCAGTTAGTTAACATTCTTCAAATACAGAGCTCCTTAAGGGTGTGGTGGAGACTTTGGTGCCTAATCCATTATGTTTGCTTTTACCGTTTACCTAACCTTGCCAGTTACAGTTACCATTCTTTTGCTATTTGCCCAGCCATTCCCGTCTTAGTTTGCTTGGCTATATCTCATTCATCGTTCACAGTTTCTCCACTTCTCTCTCCCCTTTCTGTTTCTCTGTTCCCTGCTTTACTGGACTTTAAGTTGCTATGCTTACCACGTTTCTCTGTTCTCACCAATTCCTATTGCCCGTCCTTTCTCTCTTTCCTTCCTGCATGTTCCTCATTCAGACTCATTCTTCCTTGAAATTTCTTTCTTTGAGTTTCCTCTGAGGATCCTTGTTCCAGCCATTTGGATGTTGCAGTTTCAGAAGGCTTCCAGTCGTAGTTGTCCTCCATTTAGATAGACTGTCTTGTTCCTCTGTGCTGTCTGCACCTGATACATGAGGGATAAACTACCTGCTCTTCCTTTTTTTTTACTAGGCTGCAATTGGCGTGGGCTCTTGACAATTTGGAAGCAAGTGCATTGTTTTGGCAAAGGTGTATGTGACTGAAACAGTATTCCTCTGGCAAGCACAGGACAGACAAGCAGATTAGCACTGAGGAATTTATTTAACATTTAAAAGGACTTGCCCTCTATCTCTCTGCAAAAATGGGAATAGAAAGGCAAGGGGAGAAGCAGTTAAGAATAAAGCTGGGCTAAAACTTACTTGATACTTCCCTGAAGATACTGCTTTTGTGCTACTTAATGCTTCTGTTGTAGGGTGGGTCCGGTGATCTTGGCATAGAATAATGATGTTAAAACCTGCAAATAATTTTTACTTCATTTCATTTAAAGAGTAAAACCAACTCAGATTATTTTTGTTTGGGAAAGCTAAAGTAGTAATACGTGTTGCTTCCTGTTAGTCTCTAACAAAAAAGAGTTGGAAGCATCCTTCACGCTGGCGTTATGCGTATATTGAAAAGGATTGTGCGTATGATGCAAATTTTCTTTATGTCACTTGAAAAAAATCTGTTCTCTTTCTCCAGAAGTTTTCCTTGGTTTATGGTGCTAAAGGCTGGTGCCTCTACTGATTTTCTTTACCCACTTCTGTATTGTTTGTAATGTGAAGAAAGTTTTTCTTACTACGTGTGAACATTTATGTGTGTGATGATGTTACTGGCTTCCACTGTAGAGTAAGTGCAGTCATATTTAGAAGTAAGTGTCTATCTCCAGTGCTGTATTTTACTGTGACAGCTGTCATAGAATGAGTGACAGTTCAATTGCCAGTCTTACTTTCTGTCCACCTACTCACAGTATGTAGAAAATCTTCAAATTGAATTAATACACAGACTTCTCAATCAAAAGCTGTGAAAATGACCTGGGAAATAAACAGCATTTTTGTTCCCTCAGGCATTCAAAGCAGTAATCTAAGATTACACTGTATTCTTTTTCCACTCTCATCTTTCTATGCTGCTTTGTATTGCTTTTTCTTTTAATATGTTAATATCTTTGGCTTTTTTCTTTAAATAACTCTATTTTTTTTCCCCCCTCTGTAATATCACAGAAAGCAGGTATTTCGAGTATGTGTTAAGCACACTAAAAATGTTTTTTATCATCTCTTTACTTGTTCAGATTGGGGGTTTTGTATTTGCATAATATAGGTATTTAGTTTCAGGATACTAAATACTGCATCAGGAGTTTTAAGAGTGAGCCTTTTGGTAAGGCAGGAACTGTACAGCAATTCTGCTCACTCTATGTGGTTTAGAAACTGTGGATCAAACCTTTCACACCATGGATAGATTTGAACTGGATGTGAATAGTATACAGAGGAATGATTTGCCCAGAATTCATGTGAGCTCTCAGAATGCTGTTGGTATATAGTCACTGCATTGTTAACTCATTATTTATGCACAGGGCAGTTTCCTTTGTGGTTGTCACATTCAGCCAAGTTCCGTATGTGTGCAAATAGTTTACGAGAGTGTGGTTGTCCTTTAAAATTGCACTGGGCAGATTGATACTTTGTAAAATGCTCATTGATTAGCACAAATTCTCAGATGCTAAGGCAGTTGCTCTGGGGAGACCAACTGTACCACTTGAATGTAATTTTGTTAGGCAAATGTCATCAGGAGGAATTTGGAATTTTTAAATGAAAAATATTTTATAAAAGAAGTACAAAGTGATGTGTCCACGATCACACAGGAAGTCTAGCTGAGTATGATGCTGAACCCAAAATCTGCCTGTTTATCTTAGGCCATCCTTCCTGTTCCGGTTTTATACGAGTGTATTTATTCCAGAGATTCTGTCAGCTGTGCGGGTATAAAAATGAATTTTGATTTCTCTCTTTAACTGATTATTCCTGTATTTTCAATGCTTATTTCTTGTTTTTAAACAGTAACTAGTAACTTGATCAGTTGGGGTTTTTTCCTTTTGGTGTAGACTGATGTTCTACGTTGTTCTCTCCAAAGAACTCTGCAGGTCATTTATTTTTCGCTGATGTGATGCTGTAAGCACACATTTGAGATCAATTTCTTGTAGTTTTTCTTGTAGCACCGTTAGGTATTGAAATGCTGAAAAAACCCAAACTCTCAAATTATTTCCGCCTAACAAGTAGCTTCTCAAGTGCAAGCACAATAAAACATTAAACCTTTATCTGGCTTATGAGCAAGATACTTTGGTTTGAGTCAGTTATGGTGTTCAGAGGAGAAGGAAAGGCCAGAGATAGTCCCATTTTCTCCTGATAACTTTTTTATTACATTTTTCAGCACTCCAGGTTGTAGTTCTTGGTGGTTTGTGAGTGCTGTAATGGAAGCACTGTAACAGTACAGACAGAAGGTTTTCTCTATATTTGCAATGTTCATAGAATAAAGATGTTAGATAAGTGGTGATGATGTACTCTTTCTAGGCTTATCTGTTTTGCTTCACTGCAATTTGCTGTTTTTGTCAGCAAGATAAACATTATGACAAAGACATCAGCTATCATGTTTCATTCCTTAATGTCCTTGGTTCTTGTGGAGGTTAGTTATTTATGGCACTCAACTGAGAGTAGTAGTAAGAACATTTCTATTCTGTATTCACTCTGAAAGCAGTTAAGATCATTGTTTTTCTCCTGTTAAGGCAGGTTCATTCCCTGTTAATCACTTTGGTGTCTTGTGGTTGCAGGAACATAAATTGACAGTCCTCTTTTAAACTGTTGAAATTCAAGGAGAATTTTTTCAGCAAAACAGATCAAATTGTGATCTAATTCTTTCTCATTTCTCTTTTTCTCTTAGGAGAAAAGGCACTGCTAATAGGAAGACTTAGTATTTCATGTTGTTTTATCACATACCTGCATACTGCTATTCCTGGCATGTATGAATGCCTTTTATTGAGCAGCACCTGACTTACACATGCAAAGCTGCCTCAGTGTCTTTGGGGGGGGAACAGAATGTTCTCAGTCAGCACAAGAGAGCAAACCAAGCACATCTACAACTTGGTAGGCAGTGGTGATGATCTAACAAGGAGCACAGTACCTTATAATTTCCAGTCTTTCCAGAAGGTGCTACTGTGACATTGTGTAAAGTCACAACTTTTAACAAGACAAACAGGGAGTCTCCATTCACAGGTTTGTTTATTTTACATTTGAGGTTTTGTATGATTCTTGAGCAGGATGCTGAAGTCGGTGAGACCTATTATTTCATCCTCTGTTTCCAAATTGCTGAGGACTTTGCTGCATGTTCTTTTTCAAGAAAATTTATATTTCAGTCCTTCAAACAGTGTTTTCCTTTGTAGAAACCCAGTGTGAAATAGCTGCAAAAGCAGGGATGATTATACAGCGAGTAGTGCTGAATTCACGCCCGGGTATGTATTTCTCTCCAATAAAAGCAATGTGTTTGTCTTGGTTACCTAATCCTCTCAACTGGTCAGGGTAGAAACAGACATGTAACTTAAAAGATTGACATTTACATATCCTAATATTGCATGCAGCAATAAAGAAAGTTTATTATGAAGTGTACTTAGTCTGTATATACAGATTTCTAAAGTCTTGGGTGAGGAAAAAAGGGACTCAAGGTGAAGACAGATTAGCAAGTATTGCATTTTAGTTCTGACATTTGTTCTTTTTGCATTTTAAGAGATGACTAAATATATTTTGTTACTGTTCATTTCTGTTTTCGTTTAGTAAATATTGAATCTTCTTCCCATGTTTCAAAGTGTTTGGTTTTTAAATTTATGCTCTTGAGGTTTTGTTGCTTCCTTCCTTACACATTTGCCTTGTTACAAGTGTCAGCACAGTATTTTGAATAGTGAGTTTATAAACAGTTGTAGAAGACCCACATGTGTGCATTCAGTTTTTGGTGGAGTATTTGTATGCTGCTCCATGCCAAAATAGTCCTAAGAGGTAAGAACTATTGTGTGACCTGCAAATAAGTCTTTCCTATGCAAATCAAGTGTTACAGCAGTAGCCTGCTACTGCCACCCAGTCACTCTGACTTAAAACCCACATGGGTATCTTGCTCCCCCTCCTTTTAGTGACAATGGTTCTAGTTGTCAATCTGATTGATCTACTGCGTGTGGTACCAACTAGAATGAAGCCTTCAGTTCTGGGGCTATTGGCATATGTTTTCTAGGTGTTTCTGGGAAGCTTTAATTTAAGAAGGCCTATCTGTAGCTAGAAAGGGATGTTCTTGCAGCATAGGAATGTGCAGTGGCAATGGTCTGTATTCCCCAATGTTACTGAAAGGTGAGAGTTTAAAACTTACCTGGTTAAAATTTATGGTCATTTATTATTGGCAAAGTACTAAAGGTGATTTTGTTATGTGAGAGAAGTCCCAATGCATGTTTGTTTTGAGAGTTAGGGGCTTTTCAGCACAAAGGGTGTATAGAATAACTTNTTGGTGGGTGGGGTTTTGTTTGTGGTTGTTTTTTTTTTTTTCAATTTGTCCTAATTGTCCATTAAAATTATGTGTAGCAAACAGCATAGAAACTGTCAGTGCAAGTGCCTGGCACTGACCTAGGTAAGCTTAAGCTGAAAGATCAGTGAGTCTTCAGTTTGGCTGGTGGCACTGCACCTATTTATATCATAGTCTGTGACGCAAAATCTGAAAGTTGGTCAGTAGTTTTATGCCTGAGTAAGGATATAGCCCAACTTACTCTAAAAAAGACTACCTTAAAAAAGGCCTTCCCATATTGATTAAGGGAAGCTCTATATGGATTCATTTATTTGCTTGATTCAAAAATAATTCTAGGTAAGAATGGAGTGCCAGTGGCTGAAAACTTCCGACTGGAACAAAGTACAATAGCTGATATGATCCAAGTGGGACAAGTGCGAGTTAGAACCCTTTATCTCTCAGTGGATCCTTACATGGTAGGTAATGGACTTAGAGCTAAACCAGAATTGTTTTTTTGATGAATCTTCAACTCTGTACCTCTCACGATGTTTAACACCAACATGACCAATTATAGGACAAATGTTTGTCTTATATAACTTACTAATTCTGTTAATTCTGATGGAGTTCTACTGGGAAGGAGTTTGGCATTAAAGTGCCTGTGATACATAGAGGAATATGACTTTACAGGACTAGGAAGAGACTATGAGCCCTGGTGTAGCATTACAGATGTATCAGGTTTTTCTCAGCTTTGCCCTTTTTTATATGCATTTTTGACCTTTTTTTTTTTTTTTTTGCCATGGAAGGAAGTATTTTTCAGTTGAGGGAAGTGTCTGTAGAAGAGAGAATATTTCATGATAAAGCAAGAAAGGGACATGATCGGGCAAAAGAAACTGACCCTCAGTTTATATATCGAATATGACATATATGGGATGGTCAGTTTGGGGTCACCTGTCCTGCCTGCTCCTCCGTGAAGGTGCAGCCTTTACCCTGCACCCCCCAACATGAGACACAAGATTTAGCAGTGACCTTGCTTTGCATACCAATCCCTGGTAGTAAATCTAGACTTTAGGCCTTGTCACTGCTAGAAGCTGGCAGTGTCTGTGAAAACATGCTGCTAGTTTCAGAAAGAGCAGTTTCTTAGAGGAGCTTGAGCTAAAAAGTAAAATCACTGAACAGAATTAGTTCTGTTCCAACCCAAACCAGGACAAAGGGAAAAAGGGATCTAAGAAAAGATGGTGAATATTTGGGGCTTACTGAGAGATTTTTTGGGTAGTCCTTTGTGTTTGAAGTTTTAAGCGTATTTCAACTTCATCTGAACTCATAAACAAACCTTGTGTTCCACAAACACAAGCCTCTCATTAAAACTTTGTCTTTCAGCGCTGCCGAATGAACGAGGATACTGGCTCAGATTACCTCCTGCCCTGGCAGCTGTCTGAAGTTGCTGATGGTGGGGGCATTGGGGTTGTGGAGGAGAGCAAGCACCATAACCTTGCTAAAGGAGACTTCGTAACTTCCTTCAATTGGCCCTGGCAGACAGTGGCCATTCTAGATGGAAGCTTGCTACAAAAGGTAATGTAAATGCAAAGCCCAAATTCTCACTATGTTCCTTTCCTAAATTTTTTTAACAACAAGAACAAAATAAATAATAATAATTAAAAAAACAGCAGCTGGTGTTCTAAATCAAAAATAATCCACTGTTATTGGAGCAACCAGTTCTCAAAAGGCAGATCAACTCACAGGTGGCAAAATCTGTATTAACTTCTCTCTTTCCTAAACAACAACAACTAAAGTAGATGCTTTTGTTGATTAGCAGACATGCCAGTATTACTTCAATTGCTGGACTTTTTAATACATTTCCCTTAAGCTGCTTCTATTGATTAATTCTGTTAATTATTCTAATTCTAATAAAACTCCTGATCCATGAAGGTGTAGTCATTAAACATAGAAGACTTCAGATATATTTAATTCAATTTATTTCACTAACATGTTAGTGAAAGCTTTTACTTGAGATTTTACATTCACAGAAGAAAGGGTATTTATTATTAAGTTGAAAGTGGAGAGGTGACAGTGCATTAAGGATATTGTGTTGAACCAGTTTTTGTAACACCAAAAATTACTGTAGTTTAAGAATGTACACTTCCCAATAAAGTCCTTCCTTTAGAACCCTTTGCCAATGATTTGCAATCACAGTATTTGATAAAATGGTGCTATTTATCTTTTATGCTAACATAGAGGTCATTCATCACTGCTGGAAACTTATCTCCCAACTTTTTCTTGACACTTCCATAAGTTTTTGTGAGTGACTTTGTTTAAAAACGTTTTTTAAAACTATGGAAATAAAACCTTTGTTTCATTTTGTATAAATTTGTTATTAGGCAAGTTTTTAGATGGCTTGTCCCTACTGGTTGTACCTTGAGGTAAATATCCTCAGATAATCAAATAGCAAACAGCAAAACCTCATCTTAAAAAGAAATGGATACCACTGTGCATTTCTGTTTTGTAGCTTGATCCACAACTGGTAAATGGACACCTTTCCTACTTTCTGGGTGCAGCTGGCATCACAGGCCTGACGGCTCTGTTAGGTATAAAGGAGAAAGGCCATGTGGCTGTGGGTGCAAATCAGACAATGGTTGTGAGTGGAGCAGCTGGTGCCTGTGGCTCTATGGCTGGCCAGGTAGGTAGGCTTAAGACACAAGCATACTCTTGTTACCAAGTTTATCTTCTGAAATGTGCTGGTTAGTAAATGTATGGATAAAATCCTTGTAAACATGAGCAGGTCTAACTGCATGGGAAGGGCCAGTTTCGCAGATTTGGCTCATGCTCTCAGTGAGAAATATTTCAGGTCTGAAACTTAAATTTCATTAGAGTGGGGTAGGAGAAGACAGCCCAAGGCAATTATTTGTCACTTGCATAAATAAAGATGGTATAAATACATGTATTTACAATATGCTTATATAGTGGTATGCTGTTTGAACACAGTCTGAGTTGGCTGATGACTTTAATTTTTTCCTATATTAGAAAGCAGTCAAAAAAATCAGTAAACTTTTCTTAGTGTTGCGCTCCATGACATCCTTCATGTTTTGAGATCTCCTCAGCTCTGCAGAACATGTTGCAGTGTGTTTGTGTGTGCATATCTAAATATGTATACACAATCACAAATGGACATTAAGCAAGCTTAAGACTTACTCATAAAGAGAAAATATGAAGAAACAGTGCATAAGCAAATCTATGAAGAATATATTTAAATCAATCATTGCCCATCTTTTTTGCCTTTTATTAGGTCTGTTAGGGTACTTGGCAGATAGTGATTTTTATACTATATTTGGCTTTCCAGTACTGCCAGTTGTTGGTGACTCTACAGGCTAAACCTCCTCCAGTCAGTGAGTTTGGAAAGATGGCAGATTTTGATTGTGCCTGCCCTTTCTCTAAGTGTGAGGAGGGATTGATGTGGAGATTGTATCACATGAGATGGGAGCATGCGCTGAACTTTGCTGCTTGGGGTTTAGTGAGATGGGGGATAACTCTAACACCACCCCCCAAATCTTCCTTCTCCCCAGTGTTACCTTTATGCAGAAGAATGATTTAACTTTTTTCTATTGTTGGGGTTTTTGTGTTGTTTGTTTTTAACTGTGCTTACAGATTGGCCGTCTGGAGGGCTGCTCTAGAGTGGTGGGGATCGCTGGCACAGATGAAAAGTGCTCCATTTTGGTCCAAGAAATGGGGTTTGATGCTGCTATCAATTACAAGAAGGGGGATGTGGCAAAACAGCTACGTGAACTGTGCCCAGGAGGTGTGGATGTTTACTTTGATAATGTTGGTGGAGACATCAGTGATACAGTTATAAGTCAGGTGATTGTACCAGCTGTTGGGTTTATTGTAGTCATTCTCCACTGTCTGCGTGCCCTGCTTTGAACTAATTCATACCGGAGACCAGCCTGCAGTACAGCAAAGCAGGCTTTCCACTTCACTGATTTAATCCAGGTGCTGATCCTGGTCTTGAGGAGAAATCAGATACCTGAAGTCAGTGTCTGTCATTTGGACTAGCCTGAGAGTACAGTGGCCTGGGCAAAACCACTACAAATAGAAACACAATTCCTGCTTCTCTTCTCTCTCTTCTTTGGCCAGGAGACTTGGTAATTATCTAAAATCCTTGTCTGTCAGTGTTGTAGTCTTGTGTTCTGACAGCTTTGGTTTACTGACTTCACAAAAGACCAACTCTGCTGGGTCGCTGTGAAGACTCTTGACCAGACTCTTGACAAGCCCTGTTGATTGTTAACATGAAGCTACTCTGCCTCATGGCAGGGAAGCTGTGCTGGCAATGTTGTCTATGGGAGTTCTGAACCACTGCTGTATCTTCTTTGCCCTATTACCCCTGTCCTCCTGGGAAAGTAAGATAACAGTTTCTTATATTCCTTGTATTACTGCCTTTTAAAATTATACATAGGCTGTGTAGTATGTATTTTTCCACTGCTGCACAGCATTTATCTATTTGAATGTTGTCATAGGTCAAATGGGACTGCCTGCAGTCTTCCCACTCTTTTCTAGGAAATGTGGCTCTAACTAAGGATACCTATGTAAAAATTTTGCAATATTATCTATTGCATCTCTGGAAAATTTTAGTTTCTGAGAACAAGGAATGTAATTTTTTTCTCACTTTGTGCTCTTCCAAACAGATGAATCAGAACAGCCATATCATCCTGTGTGGACAGATTTCTCAGTATAACAAAGATGTGCCCTATCCTCCTCCACTGCCTCCCCACATAGAAAAAATACAGAAGGAAAGGAATATTACAAGGTATATTTTTCCTCCAGAACTTGTGACCTGGTTCCAGGTAGATTGTGCATGTGAAGTTGTGACTCTGATATTCAGAAGGTAGTCTATAGATCTGCGTTAGGCATGTGTCATCGGAACAGAATGTTGCCATACTAAAAACGAACACTAATCACAGTGTCAGTAAATCCTTTCTCTAACATTTGTCTGTCTCACAATTAAAAAATGGGAAAGGATGTCATTGCATGTTAACATATTGTCTGTTGTTATGCTTTGTTTGTGGTTGCTTGGTTTAGTCCTGGAGATTTTTCAGGCCAAGGGAAGGTGTTGCCATGGTTCTGTTCACGGATGTTTGGCAGAGTGCTTTCTCTCCAGGAGTAGCAGTTCAGGCAGAGAGAAAACAAAATATTTTTTAAGTAAGGATACAGCTGATGCAGTGATTGTGTTGAAATTGCATTTTTAGTATTTGGGGATTTATTAGATAATGTGACTGTAGATGTGACAGATATACTACAGGTAAAATGTTATTTTTTTAACTGCAGAATATCCTGTCAGGATTCAGGTGCTGCTAAGGCAGAGATTAGGAGCAAAGTCTTAGGAGATTTAACATTCACTGCACTGCAGAAAGCTGGGGAAACTAGATTTCTGTGCAAAAAAATTGACATCTCCTAACTAAAATTCTTTTCTTCTCCCTGTTACTATTGTCTGTACTTTGAAAAAATGGATAAAAATAGTTAAATACAACATGCATATTACAAGGCAGTGGAGAATTTATGATGTTTCTAGAAATAATCATTTTTTGATGATGGTTTCAGTTTCTCTTGATTGCTATAGACAGCTATGACAGGAGGATATGCAAAATTTTGGGGAGCCTGAAAGTTAATCTATACTCACCATCTAGTTGCAGGTCCATTAACTATTCTCCCTACCACAAAAAAAAAGTAAAAAATTATAGGAATTTTCTCACTTTTTATGGACATTTTGCTTATTTTACTTGATTTTTATTACTCTTCTCTCTGATACTTGAACAGAATTACTTGCCTAAGACTAATATTACTGTAAAGATTTCAAAATGTGCTTTCCAGCCTTTCTTAAATCAAGGCTCATTCTTTTCTTTCACAGGGAAAGATTCTTAGTGTTGAACTATATGGACAAACAAGAAGCTAGCGTATTACAACTCTGTCAGTGGATCCAGGAGGGTAAACTGAAGGTAAGAACTCCTACATTCAATCTACAGCCTTTGACACTATCTCCTCAGATCATGGTCTGCCTCCAAGAAGTCCAGTTTCTTTGTCCCTGGCTCTCTTACCATGCCTAAGCATTTGAACAGATTTTCTTAATAATGTCTAAGTATAACTGAAAACTTACTAGGTAGCACTGTATGACAGACATTTCTAATTACATGCTACTGATGTCTGTATTCTTTCTTTCAGCATAGAGTGCAAGTGTTTTTTTCCTTAAGGCATCAGACCTTCAAAAATATGTACTTTCAAATACCTGATTAGTTAGTGTCCTGGATGCTTTTGGGGATCTTGTGTGAAATTTTGTTTCAACTTTTATGATAACCATTTGTTCTTTTGTGATGCTTTCTCCAACCCTTCCCTGTGAGGTCTATCTAAATTAGGTTTTGATTCTTCAGGTGATCAGTAAATTTTCTTGGGAAAATCCTGAGATGTGGAATTGTGGCAGAGGCAAGGATGTTTTAGTTGAAGAACTAAACCGCCTACTTATTTATCAGAAAGTATTCCCTCCTTTCTTGGTGAAAGAATCTGGCCCAAGCAGAACACTGTCCATTGTAGCAAGAGAATTCTTTAGATGTTGGTAGTTTCTGTGGCAGTTTCATGACATGTTTGTAAGAAATGTTAACCTTGTTTGAAGAAAGCTAAAAGAACTTGTTTGCATTGACAGGTCAGAGAGACTGTGGTAGAAGGCTTAGCAAACATTGGTGGTAAGATTTTTACACTGTTTTCTAGGAATAATAATCTGATTAAATACAGTGACAGCAGAGGTTAACTACCTCCTTTGTTTCCTTTGCAATTCAGATTTCTGTATTTTATTGAAAACATTCTTTTTATGTTATTAAAAATACTAGTTTTTTCACAAGGTATTAAAATGTTCTGTGAGGTTATTTTATGTTAAAAAATAATTGAATATAAATGTTGATGTTTTGTTTGGCTGGTTTACTACTGGGGAGAATTAACTGTTAAACTGCTACCTTAGCAGCTGATGACAGTCATCCTGATCTTGCAGATTTAAAGTGCTGCCCATTTCTGAGGACTTCTGTGTAAGCAAATGGTATTTTGGAAACCTTGAACTTACAATTTAAAAAACCCCAGTATCTAGCAGTGCTTGTTATTGGATTTGCTAACAAAATATAAACTGAAAATTACACACAAGAAAGGGGAAAGCATATTAGAGACTGCTAAACAAAGTAAAAAATAATTTCTTTTAAAGGAACAAAATAGCCTGTAGCCTGTCCAAAAAATCTGTAACAAAGAAAACATAGAAATGAAGGGGGTCTTGTGACTCCAGTGTGACAAAGCTCAAGAGCCAGGTGATTCAAGATGTGCTGTAAGAATGATTCCCTTTCCAGTAACAGGGAAGAACATGATTTAGTCCATTTAATCTTTAGTCCCACGAGACTGGAAACCAGTAAAATTAAGCAAAAGCCAAATCTTAGAGATTTAAATTTATTCTAGTCTTTGGTACTTACTGGTATACAGATGTATTCTGAAGGAATTCGTTCAAATACAGCAGTCATATTTCAGAGTTGATTTGCTCAAAGACTTAGTCTTTTGCACCAGCTTCTTGTATTTATTGTACTACATAGAATATTTATAAATCTTTTCCTTTCACAAAGGTTTGTGAAACCCACGGCATTTGTGGGTTCTCCACTCATGCCTTGTCTTTGGAATTTGTATGGCACATCATAAAAGCAGCAAATTTAATTTGTACAGAGCCAAACAGATGCTTACAAATAATTTTTTTTTAATTATTACACAAAACTGCCTTTAGCAGTTTACTACAGATGAGCTGCTTTTTTTTTTTTTCTTCCTAGTTTAGCACATCACAGAATCCCAGAACAGTAGGGGCTGGACCTCTGGGGATCATATAGTCTGACCCCTCTGCTAAAGCAGATTCACGTAGAGGTGGTTGCAGGTTGATTAGGCAGGTCACTAGAGTAAATCTGTTTAGGTCCAAAACATGATCTCCCCTTTTTAGGGAGCTGCTTAATGCATTTGCTGCTACCATGATTTTTTTTCTTTTTTAAAAGTTACCTGGCACATTTTGCTTGGCACTAACTTCTTTCACTTTTTCTCTTAAGCTGCTTTCCAGTCCCTAATGAGTGGAGGCAATATTGGAAAACAGATCGTCTCAGTTTCTAAGTAAAAGTCATTGCTTCGGAAACAATAATTGGATTCTCTCTCTAACAGTGAGCAAGTTTTTACTTATACTAATTTCCATTTTATTAAAGGAACCATTAAGTTGCTCTGTGTGTACTGAAAGTAGAGATTCTGGATGCTAATAAACTAAATAGAACTGGAAAACGCAATGCCATCATTTGTATTAGAAATGAGTAATATGTTCTTTGACATGATTTTGAGAGTTGCCAGCTAGCACACTTGCGAATATTTCATGGGTATGGTTTGAAAGTTATAACATTAGGAAAGTTAGGAACCATTTCCAATAAGCAGTTTGCGTGCAGCCACCTAGTTTTGATCTTTTCAAGGATATACTTGTGTAGATGTGCACCATTCCTGTGCTAGTTTGTCTCAGTGCCCAGGAACTTCTCTAGGAATTTTTAATTTACTAGTGTAAGTTTGCCCTGACAGCCCAGTCAATCTGGCTAATCATTTTAGAATTGAACTGTTTTCATTTTTACAGATAATAGCAATGAAAAATTCAATTCTGGAATTCAAGGTCTCTAATAACAAAGGTATTTCCATTTTGCCATCTGGAACAAATTGCCACTGGTCTGTCTTGTCCATTTCTCTGTACTATATCATTTATATCCCCTACTGTCAGAGCACTTGAAACCTAATTTCATTTCAATGCCATCTGCATTCAACCTGAGACTTTCAACAGAGAAGCTCAGGTGTAGGGTGAGACTTATTTATTCTTCTCAGTCTTTGCATTCCAGACCTAAGTGAAGTTTTCTTTTTAGAATTCTAAAATCTACTGTGTCTAATTTTTATGATAATCCCCCAAATTTCACAACTTTTTCTGGTTTTAACACCTCTCCAGTTGACAGTTGGAGAATTTCAAAACTTGTTACCTGATGACAGAAAGTAATTTTGCAGACAATTGACCTTCTGTTTCCTCGGTAACTTACCTTGATCTGTTCTTGGTCTGACAATGCTTTTACCATCTCCATGGGGAAATTTGGAAAAAATGAATCACCATTTCCAATTTTGACTGGCATAACCCCAAGCCAAGTGGGACTGATGGGATTAAGCATGTATCTTTAAAAGCAAGGAACAGAAAAGGGAACAGATAATTTCTTAAAGGCATTAGAATGCCACTGATACGTACTGTTAGAGACATTAACACAATTATTTAGAGAATAGGATTGTTCATGACACACTTCGGTTTACTGGTGATTGGTTTTGGTTTTAATTTGTTTGCCTTTAAGAGAAGTGCTTCCAAACAGCAGGGTCAGCTGAATTGTCCAGAGAGTGGATTATCTAGACCTCTGTGAGTCACTGTGGAGGGCAAAATAAATGGAATCCAAGGACTAGGAAAGAACCACTTTGAAAGAAATATGGCATTATAAATAATTTTGTGTGCTGTGGAAAGTAAGACAAGTATCAAAATTGCCTAATGCAGTTGTCAACAACGTGAAGAACAGTCCTTCACTTCCTAGTGCTGAAGCTGGCCCTGAAAGGAGGAAGCACGAAGTGGCAGATGCTGTGAATTTTGAGGAAGAGAAAGATACCTGCAGTATAGCATTAGATGGTCTAAAATCTTCCAATATGCATTTTTCAACTACAAACCTAGTGACTGGTGTACTTTCAGCTAGATTGTGAATCCAGTCTCAGCATAACTAACTCAAGCAGCATTAACAACAGTGTCACACTGGGACAGAAGCCAAAGTATTTATGCAGTAAAATCAGTATGAACATTACTTGGCAAATGAAGACAGAAAGCAACAGGTGAGTGCAATTCTATGAATCGACTGTTTATAGATGGTAATCCAGTTGTGAAAGTTAAGCAATGCAGGCTTGTGAGGCTTGCTAATTTGCATGTGTATTAAAATGAGAGGCAGAAGGAAATGCAGTGATCCTGAGCCTTGCCTCTGGACTTGGCTTCCTGTCATGTCAGCTGGATTTAATGGGGAGGGAGCCAGTGGGAATACAATCTTTCCAAACAGCAGGTTTAATGAGTGTGCTGATGTGTCCATTGTCCCCTTCCCTTTCCTTCCTCCCACACGCATGCATATATGCCTGATAGGAATATTCAGATTGAAACAGCATCACCATCATCCTAGACACCCCTTGTTCTGCATTCTGCATTCAACTTCTGCCAGGCAGCAGATTAGCCTTCCTGCATTTTAACACTGATAATCTTTCTGAATAAACAACCTCATCCTTACAGTTCATTCCTTTAGCAAATCTAAATGCAAACCAGCCCAGTCCACTATATCACCTACCATTAAGACTCCACACCCCTGCAGCAAAGCTAATCATAGTCTGAGGCTCTGTTGCTACTGCTCTTCAAAATTATAGATGCAAGAGTATTTTTACAAATGAGAATATTAGTATTGCCATTCCTGCTGAGTTGAAACAGTACCAGTTTTGATTAGGAACAGAAAGTCCTCCATCGAATTCAGTGGGGTTTTAATTATATTGTTTTATATATATATATAATTATACATATGTCACTTTTTGGGGAATGGTGTCACCTCAATGTTTTTCTGTTTTCTTCCACTCTTGAAGGCTAACCTCTTCCCACACATAAGTTTCAATGTCCTATAACATGCATTTCCCAGTATTTGTCTTTCTCCAATCTGTCACTTTTATTTCAGTTTCAGCAGCTTGTTTTGAGAACATTGTCTTTTATTCTTAAAACCGAGGACTGTTGTTCTATTTTATTCCAGCCTGCTTTGGAGGAAGTGTATCATAGGGTGCTATCCAAAGCAATTTAATTAAATGCCTGTACATTTCAAAAGAGATTTCAACTATGAACTGTGGTGAGTTGGTGTTATATGAATGTTAAGAAAGCAATCATAACAATAGCCACTATTGAAAAGGTGTCAACATGTTGTTTTCCTTTCAAATGTTATGGGTGAAGGCCTCAGTCTGATAATATTTATGTTTCCAGGGTACATTTTGTACTTTATCTGCTGAAGAGCTACTCCAGAGTGGGCTCATCTCTGGAACTATGAGTTCCAGACACACCTTCAAGGAAAACATGGCATAGACAGTCCTCTAGGAAATTATTCTTTTACAACTGAAACAAAATATGGTAAAACTATAGAATTCCCAGCACTATAATTTTTACAGCAACTGCTTAGTAATCCACACAAGTCTTAAGCCTGTTAAGAGCTGATGATGTGAAGATTGATTCAGAGTGAGATCATGCTGAGATACTGATTCTTATAATAGTCAAGGCATCTTTATTGCAGGAGCATTCCTGTAGTTAGGTTAGGCATGGAGGACAATTTATCAGCATGAGTCATATGGTTGGTGGGGGGAGGGAGGAGGATGGGGAAGTTAAAAAAATCAGGACAGTCAAAAGTAAACCTCACCCTGGTACCCCCAGTATCTGGGATTCTCACAAAAGCAGTTCTTTGCTTGTGAAATCTAGCTCACATTACCTCTTAAGAATAAATAAAAATCAATGGGAGAAATGCTTTAAACAGCGTCCACAGTTGTGAAAAATATTTATAGATTTTTTTTTTACCTTGTCTTAATTATTGTAATAGTGTGACTTTTCAGCAGTCATATATGTTGCACTAGAGGAGAGGTCTCATTTAACACAAGATGACTGGTAACAAAAATTGAAGATGCTTTGGATGTAGTAGAGTCACTGTCTGCAGAACCAGCATTTGCCCTCTGAGGCTTTACCTTACAAACATGGTGAGTGATACTTTCTAAGATCTTAAGCAAGGGCAAGCATGAATTCAGAGTAGGAATTGACAGGTACCACAAGGTTCTACACAGTCTTTAAAAATAAACATTTTTTGTTGCAAAGGGTAATAAACAGGATTGGGCTGAGAATTTTTAACTTATTTTTATTTGAACTAATCTTCTGCTTGTATTTGGCAAGTTTTATGCACTCCCATTTCCTACCCTTCTCCCTTTGCACCTTGAAGAGTTGCTGTTGACTGTCCTATATTTAATGCCTTTCCTTTCTGCTTTCTTACACTGCATTTTTTCCACCTTCTCCATAGTATTTTTATTTTTTTTTTAGTTCATGTTTCTTGTCTTCCTCCTTGATAATCAGAAAAACATGCTCTTTTTCACAGGAGCACCTCTCAGTAGTTTAGTGCTAGGCCATGTAGTTTAGCGTAAGGATTTCATGGAATATGTCAGCAATAACATGAAAGGAGCTTGCCAGCCCAGGCAGCAGTGTTTCTTACTACAGTTTATAGTAGCTGTTACAAAAGGGGAGAGAGTGAAAGCAGATGCCTTTCAAATAGTTTCATTTCTTTATTCTGTATTTTAATACATTGACTGGGGAAGAAGCAGAGGGAGGATTTAGTCCTGTTGTTTGTAACGTTGGTCTCCTCTCTTGCTACGCTGCCTTTCTCTTTACTGTCTTCTCTTCACAGTGGAAAATGTTTATACAATTCATAAATAGACTGCCAGGGATAAAAAGATCAAATGCAGATAGCATTATCCCACAATAAGAAAGGGTAACAGCAGCTGGAATAAGCTCCAAATGGAGAAAATATTTTGAGACAACTGTGAACTCTTTAGGAAAAGCATAGAAAGAAGCAGAAATGAGTCAAGACTTTTTAGTCGCAGAATTTTGCAACAGGATACTTTAGATAGCAAAATTCAGTTTTGCTACAGCACTGCACTCTGGTGAGTGGTGGTAAGAGGGTGGTCAGCAGTATTGAAAGAAACAACGTGTGAAGTAGCAAAGCAGTATTTATGCAAGAATAGAGAGGTGCAATTCATTTTTATAGGAGACTGTTTGAGGGCAAATGTTGAGAGAAGGAAGTAAGGTTTTACAGAGCTATGGATCTACCCTACACTGCTTCACCCTCTTCTTGGATGGGTTTCTCTACATCGCTGAGATTTTCCCTCAGACTCTACTCCTCTACAAGGGGCCTTCTTTGCCCCATCAGTCCCTATTTGCTTTCCCCTGGGAAAGGAAAGGTCCAAGGAGGTGGCTCTGATGTGAGGTTTGGACATGAGCCAGCACAGTTGGACTTTCTCCTGGTTCTAGGGGAAGGCAGGAACACTACTGGTGCTTTTCCTGCTACCTTTATCCCACTCCCCCAGAGCAATACCTGTGTTTGGCTTTCAGCAATAACAATCCCATTAGAAAGCTGCATGAGTAGCAGTGAGCATTTCAAAATGGAACAGCCTACTCTGTGACCTCAGGCCAGGCAGTTTGGGTGAGCCTTCAGTGCCCTGCAGGCAGCAGTCTCTCACTGCCTCTGCCTACAGCAGCTCCAGAAAGGGGCTCTTCCTCTTTGAACTTTTGGAACTGTTTTGGGGTTTTGTTTTTTGGGTTTTTTTTTAAAAGGTATTTTTTTTAATATGCTATAGAGGTAGCAGGAGCAGCCCATGGAAAATGCCTCTCTCACTTCCTGACCTTGCATTTTCCACTATGCTCAATGCCAAGATCTTTTCATTTGGGATCACTGGATTGGACAGGCCTTCACTGATGACAGTTATAGGAAATAATGCATGGCAGTGTCATTCCCTTGGAAACTTGTCTCTGCAAGTTTTGCTCAGCCCTCAGAGCACTGAGGGCAATGCACATAAGAGAATCTTCTCCTTTTTTGTTTTCCTAGTTTATGTTCTGCATTTCACAGCATCTTGGTTGTAATTCACTGATGAACACAAGAAGTCCTTCATAAGCAAACAGCAGCATGAAAAATTACACCTGCTTTTTGTAAGAGACTTTAAAAAAAACCCAACCCAAAATGTATTTGAAAGACATAGTCAGAACTTTTATTTTCTTTCCAAATAATCATTTAAAGTGTCCTGTTAAAGTAGTTTAAAATAAGCATGAAGTATTTAAAGGAATTCCTCCACACAGATTTAAAAAAAGAAACAAGCCAAATCAAGTAACCCTGCTGAGTATTGCAATAGAAGCATTTATACTATGAAGGACTGATTTGTCACAGATCATACTAATGGCCACCAGCACCATGGAAATTGCTTCAGCAGCCTGGTTCCATGCTCTGCCACTTGCGTCGCTCTCTTCATGTAGCTCTGATTTGTCCTCCTAATGAACATCTTGGAAAGGACACCCTTGACTGCAGATCTCCATATTATGCTTGCCCCAAAACAAGCACATAGTGCTCTTGTAAAAGAAAGAACTATATGCCAGAAGTAATGAATGCCAAAGCTATTTGCTTCTGTTCAAGTAAAGTTAATAAAATCCTTTCATTCTTAATTAACCTATAAACTGCAGAAATGTCATTAACCATATAATGCTACGTGAGGTCTTACACTGATGCTGATAAGAAATTACAGCACAATAATGTTACCTTCTTGGTAGAAATGCAGCCCTTCAGTGAGCAGAAGAGCTTCATTTTGAAAGAGGAACAAGCCCAGCCAATTCATCAGGACAGCACAGGGCATCTTACCACCAGAAATGTCTTGCTTCTGCTCACTGTGTGGATTTGTGCCTCCTGGGCACCACAGGCCAAAAGGCAGTTTTCCTTATAGGGTGGCAGCAGATTATAATAATACCTGCATGACTGTCAGAGTTTTGTCCAATTATCACTGGTTCATTTAAGTGACATGTGATGTGTTCTGGGAGATGGGCTGCATTTTATAAAAGCAATTCTTTTTGTTTGAATTTTAAGGGAAAACATACTGTATTGTGATTTTTGTTACTCATAGTTAACTTGGGTAATGACTTGCCTGTATGATAAGGACAGGTAAATTAGAGGCTAGCTCCTAGTCTGGGCTTCTAAGAACTTTCAGCCTGCTGAGATACAAAGAATTTTATTAAAAAACTTCTACTGGTAAATAAAAGTTTTCTTGTTTTAAAGTGTATAGCCAAAGTAGGAAAGTTGGTATTTTCCTGATAAGTGTTAGGGCCAGGGCACTAGGATAGTCCCTTTCTCTCAGAATTTGTTACATCGCTCCCACATACGATATAATTTACACATAAACCACATTTCAGAGCACGTGATTCTTACTTGGGTTCTTGGAGCCAGTGATCCATACAGACACATCTATCTTCTGTATCACGAACCCCCGATTATAGAGATTATTATACAGTTTACTGTATACTTGTTCTGATTCCAGCTCTAACAGAACTAATTCTGTTCACTGATTCTACTTTTCAGCTCTCTTAAGTAATTACAATTTCTGAAGGTAGTGGCATGCTTTTGCAGACAGTGTCTGCTTCAAGTGGTAACACTCCATGTTTACAGTTACTACCAAGGATTGGTGTGCAGAAAGACTCTTGCTTATACCTGCTCCTATGCAGACCAAGGTCGCTGCCAAATCTTGTGTACCCCCTTGGGGTCCAGTAAGTTAGAGGCAACACCTACAGGGAGGAGCAGACAGGACAGGTGACTCTAAACTGACCAATGAGGTATTCCATTCTATCTACATCATATTCAGTATAAAGCTGAGGGATCACTAGGGTCAAGCCTCTTCTTCAATGGCCAGTGTCTGAGGAGGACTTTGTTCTGCCTTTAATCCTGATCCATGTATACCTGAATTCAGTTCCAGAATTTAACTCCTGAATCTCATTCCTAACTGCCACTGAGTCCGGTCTGGGACTTCCCCAGTGTCTGCTCACAGCATTGGTGGTGATGTTGATGTGATTGCCATCAGGGGGTAAAGTGTGACATTGGGTTTATATAGATCTCCTTTTACTGTTATTATTTTCATTAAAGTAGTTTTAGTTTTCTTTCCCAATCCATAAATCTCTTTTCCTTATTCCCTTTCCCCTTTGGGAAGGGAGAGGGGTTAATAGAGAGCATCTGTCACTCATCTGGTGTGACAGATGAGACAGGTTTGGCCCAGCCCTAATTCTTGACAATATTGTATTAATGTATAACTGATTCTTTAACGTGTATTATACAGTATATTGTATAATACAATAAAAGCATATATTACATATTTTTATACATTTACTATTTCACACAGCTCTATAGCAATGCAGATGCAGCTTCACATCTTAACCACCTAATGGTTGGGCTGTATGGAATTCTAGTATCACAAAACTATTGGTTGTGCCTTGACAGTTTTTAAGTCAAAGAACTCTGAATACTTACATCGTACTTCAGGAGCTCTGGCAGTTTTTAATTTCTACTATGTAAGTCCTAAGCTCAGATGATTTCAGTGTCCAGGTTTTATAAATCAGAGCTGAGGTCAGTGCCACTAGCCACGTTCTCATGGGGGAGAGGAAGAAAGCCAAGGTCCCGTAGGTTCGCTGCAGGAAATAGCAGGAATAGACCTGCCAGGCCAGGAGGAGTGCCATTGCCAGGTGAATAAGCACAGTTGTGGTGCGGCGGATGCGATGGAAATGAGAATGGAAGCTGTGACCTTGGCATCGCAGCAACAGGCACCAGCACAGATAGGCCATTAATGGTATATTGAAAAACAACATCTGAAAAGAAGAGCAAAATAAGACAATAAGGCAAGCCAAATATTCTACACACAAGGGCATGGAAAGATAAGAGCACATAAACCTGTCTCATTGTCAGGGCAGAGCACAATTCTCAGAGCAGGATCTCGGGATGCACTTCCGAGATTCTGCAGCTGATAGAGCTGTGGCTGCTTGTTCCTCAGTCCTAGGTCAAGCATTCCTGCCCAATCCCTGGCAGTGGGAGGTACTGACATGCATCTGACTTTTCTTGGAACTGATTCAGGGAGCTAGGCTTGGCAAAATACTAGCGTAGTAAAAAAGGAAGGTCCTTATGTCAGTTTAGCTGTCTGACCCAGCCCACTGTGGTGTCAGACAAGTGTTAGCACTGGCATAAGGGAAGGATGATGAAGGAGGCAGCACTACCTTGATCTGGCTTAAATGCCAAGGAACTACACCCTCTCTTTAGACTAATGGCAGGTGAGAAAACCAGAGGGCAGGAAGGTCAGACTGCTGGGAAAACTACTCAGAGAGTGACACCTGCTGATGTGAAGAGCTGCTCAGTCTGTAAGCTCTGCCCTGGCCATTCAGTTCCTTTTGTTTCATCACTGCAAACTGTGTGTGAACCAAGGAGAAAAAGGAGAAAATTTTTGAGTTGTAAATATGTAGGGCTGGCCTCTAACCCAGACATCCAGGGAGTCCAAAGCAACATCAAATAAAGGAAAATAGAAGTTTGAGAAAATAATGCCCTTTAAATTTGCAGAAAGGTGAGAAAGAGCTGGTGTAGTCAAGGAGGGTCACTAATCTTCTCTATTCTTCCAAAACTCCCTTCTTTATAAAACTATTAAAAAACCCCACAGAAAAAATTCCCACATGAGAGTAGGCTGTCTGCCTTAATTTTTAAATATGTACCTGTAAAATCCCAACCACAAATGTTAGACTGCCCTGGAAGAAGGAACCACCGACGAACACTCCAAAGGCAAAACAGGCCCCCACCTGGCCATCTATCAATTCACCTACAAACCACGGTCCTGAAAGAGAGGAACCCAAACATACAGTGCCATCAGAAAATACAATGTAGATATGGCCCTTTTTCACGTGGCCCCTCCTGAGCACAAAGCAGTTAACTGAGGAAAATGACCTCTCTATTGCTTATCTATAGTAGCAAGCCTAATGTTTTCATCTTCTACAAACAGCAATCTGATAAACGTTCTTGATGTGAAAATATAATGGTACACAAATGTGTTTTGGTATGCAATGAAAATACTTTTCAGTTGGTTTCATCTCCATGACAATTTTCAACACCACATATAGCATTTTCCTTATGAGAGAAGTGACAAGGTAGATCTTTCAAAAAGTTGGCCTTGTCTCAGAATTATAATAAGACGTGAAAGACATGATCATAAACAAGCCCAGTTTGGCTCAGCTTAGAAGTCAAAATGGGCAGGCTGTGCTAGGATGTGCATACTACACCCACTGCTAAGAAAGGAGCTATTTTAACATTAACATTATTATTATTGTTATTAACATTGTAACGTTATCAGAGGAGAAATAAGCTAAAACTGTTAGCATCAGCCATGAGATCTCTTAGTGATGTATTATGTGAGATGTACATTTCATAGACTCGTTTTACAGCAAGGTACAACAGATGTTACTCAAAGAATAAGTGAAAACCATATTAAATTTAAAAATATAAACTTTGCTTTCAGAGTAATTTAATGTGTTTAATTAATTCTTGGGCTTCTAAGTTAGGCTTTTAGAAACAATCCTTTAGTCTCTTTGGACAATAACTTCTCCAGTTTCACACAGATTTTGTACCTTTAAGAAGATTTTTCCCCTTCCTCAAGATCTTATGTCTCATTTTTCATCAGGATCTGATGTATAATTTAAAAATACTAATTTATGTCCTCTAATAATCTGTGTTACTTACCAAGAATGGTGTATAAATTCAGAACCAGAACTGAATAATAGAAGGTGTTTGTTTTACTGAAGACATGAAGGGAATATGAGGTCAGAGTAAGTAATCCTGGCTTTTCTAAACAGAGAAAACATTTAGGAAAAATACACTTTATTCAGGTTACAACATACAGACACACATTCATATACATTTCTAAAACCAATCTGCACATTATGTACTCATTCTATTAAATAAGAAATATAAAAATTATATTTGGTATGTCTACAGAACAAAGACAAGGGAATGTATTTCTACTCTTGCTGTGGTAACTGAAAGTAAGGAACTGATAAACACAACAATCTGTGTTAAAAACTGCAGGAGAAGCTGCCACACTAAATGAGTACACTTACTGTATGTAAATAAAACTGAATGACCACTCTATACCCAGAAAGAGAAGTTAACTAGAATGAAAAACATGGAGAAAGAAGTTAACTAGAATGAAAAACATGGAGAAAGTTTGTATTAAATGAAAAGCAAGAGATTCATAACAGTAACTGTGCAAACCCCAAAAAGCAAGTCAGCATAGACTAAATCACCTTGATTTTTTTTTTGTGGTTAAATCCTTAGTGAGATCTGATAGCAACTCAGATAAAATGAAGGCTAGGTGTTAAAATGGCAGCATTCTGACAAGTGTGTGATGTTAGCAAAAAGAAAAGCCGTATTTGTTTTCTAACTGAAGCAGACAATTCATAGGTTGGGACCAGGAGAGTCTTCCTATGAAAGTCAGCTTTTAGCATTTCACCTACTACATGGCTGCCTTTCTCACAAAGCATTAACTCCCTTGGGGCAAGCTTGACCTTTGGAAATAAACAGCACCAAAAAAATCTCTTCACTAATTTGTGAAACATTTGTCATGGTCTACAGAGACCTAGCTGATCCCAGAGTGCTATGTCTTTTCATTCTTAGCTGCTGAGTTCCATAAAGGCAACTGAAAATCTATTCTTTTTTCTGTGTAAGCAGTTGCTGTAGTTACCTCAGGATGCTACGTGATGATGAGTATAAAGGAAGAGACACAGACTAACATGAATCGGAAGGAAGGCGACTTCCAGACAAATCTCCTTAGTAAGGTGTGGTTCAAACAATTATGTGAAGGATAAACACCAAGAGTTTAACAGGGTTCATTTTCATTTACCAGATTTATCACACACCATATATGAAATTATGACAGAACTGGTCTTAATATTATGTTGAGAAAGATCCAAGCCTGCTCATGTTCTTTGCAAAGATTAACAAAAATTATTTTTGTAGAAGGAAGTCTGTTTCTCCACTGAGGTGACAGAGAACTCTGAGCCAGCTGTGGTGAAACAAGCACACATACAGAACTAATGCATAGGGAAAGGAATGTTTTATTTTGTATTACATTTTTCAGTGAGAAAATGAAAATGAAACCTTTGGACCTCAATTATTTGAAATTTGTTTAAACAAAGATATCTGAGCAAGTTTTTATTTTTTAATTTACTTTCTTTGATATATTGGAGCTTTTCTGGGTCCCCTTAAAAGCAAAGCAGCAGCTTCTGTGAACCCAGTCAAACCCCACAAAGATGCATCTAGTACTAGATGCAAAATGCATATGGTGATTAATAGTGCAATTACTTGTGTATTGTTAGCCACACATAAATAGTAAAAAATGTTTAAAGAAAATGAGATCTTCTAAAAACTACAGACAAACATTGGTTCATACCTTTGAGTGCTGGCTTTTGGAGGTATCTGAAAATAACAAGCAAGGCAATCTGAATCAGCACCATTGCTCCAAAGATCACACGAGCCTGAAAAAGACAGTTTTAACTGTAAGCCAGTCCTGGAGTAGTAGCTGCCTTTGAGCATGCCTTATGGACACTGATAGGATGATACAATGATTTCTAACTGAAACATATATTCAAAGCTTGGTGGCATCCTTGAACTGAAGAGTAAAAAGAAGCTTAAGAGTTTCTAAGTTACTGGACTTGCACCTTACTGACTTGAATTCAGTTGGATGGCTTAAAGTGATAAAACTGAATCTTTCCATGGATGGGTTTGTAAAATACATCCACTGAAAAAGTGTAAATGCACTTCCTACATAAAACATTTCTCTGTGCTGTGCTGACTAGAAATGCAGTTCAAGACATTGTTGAGAGTATTGGCTACTGATTAACAAAGCTGCTATAATGATTCTGAACCAATTATGGTACTATCCACAGCCATGTGGATTTCCCTGTGTTATTCTATAAGTGCACTTCAACTATTAGGACATGCTTTCTTTACATATTCCAGGCTATAACACTTCTGGTTATGACCTGGAACTTACTGAAGCCTATAGGAATTTAGCCTTCCTCTTTGCTAGAGCTAGCTATAATGTCAGCAGATAATGTGCGACTTCTTCCAGCTCTCTTGCCAGTACACATACTGCACCAGGTCACAGTGAAGTTTTATTTGATTTAATGTATCCTTTTTCTACTGTCTCCAGTAGCTTCTTTTCCATTTCTTGCTTGCAAAAAATGTCTATACCTATCACCAAAAATGGACAACTGTAACTAAATCCAGGAAGTCAACTGTTTTCATGTTTGGAGTGTGCAACTTGAGAAAGAAAACTTAAAATACTTGTGAAATTCCAGTGGAATCATATCTTGAAAAAGGAAAGTGCATTCAAGTCTACTAGGAATTAGGAAAATGCCTCCTGCAGTCTCTGGAGAAACCACCATGGAATGACAGCTGGTTTTCTGAAAGTACTTACTACAACATAGTGGTCAGTGAGAAGGAGAACAGATGGCCAAAAGCCAAATCTAAGAGAGAGGTTTTCTTCCATAGCAAATATATGACCCCGTGTGCTAATTCTTCCTGAAGCATCCTAGATTGATATAAAATAAGAGAGCAATCAGATACCAATAGTGCAGAAAATACCTAGTTAAAGTTCCTAATTATGATTGCAGCTTTTCTGGAAAGATCCCAAGATTCTAGATAATAGCCCATCTTAAAATATTTTGAAGCTTTGTTGTGCTTCTTCTGGCCTATTTGCTAGAAACTGATACTCAAACAGTAACAGTGCTGCATTTATCCAACATTTCTGTATTTCTGCATGTGTAACACTGACACCTTATTGGCCAGTACATATAAATGGTTTATCTCCAGTAAAGGATTCAGTGTATTTACTGTGATTACAGCTGAGACACTATTTGGACAATCCCAGAAACAATGTACAGCAACTGAGTCTCCATATTTTCTCCAGGAACCTAATTCAAGTTAACGCTTCATCCTCCTTGCTTTCCCAAAACCATTCAGTGACAAGATGTAATAGTGATTTATGACTGGAGAGGAAAGAAAATTAATAGTTTTAAAATCCCATATTTTAAAAATCTGGTAACAAGCACGTACTTGCAAGCCCTGGATATATATTTTTATATGTATGTGTGTATTATATATACATATATATACACACATATATATTTTTTATATATGTAATATTATGCAGCCCTGTATAAGACTCTTCAAATGTTATATAGTTTTGTGCACATTTTCTTCATCATTTAAAAAACCAAAACCAATCCAAACCACAATCAACCACTTATAAAATGCAGCTTTCCAAAGTAAAGAAATGGGTAACAAGCTAAGTGGAACACTGGCAGTACAGAAAGGCCTTAGGAAACAAAAAGCAGATTTGCTCTTGTCCTGTGAGAAGTAACACCTTGCTGGGCTCCAGCAAGCAGGACAGAGCTGACTTTCCCATTACTATTGTGCAAAAGTGGAGAGTGTTAGAACAGTCTGATTAAGTTCTTTGAAGACCACTTGAAGGTACAAAAATAAAATAGAGTTCCAAGAACAGATGCATTGACTGAAAAATGTCTTTTGCACCTACTAATCTAATACCAGTTAAGTCTGAGGTTCTGGGAAACAGAAACCATACTCACTGTCAGCCTGTAAGAAATCATGAACAGAACTTCAAATAGATAATCAGAAAGCATTTCAATCTTTCAGATCCAGTTCCTTTGCCTTTTGAACTAACACAATGCTGCTTCCTATTTTCCTTGACCGAGCCTGGTAAGTCTTTTCTTCCAAGACAACCTTAAAAGTTAATTGTTACCTGTTACTCAAAATAATTGGTTTTTAACCAATTACATGGTCTTCTGCCATGTCTTATTAGATTTCTCATGAAAAATAAAAATCCTTCCTTTTGTCCAGATTCTTTATAAAAGTTTAAGTGCTCAGCAGACAGTGTTTTTTCACTTAATAAATCCTTTGGGTTTTGGTCATCAGAAAAACATGAAAGGAAGTCTGTTATCATGTATTTTGTCCCTATTTATGTGATGCAGAAGCATGATGAAGCAGACATGACAACATAAAGATTCAATACAAAGAATGCCAACAGGTACCTTACCTGTACAGTCACATCTATCTGATGGAACCCTTCACTGTAGTTTTGTGGGCTCCACTTCAGTACATAGAGAGGCCCAGACACCCGGTAAGCATTCCCCAAGTGAACTCCGTCTATATAGACTCCAACGGAGATAATGACAGAAGGAGAGAAGGCCAGAATTCTATGCAGTGAATAAACAGTAGAATAAACAGATTTGTTACAGGACTTGCAGATTTGTCATCACTTCTTGAAGGGAATTTCCTTAAAGATTATGCCACCTTGACAAGAGTTAAAAAGAGTTTGAAAGTAAACCAGTGAAATATCTGTAGGCTAATACTAACATGGTAGCTCTTTCCTACAGTTAAAGACAGAAGTTTTCTGTGGCATTTTGCAGGAGAATAGGATAGAGAACTGGGCTATGGAACAGATGAAAAAGTCGCAGAGATCCTCAGGTCCTGGCAGAAATACTCCTTGAACTCTTCCTGTCAAGCTAGTTGCTAACACAAGTGGGATGCATCCTCCTGCACACATAGAGACACATAAGCAAATACGTGTAGATGTCTTCATTAAAATTTCCAGTCTCTCTCTCCAAAATCCTTTTTTGTTGGAGTTACTTCTTGTTGTTGTTGGTTTGGTTTGGTTTTACTTTTGCTAGTCAGAATACAACCTCTCAGTCTTTGTAACTGACTTCATGAGAAAAGGTGTGGAACACAAGACTGGTATTACAGATCTGAGATACCAACAAATGTAGTATCACTTGGCAGTACTTAAAATTCAGAGAAACAGTGATACTAATACAGACTCAATATATTGCACATAAAATTTCTTTCATTTCTGGTAGTACAAAGGCATTCCAGAAGATGTTTCAGTCAAATGAAGGAGTCTCATATAGTTATGGTGAACAAGCCTACCAGTTCATGTATTTAATATAATCATAGGAATGTTCACAGAAGGTTCCAAATAGGAAACTGGTAAGTAGATAGACTTAGTAGGACACTGCTTCCTAACTGAAAAGTATGACAAACTTATTTTACTTGTAATTCTGTGTATGCAATATACCCATATCTTGCAAGCATATTGGTCTAACATCTAATAAGATGTTCAAAAGGGCACACAAATTTGAAACACAGATGAAAAAAATACAGAAAGTAGAAATGGAAAGACAAGAGAGATTTGAAACAAATATGAAAATTGACAGAGGCCTAAGGTGTTTTAAAATATAAGGGATGTAAAACTGAAAACACAAGAGGCTAAGAAGTCTGAACTAAATAGACAAAACACTTGGGACAACACAGACAAAATCCTGAAATCAGCAAAGGCAATGTGAACACATGAGATGAATAACACAGATTATCTGTTAGTCTAACTCTGTCACCTCTGGTAATGTAAAAAAGTTCAATTGACTTTAAGGAAAATAACTGCATAAATAAACCAAACATGAATTACTGCTATATAATCTCCTTTTATCACATATGTGATACAAAGTGAGATCTCAGGAATGCTCTTCCAGAGAAAAGAGAATTCTGAGAACAGTAGATGCAGGCATTTGAAAAAAACATGTTCTCTATATATAATATATAAATATCTATATAAATATAGATGCACATTATGACCAAGAAAGATCCCAATATTAAAATACAGTTGAATATTGTAAAAACAAGAGATTACAGGGTACCTGATATGAGTGGAATAAAGAATTTTGGCTAGTGGTTCATGAGCAGAACTGCTGTAAAGGAAGGATTTGGGATTGGTGATGAGAACCACAGGCCATTCTTCAAACTTAAGGTCTGCAAAGCTAAAAAGGTCATGATCAAACACAAGGATCCGGTACCTATAATGAAAGGAAAGAAATTTTGTTGATACAAACTACTGCATGCATAGCTGATTCCAATGCTTCCCAAGTTCCTAAACAGAATTTCTTTGATTTCTTTTCCATTTCTTCTCTTCTGTAGTTGACCCTATATTAACCAACTCTGCTCTATTAACTGTACAGCTGGTTACCTCTGATCAAGTTCATTTTATTATAAATCACTGAAGCACTACGAAAATTCCAAATGACAAGATCTAAGGAATTATGCTCATGACTCAGACAAGTGAATGTCATGTTAAAGAATTCAAATATAATGCACATTATTAGTGTCTGGGTAGGTATTCTAGTGATGGAGAAAGACCCCAGTGTGCTCTCTGTTTGCATACAAGTATCTTTCTTAGGATTACTGCAGAAGACAAGCTAATATACTACTATACATTCCACATGGCATCAGACACTTTCTGATGCACTGCTAAGGTAATATTTCTCAGGTAGACTATATTTGTTTCTAAAATTCTGACAGCTGGTGCAGAGCACAGGTATTTTGAAGTAGTGATGCTGAATTTTACTACAGTTAGTCTATTTTGACTACTAAACACATATTAAATGGACATTTAGATGTCCTCTTTTTAATTTCTAAATATCAAGAATGAATCAAAATATTACTTAATTTATTAGAACACTGTTGGTATAGGGATAAAATCCCAAACTTACACACAGAGACCTTTTAAAAGCATGAATAACAATAACAAGTCAAGCAGATCTAATGCTTCTTTCAAATTCTCCAAATGGCATAAAAGGGAATCACAGTATAATCAGGGAGGCTCCCTATGATCATGTGCTCATGAAGGGTTTACTTACTTCCTATTATCCATCCAGTCTCCCAGTTCGAGTTCCAGAGTACCACCACGATGTTGACTGTGCAAGGCTGGCATCAGCCCACCCATTGTATGGAGATGCCCACATAAATAGGCTGTGGCAGAACTAACATAGAGACAGAAGAATTGTGATTATTTGGGTGGGAAGAAAATGCCACTGCAGAAAACCTGAAAAGTGACAGACAGGCATGTGAAGAGAGGCAAGAGCTGTACTTCAGACTGAAAACATACAGGAGAACAAGATCTTACCAGGAGAAAAAGGTCTTACCTCATTAATGTTCGTATCCCTGGGGCTGGGGAGATGATTGTTGAGGTGGGAAAATGGCCAAACCAGACTGTATGATTGCTGTGGAGACTTTCTGTTGCCATCAAAGAGAGCTCTTCCATTTGATTCTGAAATGGGCAGATGTTTAAAATTTAGACAAACAATCAAACAAACCTATTTAACATTCAGGCTATTTGGAAAGAACAGCAAAAGGAAAGCAGAGAGAAAGCAATGAAGAATGTAATCCATCTCTTTTTAAAAACAAAAAAGTATTTAAAAAAACAAAGCAAACAAAAAACCCTCGGAGAATACTTTCATTGGCTTCAGGGATCTGTGCATGAACAAACTGTACTGGCATATCCCTAAAATCTGAAGCTGGAAACAGCACTCAACACCTCCCTTGCAAGTGCATACAGCAAAAGTGCACGCTAAAGAAAGATTTTGGTAAACAATATTTCTATCCTTTCTATTGTTTATTTATATAATCAAAGACATGCTTCAGTTGATTTTACAAATACCTTTACCTTACAATTATCATCCCTACTCTCTCTTGAGTTGCTAGATGGCCTTTTATAGGCATGACAGACCACAGAAACTGTGCATCATATGCTTCAGTCATTTAACTGGATGAACTGTGATGCTGAATCTTGAATCAGCCATTGCTGTTAAAGTTCAGCAAAAGTAACACTTTACACAGTAGATAAAATTTCTCTCTCTTTTACTTGTTTGACTTCCAACATTAAATCAATCACTTACTGTCCAGTGAAACTCCCAATCCGAATAAGATCTTAAAAGTCTAACAGAGAAGGCAGAAAAATTAAAACCAGACAAATCTACTCTTTCCCCATTTTGCAGATCATCTTTTAGGGTAACCCAGAGAACCACCACCACAGTCTTCTCCCTCCTACCTGAAATGAAATGCTGAAGGGCATGAATGAAGGTAACAGAAATAAAGGTATATTGAAAAAGAATGGCTTCTGAATACCATTCTGGGTTAATGTCACAGGCTTAGCAGTTGAAATTATATTTCTTTGCTTTTATGAATTGAGGCTTTAAGAATATTTTTACCTAAGCTATGCAATCAAATCATTGACCCAAAACTAATATACTTTTCAAATTCCTGCCAGAGGCTTAATTCTTTAGTTACAGGTCTCTCTCTTTACTTTCATTTTACATTTTTTTTGTGAGAAAATGTGCAACCGATGCTCTCTGGACTGCTGGTGCTGAGTAAATAGCAAGCAAATACTGGACTTACTGCTGCAAAGGACAGGAGCTCTACAGTCAATTGCATTTCTTAGCACCTCAAGAGTTTGCAAATTACTGCACCCACTGTGGATTACAGTAAACAATGAGGACAGTACTTGGCACTCCTACATCATCTTTCATCTAAGTATCAAACAATTAAATGTGGAGCCTCCATTAGACAAGATGAGAGGGAGAACGTTACTTATCGAGGCAGTCATCTCTTTAACAGAACACAGTTACTCTCTGCCATCACTTCCAAAGAGTTTCTCAAGAAAAATAGCATATCAAAAAATACAGGGAGGGGAAAGATATCAAAGGGAAGCAGAATAGTATCTAAGCTTGTATGCAGTTTAAATACTGGGATGAATGTTAGTCTTTCAAAATAATACCATGTAATTTTTATGGGCTCAGAAGGTCGGATCTCACTTTCATAAATGGCATATGTCTTTACAGCATTATCTTTCACATTATTCCATTGATAAGTGCAACTCTCTCATCTATAATATTAAGAAAAAAAAGGCACTCAACAAAGCAAAAGGAGTGAAATTAAAAAGTTTGGGGTTTGTTTTTTTTTTAAACTTTACAGCATATAAAGAAATTACAACTCAGGTCTAGTGAAATGCTAAGAAATTAATGACAGTGTCCTTAAAATGTCTAATTTGACATTTCTGTACTGGATTATTTGTTAAGAGAGAAAACAGATACTCTGTATGTCAAGTGATACATTAATTTTTCTAAAGAAATAATCTACTTGCATCATTTAAAAGCATAAAGACTCTTTTAGATGAACATAAATCTTTCAGATAATTCTCCCTTATAGAAACAAGCAAAAGAACCCAACCCAACCACTGTAGAAGTAAAACAGCCAGCAAAATGGAGTGCCAAGACTTAGAAAATACCATGTTTAAAATCCCGTAGAAATTATAGGGTCTCTTAGGGCCTGGGGTGAGTGTGGCATCCACGCAGATGAATGAATAGTTCCCAAAAGGGGTGGTGTGGATGTAATGGAAAGAGCCATCTCTACGCCAGGCAGAGTATTTCCTGCCAAAATACAATGGAAATACTGCTGTTAGGAAATACTGCAGCAATGACAAAAATTACCTGCATAGTATAAATGCATTAGGTCCAGCTTCATCTTGTTATTGCAGTAAAGTCTCTTCTTAAAAAATGAATGGCATTGAAAAGTCTGTACTTCGAAGAAGATGCATTACATGGGTCATGTGTTTAAGATGAGCAGCAGGTTAGCACAGGAACATTTAAAAAGATGCTAGCATAAATATGCTCTCCCTGAGCAACAAGGTACTTTCCGTATGGATAAAGGATCTGTATGGTAAATAAAATTACCTGTAATAGTTCTGAACACTACCCAGGTGTGGAATGTTGAATGAATCTGTAAGGGAGAGAACAAGGACATGAAGAAACTTTCAGATCAAACTGATCATTGACCTCTGTATTTTATTTCCTACTGTTGTGATAAAGCAGTCTCAGCAGGCACTGAAGAGCTATTTAAAAGAAATCACTAACAAGCAGAGTGCCTAACTCTGGGGAAGACATTACATACTTGATGCAGTTCACCTAAAAGTGGGAATGGTTTTCTCATTTAAGCTTTTATTCAAAGATTAAGTTGTTGTGGGAATATAAGTTGTTATTTAGTGGCTAAAAGCTAACCATGTGTCTCCATTTTGGCCATAAAGCTTTTAAGAAGCTTTTTGGATTGGGTGCATTCTCTGTAAGTAAGACCTAACTCATCCACAGAAAATAAAGTAGCGATAGCATCAGAGAAAGCACGTGTTCATCAGCAACTTGGGGAGCTTTGTATTGCAACTGGGGTCCATTTCTCCATTAAAGCTGGTATCAGAAAACTGATAAGATAACGGGAATATAATATTGTATGTGGGCTGTATACAACAAAGCCTGTGCTTTTTTTCCTCCCCCATGCCAGGCCTAAGAGGTTGTTAACTTGTGTTTGAATGCTTGGAATGTAGCAACAGCTGTGATGTGTACAAACTGCCGTGAGTTCTTTCTATTCAAGAGAAAGCACATTTTCTTTAACTGGTGAACATGTGATACTTTAACTTAAACCTGTGATGGAAGTCTACGAAAAGTAAAGAGAAGCCATCTCCCCAGTAGGGTTACAGTTTGCCTTTCCATTAAAAGACGGAGTATATAAACTATTGACCTGGACTAACATCTGAAGCTATGTTCTACAACTTGGCAGGTGAAAAACAGTAAGTGAAGACTCTTACTTCCCTGGTACTCCAGTAGGTGCCTATAAACAAAGTGAGCCCTTAGTAGAACAGACATGTGGAGGATGGTGACCCTTCAACTGACTCATAACCACCACTAACAGGCTAGTAAGTATGAACACTTCACCTCTATATTCTAACTTGTCTAAATTACCTCTGTAAGCACAGGCAAAAAAGAGGTTTCATTTCCTCCTTACCATGATTCCCTCTGATGTCTATCCACTTGGTTTTTTTCATGACCCTTGATCTCTTCAGGACTGACTGGTAAGTTTTCCATTCTTCTTCTACCTGCTCAGATCCCAGTTTATCTCTTGTCTTAGCATCTGTCAGATCACCTGAAAGTGTACACGGGTTAGATATAAGTAGAGGCCTACACAAATCGTGTAACTAGGCAAGCATGCAATCCAAGCCTCCTAGTTGCACACAGGTTCCTGTCATCTGTTTCAAAGAGGTCACTGTAAGAGTAAATGCCTCCTAACACAGATGCAGCAGCCTGTTCAAACACCTATCAGTCACGTCACTGCAGCACTTTTACTAATGCCATGCCAAAGCAAAGCAAATTGTTACACATTCATAATACCTGGAGACTCTAGTCATAGAAGCTTCTGTACCCCTCAAGCTCCAATTAAAATTCGAACCATTCCCATTTCTGTTCACATGGAAATGCTTCCCTGCATTGCTAGTTAAAAGATTAATGCTAACTATTTCTGAACTCTTAATTTAAAAAGCAAGCAGCATATAAGAAACTGCCTGCAGAAACTAAAGTCCAACACTAGCACTGAGATTCTAAAGTCTGCATAGAGTAACAGCTCAAAGTCTTTTTGATTTGCTTGCCAAATCTTAATCCATTTCAATAGCAACAGCAAGCTGTCAAATGAAATGTCAAGCCTTATTTCACAACTTGGTGTACGCTTCAATGAAAACTAGCAATGAAATCTTACGTTCACAGGTGAATTTCAAACAAATGAACAGGGATTGTTCTGAGAGAGGAACTAGCTCTTAATGACTAATCAGAGACATTGCTCACTTCTCTGAGTTCATATACAAAGAATGATGCAGAATCACAGAATCCTGCAGAATGATGCAGGACGACAAGCAGGAAGGTACCTGCTAGCAAGGACTAAAATGTAGTGACAAATACTGTGCAAATGAACTATATTGCATAATTATGTCTCTGTTACATATAATACACACTAAACTCACCATGAGACTCAAGACACTGAAATAAACCTAATTGTTTTGAGTTAAGAAATTATTTTTTTCTGCTTCTAGCAGTCTATCTTCAGTTGCAATTCTATTTCCGTTGCTTAAGGCATCTTCAGGCTTTAAAGTTCTCTCTTGAGAGTCTAAAATTTTGCTTATTTGCTCTTCCTTTGACATCATATCCAACAGGAAATTCACACTTCTTTATTGCTTACCTGTTGCTAGAACAAGTGCTGGCTGAATTATATCAATTGTTTCAGAACAGAACTTTTCTAAGTCAGGAGCTCGTTTAGGATCCCGAAATCTACTGATATGAATATCTGACACCTGCAAAAGAGAAAAATGAAACACTGTCCCAAGTAGAGGGTTATTGCTGCCCAGGTTCTGCAAAGCCAAGTACATAAGAATGCAATATAAGAGCAGGCATTGTGATTCATATCAGTATAAGAGATACAGGGAGAAACAGATGTGGACAGCTAGGGAAGAACAAAAGCAGAGCAAGCATATATCATATATCTAACCATTAAAATCACATTTACCTCAAGAAAATGTCTTTAAATCTAAGGGTATACAATAATATGGGGAAACACTTAGCTATCTACAGTAAGTTTGGATGGCTATAAGAGGCCTGTTGACTTTCAGATTCCATGAGCTTCTGATCCAACACAGTGATCTTGCTGCAAGAGAGAATACTAAGTAGTTCTGCAAAGCAAGAATAGGTTAAAGTTACAGATGGCCTGAAGCATGCTGATAAACTAACTTCATGCCTGGTGTAACACTTCCAGGAGCTGGGTGGGAGGACTTCTACCCATGCATTTTAACTAACAAGCTAACAAGTGTGTTTAGATCCTACTCCATGTGGCTTCCTGAATGCAAAGACTGCCCAAGAAATGAGGATACCACTTGTATGTAACTGAAAAAGATGCTGTTCACTTCTGAACCAAACAGTCAAAGCCCTCACATCAGAAAAGCCATACAGGGCAGAATGGAAAGAATAAGGCAAATAAGATTTTTAAAAAAAATTTTATTTTCTTTTCTTTTTTAAATATTGTGGCTTTCCAGGTCTTGGATGAGTGCTTTCCATTCCACTTCAGTCAATCAATTAATACTTTATGCTCCTCAGTTTAGACAAATGGTGTCTGACACTCAATAAACAGCAAGCACATGCTCATGGCCATCTGATGATATCATTAATAGAGAAAGGAGAACATTAACATTTACATTCAGTGTAATAAACGTGAGTCTTGCAATGCTTTTTCCTTTTTGAAAAATTGAGATAAAATACCTTGGGAGACAAAATGCCTCATCTGGTACTCATTCAGTCATTTGAATATGTAGAAAACATTGCCTGAGTACAGATTTTTAATTCTACTTAGGAAAATTCCCCATTTGCTTATATGGAACTTTTGCCTAGATCAGAATTGGATGCTAAAAGAGGTGAACACTTAAAGACATATTTTTTTTTTTTTTTGGAGCTGCAATATGCTGCTTGTCAGCATAGCTCTGCAGCTGCTATATACTGCTGTAGTTGAATGTCTTCTAGATAGCAACTCAAGATAGGGGGTTCATCTATATTAATTCAAGCATATGTCTCATCTTGAAACCTGTTCTACAGTAAAGATAAGCCTTAAGTCACTTAAGGAAAAATTATTGGAAAAAGTGACTTTGAAAATGCATACCAATTGGAGAAAACAAAAGCACTAATAGACTGGGTTTATGCAGCAAGAGCTCTGCCTGCAGCTAATACATTTAGGCAAAGTGTCCTTGAGTTTGAGAATAAAAGCAAAACAGTAAAACCAGCTTATTTGTTAGAAGGAACTGCACTGCAACCCCTGTGACACCTCAGCCACCGATCACCTCCAAATATGTAAACATCTTGCAGTTAGTTAAGTGCTTCAGGAATGCTCTGGAGGGGAAGAGTCAGAGAAGAGGCCACAGACATGACAGTTTACTTCCTGAACTATGCCAGGTTAACCTGGATTTTATGCTCAGCCTGGAAACAAAGCTCTGTACATTTAACCTAACATGAAATAACTCTTACCCTTGTCCAGTACCTTCTACTGGTAAAAAAAAAATCTCTGTAATCGTTTTCTCAGCCACACCATTTCTCTAAGTTTTGGCAGCAAAAAGGGACAGGACTGAATTTCTCACTGGGATATCAAATAATACTACATGGGGTCCCAATGCAATATACAGGATATCGTAATAATTAGCTGAGTTTTAATTACCCGCTTCTACTAGGCACATCTTATTTTTCGGGTGGTGTGGCGAATTGCCCGAACACCTGTAATAAGGGCTTGACTGCGAACCTAAGGGAGGGACTTCCAAGAAGAACGTTTAACAAGAGTAGGTGTCACAGTCCCTCTCCGAGGACAGCAGCTTCTCTCCGCCCAGCTCGGTGGGCTCGCCCGGCCACCATCACTGCCGCTCCCGGTGAGCTGGGGGTGGCCTCCCCTCCGCCTAGCCGCTCCGAGCCGCCGCTTAGCCTCCTTCCCCCCCCACTGCGGCCCCCCTCACCTGCACGACCCACAGCAGGTTGGCGGCCTCCGCCCCGGGGGCGGGCTGAGGGGCCCGGGGGCGGCGGCGCTGGCCCACCGGCGGCAGCGACGACCCCGAAAGCGCGCAGCAATCCAGCAGCAGCGCCACAGCGGCCGCCGCCAGCAGCAGCCCCACAGCCAGCTTCAGCATGCCGCGACCGCCCCAGGCTGTGTCTCCTGCCCGCCGCCGGGCAGCGCCACTGGCTTCTGCACTTCCGGGTGGCGGCCCACTTCCCCGCCTTGCCGGGCCGCCGCGGCCGTGGTTGGTTCGAAGGAGCGATGCCGGTGGCGGGAGGCTTGGGCATTATATCCTTGTTTTGGCGGTTTCGTTTGGCTGTGGGATCCCCTGAGGCGTCGCGGCTGCCCTCACCCTGGCCGGGTAGGTGCCAGCGTGTCCTGGGTATCTCCCTAGCTGTAGAGGCGCCTGGAAATGCCTTGGCTAGAACGAAACAGGTGAAATGTTACCTGAGACGAGCAGCCTGCGATAGTCCTTGGGCATCCACGTTCGTGATCTGGGGTTCCGCAGCTCTGGGTGTGTACCGTTAGGGGGCCTCGGGCCCTTCTTCAGCCGAGAACGGTCGGGACAAAAACCAAACGTACGAAGATATCAGTGTTTCATCCTGCTCTCTTCCAAGTATGGTATATAAAAATACACTTTTTATTTCTCCAGTCAGTATTTGTAATGCTACCTGCTCATAAATCTAGTCAATTGACCCCCTCTTTTTTTTTTGGCTTCTGACATACTTAAAACTTCTAATTATGGTCTTATGAACATTTTTTTCATATACACCATTTTAAACCTTACTATAGCAGCAGTACAGTTTCATAATTGGTTAAATTACTTTCTGCTATCACTGTTTTCCTAACTGATGAGGTTTTTTCCTTACCATTTTAGGCATGAGTTTAGCTGAAAAAGCTTGTCACTTTACTTTGCTCTTTTCTTTGATAATTAAGGCAATATTCCCAAACAACTCTTCAGATTATTAGGAGTTTCTCACTCAATATTACTTTTCATTTTCTCATATAATTTGTTGTAGGACAAATTTAATTTTTAGCATTGATCAAGAAAACCACTTTTCATATCAGTTACTGTATTACAGTATCAGTTACTATATTACAATCTTTTTCAGATTGGTTACACTTTATTAATATATTACACACTTTTTCAGCTGTTCTTCATAATTTAGCTGCTCTTTTGGGGGAACTTAATGTATGTTTGCTTTGTTTTTTTTCAGTTGCCTTTCATCTTGCTTGTCTGCTTATCTTTGCTCCAAAGAACACCCCAAACTGCTTTTAAATCAACAGTTAGCAATCAGTAAGGAGTAATCTTGAAAAATAAGGGTTTGCTTAATTTCTTCCTGGAGCTCTACTGTTTTATTTTAGCTCTAGCTGGCCTGCCAGGCTTCAGCATTTTGTCTCTGTTGAAATTTAGCTGAATTCCTGTTTTGTTGTTCTTATTTCCTCAATTACTTCAGTTTCCATGGAGACCTTGGTGTTTTGTGCCATTTGTGCCCTGGGTAGTGGTGCCAGCTTTTTTTTTTCTCAGAGGTTCACTGCCACCTATTTTACTGTCTCCCAGTGTCTGTGGGTTCCAAACCTTTCTTTTTTTGTATTACTTTGTTTAGTAAGTCTATACTCTAGTTCACCTAAAGCACCTGCTTTACATTAGCATAGCTTCTTCAAAAAGTCCCACAGCAAAGGAAAACCATACTGATGGTTCAGGTGAAAGATAGGGCCAAGCAAGTTGCCTGTCTCACAGCAGAGGGGACTGCAGGCAGCGCTTCCCATGCCTGAGCACATGTGTGGCTGTCAGGGAATCACAGCCTCACTCCTCTTGCTCAGCTGCATCAGAAGCTGGATTATACAGTTGCTACTGTTGATGTTAAACCACAAGGAGGACTCCAGTAATTGCTGTCTGATCCTGGCTGCTGTGCAAACCATGCTCATGGTTAGCAGTTGGCTATGCTGTTGGAAAGGATTGAGTATGGATCTGCAACATGGGGACAGACACAACTAGATGAAGCTTTGAATTGATTATTAAGTGGCTCAGTGGCAAAGTTAACTTCATCTTTTTTTACATCTTATGCCTAAACCTGTCTCAGTGAGAATATCTACACCATAATTGTAAGTGACAGGTTTAAATAAGGTAAATAATTCTGATGTGACTTCTGTCCTGGTTTGAGTTAGAACCAAACTAATTCTGTTCAGTGATTTTGTATTTTAGCTAAGTCTCTTGAAGTCAACAGCATGTTTTTGCAGACAGTGTCTGCTTCTAGTAGTGATAATAATTGATCTTTATAGTTAATTCCAGTGATTGGTGTGAAGACCAAGTACACTGATAAATCTTGTGTACTGTGTTGGAGGGTGCAGAATGCAAGGCCACACCTGCAGGAAGGGGTGGACAGGACAGGTGACCTTAAACTGACCAACTAGGTATTCCATTCCATAGACATCACATTCAGTGTGCTGAGATCACAAGGGTCAAGTTTTCTTCTTCAATGGCCAGTGTCCAAGGAGGACTCTGTCTGTGCTGCCTTCATCCTGATCCATGTGTTCTTAATCCAGTTCCTGAGTCTGGTTCTGTCTGCCACTGAGTCCAGTCAACTTCTGCCACAGCATCAGTGGTGACAGTAATGTAATTGCCATAAGGAAGTTGGGAGTTGGTTCAATATTGGTTTTGTATATATTTATAAGTATTTCATTTTATTGTTATCATTTTAATTAAAGCTGGTTTAGTTTTCTTTCCAAACAGTAAGTCTCTCTCCCTTACTCCCTTTCTCTTCCCCTTTGGGAAGGGATGGATGTTAATAGAGCACCTGTCATTTTGTTCAGTGTCTGACCCAGCCCTAACCCTGCACCACCTTCTTAAAATGAAGATGAGTGCTAGCTACTATAGAATAGCTACAGTCAGATGTTCTGGTGGCCTAAGAACTTTGAGAGTACCTGTGTCAAGGAAGTTATAAAAATCTATTGGATATAGCTGAAAAGGTGACCTGCAAACTTAATCCCATCCATACTGATAACTGGGGAACATGGAAAAGTTGCTTGGAGGCTTGAAGCAGTAGGACTACAATGGAAGGAAGGAGTTTGCTTCAAAACACAGGTGTTAGACATTTGATAGGCAGTTAGTGTGTATGCCTGCAAGGTCCCAAGCTACGGCTATTTGCCTATTTATTTCTCCATACCTAAAAAGGTACAAACACAGGGAATTGCATAACTGCACTGGTTTGCAACATTCCAGGGAACTTCCAGCAAGACTTAGGCCAGGTCTGCCGCATACCAGCCAAGTTCCTAAAGGCCCTAATCTTCTGCCAGAGTAGCAAACACCGAGTACTCAGAACAACTATAATATGCTGTAGCAAGGTAGCATGGAAGAGTAATTTTGACCTTGGAGACACAGATGTACCTAAAGCTCCTGCTGCCTCCTAAACTTATACAAAATTTATTAAAATTTTGCCCACCACCCTAACCGCTTCGTCCTGGGGAACCGCTTTGCTTCGGATTCCCCTGCGAGACCGGAGGCGCTACCGAATGGGTGAGGACCTCCCCCGCCCCTTACAACACTCTCGAGCGGTCCTGGCCAAGCCAAGGCCACCGCGGTCACCTTGCCGGGCCTCCCGGCCTTCAGCTGCCGGACATCTCCCATCCTCGCCCATCGGCCTCCTCCACGCTGCCTCTCGCTAAACACGGTATACTACCGATCTCCCCCACGTCTTTCCTCAGGCCGGAACGACTCGGCGACGCGAAGCATGCGCCGTGGAGCGGAGGCCGCAGCAGGAGGCGGGCTGTGAAGACGACGCGGCGCAGTGGCCGTGTGACGGCTGTAGCTCCTTCCGGGCGGTTACGGCGTCGCCGCCTGCGTCCCTCGATCTCAAAATGGCGGACAGAGGCGACGGAGGGCCTGGAGTGGGAGCAGTGAGCGGCCGGTTTCCTGTGGGGCCCCAGGAGCGAGCCATGGTGAGGCTGTAGCCCTGAGCGGCGGCGCGGTTTCCCTTGCCCCCGCCCGGGGGCAGTCTGCGCCCTGCCTGCGCTGCCACCCCGCTGCTCGGTTGAGCTTTGCCGGCCGTGGAGGGAGCTGGTTTCCCCAGCCGGAGAGGCGGTGCTGCCCGAGGCCGCGTCCTCCGTGGCGGTTGCCTTCTCCGTGGCGGGACGCACCATTGTGCGCCCGCTGTTGCCGGCGGGTGGCGGCTTCAGCCGCCGAGGGGTGACCGTGCCACGGCCATGGGCTGTGGGGCTGGAGCACGGAGCGCTAAGGGAGGAGAGCGGCCAGCACAGTCCCAGTCTCGGCGGCCTGAGCTGGTGGCGGCCCTGGAGAGCCAGCCCTGCCCTGGGATCGGCGACCCTCTCAGGTGGCCCCAAAGGAAGAGATTTGTTCAGCCAGCTCCCTGGCAGCATCTCGCACCCCTTGTCCCGAGTCTTCGCTTGACCTTTGCGTAATTAAAGAAGATCAAACTTTAGAAAGCGTCAAAGGCTATCCTGCGTCCTTAAAACGTTGTAGTGTATGCATGCTTCTCTTTTCTTTTTTTTTCTGACTTTACCTTCCTTAGTGAAAGGTGACTTTACTGTGAAACACAAAAGGATGGGTAACATTATTGTTCTGCAGAGTGTACATGAATCACCAAATAGTGAAGCTTAACAAGAATGTAGATGGAGGCAGTTGCTTATTTGCTGAACAGAATTATCCTATCTTTTTTTTCTGTGAATTCTTTTAATCACCTATGGATTTAGTGTTTCCTTACTGATCACAACTTGGTGTTGAATCTTTCTAGTGGCAGTAGGTTAGGGCCTTCTGTGCTTTCCTTCACACCTTTATGAAGCGATTACAATGTTGCAAATACTTTTGCTAGAGGAGTATAGAACCCAAATGCTGTCAGTTTAGGAAAGGGAGTCTGCATGTGTTACCAGAAATCTTAGAAGTTATGTTACATTTTTGTGTAACAACCTGAGCACATAGTATGGTTTTGAAACTCTTGTCTATGGCTGTTTAAAAGTTGAGCACTAGCAAGCATGTAGAACACCTATTTTTTTTTTTTATGTGGTCCTACACACCACTAATAAAATTAGGAAGGTGTGAAAAGGGAGACATTTACTTATGGAACTTCTCATGCAGGTGGCGGTGGTAAGCCAACTACTGTTATTTGTTGTACTTTTCCTTGCAGAATTGGAAGGATATCTGCAAATCGTAAGGGTGCAGTCTGTGGGTACAAAGCCATTTCTCAAGAGAGGTATATGTCTGTGAAATGCAGCCTGATTCAGACAGTTTCCTAAGCTTTGAGAGCCATGTATGGAGTCTGAGAGATGTTCAGGATGATAGTTGCAATTAGCAGTAAAGCAGTGCGATCAACCTTTCATCATTTAGGGACTTAAGAGGCTGAATTAGTCTTTTATGCATAAACCTGATAAAAATGGTATTGTGAAAAACACAGGGTAAGATGTTGAGGAGATCCTCAACTGCTCAGATTCGATGCTGATGCACTAAGTTGCCTTAATTTTTATGTGGGTTCAGACAATTGAGAGTCTCTGTGCCAGAATTACCGTTATTCCAGCAGAGGTGGGTGGCCACCCAAGCTTTGTTTCTGCCATATATCCAAGCAAACTGCAGGAGTTTTGACAGGCAGTGTGGTGTGAGGGTATTATTTTAAGAGGGAAGGGAAGAGCTAGGGGTATGGACTTAGGTTGAGTCTGACGGCATTCATGAAGTTAAATTGCAAACCTGGCCTTACTGAACTTGTCAAATCAATCTGCCCAGTCAGGAGTGACTCTTGCTCTCCTTTCTCACCTCTGGCTTTGAGTGCTGCTGTTTGCAGTGCGGCACCACACTGGGCTGCATAACTGATAAGTGTCCTAGAGCACTGGGTGTAGGACGCAGGATTACCTGAATGATTCTGGAATGGATGGTGATGACTCGGGTAATAACTCTTCTGTGCTCTGCCCGGCTTGATGGTTGGCTCTGTGCACTTAGCTCCAGCTCTTCAGGCTGGATGACTGTTGTTGGAAATACCCGAGCTGGTGTTTTGCTGTATTAGTTGAAGTCAGATCCCGTCTCTGCTCTCTACTTCTCTGTAGTGGCTGTATCGCTTCCTGAGTTGAGCTGTCATGAAGGAGAAAGGGCTGAATTTGGACTGCTCTGACCCAGTAGTAAACCCTGCCTACCAAAATTAAGTTTACTTTAATTTTTTTCCCAGAGGTTTCTGCAGTTTGCTTGGCTGACTGATGGGCTGGATTTGGCTTGTCTAGTAATTGGCCAGCAGGCATTGCCTGTGTCCTCATAAAAGCCTGCTCTGCAGGCTGGATCCAGCCCTTTGGTTGTTTTGTCTGTCTGTCTTCTAAAGAAATTCCAGTTTGACTCCTACCTGCTTTGGTGGCTGCTATCTGGAATACATGAGCAGAGCTTAGATATTAAAATCTTTTGAAGATTTTATTTTATACTAAATCTTCAAATGTTGATGTTTGTGTACCTTCTCAGTAATATTTGTGAAGAAAAGGGTTTTTTTAAGACATCCTATCTTTTGTCATCAGTGAATACTCCTATATGAAAGGATAATGTAAGTGGCAGTGATATGATGATATTTCCTTTAATGGTGGGATTGATTTTGAATTTTAACCTTAGAAAGCAAAATATGATACAGGCACTTGCACATTCTACAGTACTTCAGATCTTGTCTTGCCATTCAATGCTATTATATAGTTGAGAAAATCCATGTGAGAAGCCTTGCTTCTGTAGCTGTGTTTTAATCAAGTAGTAATATGGTGGAGATATTCATATGCTGGTCATTCCTTGAGATAAATGAAATCTCAGTCAGACATCCTATTTTGGAGTTGGAGTGACTTCTTCCGGTTTTGAACCTAAGCTCTCCTAAACTGAATTAACCTACTTAGGCCAGATGACATGTCCCTGTAACTTTATATCAGTTTATTTTAAGGTAAGTAAGTTTAAAATTTCATTTTTAGGTAAACCAGCATATTCTGTTGTGTAAATAAGTCCTGAATTGCATGTAGTCAGAACCACTCTTTTTAGAACAGTGAAGTAGATTAGCAGAACAGTGTATACTGAACATTTGTATCAGTGTTCAAGAAATGAACTCCATGAAGTTGCAACAGGTAACTGGAGCGTTGACAAGGTCCTGCTTGTGTCCTTATCTATTCAGCACACTGCTGAAGTGCTTTCATTTTGTTATGGCATTGAACAATGCTGTGATTTTTTTTTTCTTCCTTGTCTTCTTTCATGTTCACTCATCCTTCTTGGTAATTGTTGACTTCTGTTAGTGCAGGAATGAACTGCAATGGTGAAGGTATCTGTCGTTTTTACTCAGGTCCACATAAAGTGCGCTAATTGTGGTTACTGTATTTCTGCACTGTTACAGTGCTACAAGACGTGTGTGACTCTAGGAGAATGCAGCTGAAGGTGGATGTTCCTGATAGAATGCAACTGTTTACCTGGCTTCTGGATCTCAGAGCAGTAGAGAAACTAGGGATAAATAGGCTGGTTTTGATGTATAAGGGAAAGCATGTGAGAGATGCTGAGTGGGTGCTAAATACAAATATATTCACCTGAATTTTATTATATATTCATTGAGTGCAGAATTAGACTGTGTATACAATGGATCTTTAAAATCATGATAGTGGGGAAAAGTGGGTGGTTGTAAGACAAGTTTGAGTACACAGGAATCAATAAAAAAAACCACCAGTTTTGTTTGGGGTTTTTTTATTGTGGGTTTGTGTTGTTGTTTTGTTTTGTTTTGTTTCCTCCTCCCCCCAAACATAACTATACTAAATTGATAAATTACTTCTTTATAAATATCCATTGTAGCTACAACTTCTGAATTGCAGTCTGGTGATAAGAAATTGATAAATGGTCTGTTCTTTCAGTGGCAGGAGACCACAGAATGGAGGTTAAGGATTAAAGAAGGAAAGAGTCAAAGAATCATGAGTCTTTCCTTTGCTACTCTAGAAACAAAGTAAAAATGAATAGTCAAATGAATAGTCAGAACTAAAAGACAAAGTTTGGTTTTGAAGTCTACTGAAAACTACAAATAACACTGCGAAGATGATGACACTGCTATTTTTCTAGGGAGAATAACTTCCTCCCCCCCAAAAAAGTGTTTTGCACATTGTTTTACTTTAATGTGTGATACTGAATTCCTGTTTCCCCTAGATTTGGCATGTTAATTGTACATTACTATCTACTTAATGCAGATTTGACCAAAACATGTGGAAAAGGAAAGGTGTTTAGATTGCATGCCTCAAAGGCTTAGGAATTGCTTGTAGAATTCTGGCTACTTTGGTTACCTGTTGAATTTAGTAATTTAGCAAACTGTGAGTTTGAAAAGACTTCATAATTCAAACAGAACTGAAAGCTGTCATGGAAGTAATAGCCTACTTAATTAATGTACCTAATAAACCTGGTGCAGTAATAAAGAAATTTTGTCATAGTGGTGAGAAATCTCATTTGGTACTTGATCTATAGGTGAAAAGTGAATTGAGTTTGTTGTTAAATTTTTTCTTCTTCCTTATATACTTACTTTTATTTGCAGTATTCACAAATGAGTGTCTATGAATAACAATATTGGGTATTGATACATTGGATATATCAGTGACAGATATTTTGTGCTTTTTTTAACAGTATTTGTAGGGAGATGTAAGTCTTCATCCTCTGACCTTTTCTGATGTGATACTTGAAGGGTTTGGAAAAAGCCTGCAACTATCCTTTTGAATGTAGGAGGAGCTTGGTTGGAGTTGGCTTTTGGGAAGATCTCTATGCTTACACAGGGGAAGTAGTTAGTCGTCTGATCTCAGAGGAGAACATGTTTCTGTGCAAGATGAGAGATCATCTCTAATGATTCTTTCTCAAGTGTTGTTGTGAAGTACTGCTTCTGTAATAGTATTCTGATGGAGAGCCATTAAAGATTATAGGTTACTGCTTTTGTCATACAGAACAAATCAAATGCCTTGGACAGAGTGGTTGCTGTTTCTGCTCTTTTGACAAAACTGCTCACACTTGAGAAATACAGCTTTGCAACTCCTCCTGGTTCCCATTGTCTCCCTTTTTCATGCAGTTTGAGAATTATTGTAATCTTAAAAAAGGAGAACATGGCACAAATTAAAGGAGTAAAAGAGATGGGACTGGAGAAGGTTAGAGATATAAAGTAAAAAAGAAGAGAGAGGAAACAATGCATGTGTTTGATACTCACTCTTCACCAGTGTCACGTTGCCGAGTGTCACCTTTGCTTGCTGCTTTCAGTGTCTGGGAGTGCCTATCTCAGCGTGGTGTGGATGTATTCCCTCCATGGGAAAGAGGGTGGTGTGCTGCTGCCCTGACTTGTGGTCTCTTAGCTCCTTCTGGTCATTGTTGTGGAGTTTTTATTTCTGAGTCATGCATATGTTCTTATGGTCCATGTGATTAATTAAAATGAGAAAATTATCAAAAAACCTATCAGAAGAACTTTACTAAGGTTACTTAAAAGCTGAGAAATTTCAGTATTCCATTTTGAGGTGAAGCCTTAATGTATGTGGAGATGATTTTTTTCCTAAATTCAGTACTATTCAGTTTGTAGCCAAAAAATATTTTCCAGTGGAATAGTACCAATTGGAGCAGAGTGTATCCAGTGCTTCCTCCTGGCTTTCCTCTGTTGGTTACAGTCTGTGGGTTCTGGTGAGTAGGGTGTGAGTGCCTTGGGGGGCTGTGGAGAGCCAACCTATAGTAGTATTTTAGTTAAATGATAATGTTTTTATCCTAATTGCATTATCTTATGACCTCTGCCTCTTTCAGTACATATTTCAAATATATTCTTGAGTGGAATCCAATTTGGAAAATGACTTTTCTGTTGGGCTTACTTGTAGCAGGCATTACAACATTATATTAGAGATTGAGAAGGAAATAAGGTTTCTCCTGGTGAAGGCATTTAAACCACAGAATGGTTGAGGCTGGAAAGGACTTCTCGAGGTCGTCCTGTTCAAACTCCCCTGCTCAAGCAGTGTCACCTAGGTTGACCAGGACTATGTCCGGTTGTCTTTTGAATATGTCCCAGTAGTAGTTTTTTGTGTAATTTTATACAGCTGAATATAATATGCTAAACAGATTTTGACACGAGGAATAAATTACATTTCCTAGGAGAGACAGAGAGCGTGGGATAGGTCTGAAATTTAGGCTGGTGGAGCTTTTGGAAATGAAAAATATTTTGTTTCTCAAAAATTATTTTGTTTTGTAACTATAATGGATATTTCCTGGGTCATGTATAGATTGAGGATACAATTTAGTGTGTTTAGCAGAAGGCTGCCAGCCTGCTTCAAGAAAGTTCTCTCTTTTTGCCTTATTCCCTCTCGTTCCCTACTTCCTGTCTTCCCTTCTCTGGACAACATTTAAATGGAATGAAAAGCTTTGCAAGGGAAAGCTTGAAATGTTTGTGAGAGAGACTGTGTGGGAACCCATTCTACCCTTCTGGCAAATTTTCAGAAAAGCTTAGCCCTCTGTTTCTTAAAGCTATGATGTGCTCTGTTCCAGCAACGCCAAAGCTAAACTTTCACTATCTCTTGGGAACATGACTTATTGAGACACAAGAGCTACAGTCTGGGATTCGTTTGTGCTTTGGAAAGAGAATGTGCCAAGGGGTCACATCCCACACTCCCTGTTTCCTTTTCCTTTTGTTCCTTAGCACTGTGAATATGTGAAAATAAATATGTACCTGTTATTTGAGTGTATGTATACAGAAAGTTTATGTATATATATGTACATGTATATAGGTATACAGAATGCATATGTATTATGTGCTTGTGCATACTAAAGGTTTTATTGCAAATGTGACAATGGCAGTGGTCCTTACTGCTCAAGTAATACAACTGTTCTTGATTTATAATTTTGGTTAGATCTGGAATTTAGATAAGTGGTTCACTTCATGGATGAGTCTTCATTTTTAGATATTAAAGGATGGGTTGTGCTTTGTGATTCACTTCATGGATGAGTCTTCATTTTAGATATTTAAGGATGGGTTGTGCTTTGTGATTCAAGAAATCTAATTAGAGTGGTCAAGCTGCACTTATAAAATGAAGATATTCTAGGATGATTTGAAGACAAATTTGCTCTCCTGCTTGACCACATTATCCATGACCTCTCTTTTCCATCAGTGTCTGCCATGCGCTTTCTTCCATAAATTAAGTTCATGGATCACCATGATCACTGAAGTAATGGACTGCCTAAGGAAGATTGATGGCCAAAATATCAGTAGAAGCTTCAGTCTAAAACTGAACACATTATAGTTGCAGTGTGGCTTATTTAAAGTAATAAAGCAACTGCTTAAAGTCATTACAATGTGGAACAAATCTAAACAGATTAGTTTTGGGTAATGGATGTTATTGTTAATCTAGGCTGTTTCCACCTGGTATCCAGTTCTATTTTTTCTGTTTAGACAGTTTGTTGTGATTGTCTGTATCAGGTAGACATCCAGGTTTTCAGAAAACAAATATGCAGTTTTTGCATTATGTTTGCAGCATTTCAGACTGCCGGAGTTCTAGATTAATTTCTCTTTTTGGAGAACTTTTCTAATCTAGGCAATAAACTGGGGAGCTGTAGTCTTATAGCTCTATGCTTTAGTGCCTTATCTCTGTCAATTTTGGGAGGAAGTCCGTTGATTCTATTGATGTAGGCTTCATTTTAACTTAGAAAACAGGTTTTTGCATTTCATATAAGATGATGTGCATTTTCATCCTTTAAAAATGTTGAATACTCTACTTCTTTGAACCTTCTCTCAATCTGAACTCTTTGGGGGTTGCTCATTCTTTGCTTGCTGGCCTATGGGAAAGCTCCTTTAGAGCTATTTGTGAAGTTAGCTTCTCCCTACCCACCCCCCACCCCTGCAAAAATAAGTTTTTGAACACAAAGCAAAGTCATGTATGAGAGGAAGTTGTCTTTAGGAGCCTTGATGGATCAGCTTGTTGTCTGATTTGCAGTGGGGGAAAATAAAATATATTTCTGAATAATGGGAATAAGGTGAAAGAGAATATTCAGATTTGAAGGATGGAAATAGAACAGTTGGAGTTAACTGTTCAGAGAACAAGAGTAGTTGCAACTAAAATTCGGGACTTCAATTAAGAAAACGAAGAACTGCAAGTCAAAACAAAAGTACTTTTATTAATTGTCTTATAAATATGAAATTGCATTTTAGTCTGATTTCCCAAGGACATTAAGCTTATGTAAAATGTTGGGCTTCTTTCTCCCTCAGTAACTATTGAACTCTGGTGACCAGTTTCAGCCATACTTTACTTAAGGGTAACAATTTCAGAGACCGTTAAGTTGCTGCACATTTTGCGACTATCAGCAGGCTAAGGAATGAATCCCAAACTTAATTCCCAGTTGAGACAGGGAAACCTACTGCTGCTCTTTCCATCTGTCAGCAACTGAACAGACATTAGGATTTGTGTATTGGCTGGCCTGCTGGCAAGCATGTAGTTGAAAATTAATTAGTGCATGGATTGCTCTACGGTAATATAGCGCTTGCCAACTGTTGCCTCAGAGTGTTTTAGCAGAAGACTTCAAGGGAACAGAGGTTACTCTGGTGGGTACTTAAAGGAAAACAACAGAGAAATTATTGGGAAACCATAGTTTCTTGGGTTTTATTGCTTGGAAAACTGGCTTCAGATGTGGAAAAGAAAAGAATTCTACATTTACAGTAGAAGTGCCTAATTCTGTTTTCTTTATATTTATATGTTCATTTGTATTTATGCATGGGTGTACTTTTCTTGCAGTGGTGTGATGAAAGATTCAGCTTCCAAGCTGCATTTTTACAGTGCTTGGCAAAACATGTGCCAAATATTTACTCAGCTGAGATGGACCCCATGCTGGAGAAACAAGAAGAAATGGTCCAGGCAGCGATATTATACCCCCTGGAATGTTATTTGTTTGGGGAAGACCCAGATATATTCCTGGAGAAACTACAACAGAGTGGAACCTCCCAGCTCTGTGGGAAAGTGTTCAAAGGAGGGGAGACAACATACTCTTGCAGGTAAGAACAACGGTATGTTATCACAGAACGTTAGGAGTTGGAAGGTACCTTGAAAGATCATCTAGTCCAGCCCCCCTGCCACAGCAGGATTCCCTAGACCAGGTCACACAGAAGCGTGTCCAGATGGGTTTTGAGTACCTCCACAGAAGGAGACTCCACAACCTCTCTGGGCAGTCTGTTCCAGTGCTCTGGCACCTGAACTGGGAAAAAATGTCTACATGTATTCACACGGAACCTCCTATGCTTCAGCTTACAACCGTTGCCCCTTGTCTTGCTACTGGGCTTCATTGAGAAGAGCCTGACCCCATCCTCCTGACACCCACCCTTCACATATTTAAAAGCATAGATGAGGTCACCCCTAAGTCTCTTCTTCTCCAAGCTAAAGAGACCCAGCTCCCTCAGCCTTTCCTCATAAGGAAGATGTTCCAGCCCCTTCATCATCTTTGTGGCTCTGTGCTGAACTCTTTCAAGCAGTTTCCTTTCCTTCCTCAATTGAGGGGCCCAGAACTGGGCACAATATCTCCATGTGAGATAATGCAGCAAAGTGGCTTAATAAAAATGGTCATGCTGCTAACGAGTTGCTGCTTGTGTAGATCTTTGCTTAACTGACTAACATTGACTTCACACTTCAAACCACTTTAGAGTGAGGAAAACTGCATATGAAAAGCAGGCTGTGGCAGAGAAATGGGGAAGGAAATGGAAAGGATGATAAAGGTACTGAAAACCATTGGTTAAAAAGGTTGGGTGATAGGATGATAGGAATTCTCTTTAGATTTTGACATGCAACTGTTTTACAAGTTAGAAATGCAACCTAGCAGAAATGTAGCAAAAGTTTCCCTTGCAAACTAGCTATAGTTGTTGGAAACAGTAATAAAGGTTACTTCAGAGTCCTCATGGTTTTTAATAGCTGCTTATTCCTGGCAAAACCAGAAATATGTTAGCAACAAGTTTTGAAAGTGGAAAACAAGCATGTTACTGATAGAACCCAACAGGTTTGAGTACTTGGTTCAAGCCTAACAAGATTGGCTTTCAGCTTCTTTCTGTGATGTTGAGTAGCTAATGTCTTTATAATTAGAATCTGTTGTTAATCTCAGTTTTTTTCAGAGCAGCATTTTCTTTTGTGCATGAATATTTGGTGCATTTGTTTAGGAAGTTTCTGTTACCATTTTTGTTGCAGAGACTGTGCAGTTGATCCAACTTGTGTACTCTGTATGGTTTGCTTCCAGAACAGCATTCACAAGAACCACCGGTACAAGGTAGACCAATCTTGTATTAAGAAATTGTACTTGTAGCCTCGGAGAACATTTTTGAGGATCCAATAAACTACATATTACACACATATAAATTAATATTTTTTATTTAGAAAAAAATTGTGGCTTTACTGATTAGTAGATCTATCATGTTTCTAAGTATGTAAAGCCTCTTTTAAGAACAGTAACTTTCTAATTCAAGAACCAAAGGGTAAGGGAATGTTTATGAATGCATAGATCGTGATTATCTTTGCCAATATCACAAAAGTGTGATAAGTGTGTAAGAGGAAAAAGCTGTGACTGAAAATGACAGTCCTGTCCAGAGTCCCAGTCAGTACTGTTTGGAAGTGTAGAATGAGTGTGTGCATCCAAGGGCCATTACTTTATCTGGGACTAAAATACAGTATTCTGCCTCTCTGTGTAAGTCTTTGTGTTCTGATCTGAAAATGTATTGATTCAAAGACACAAAAAAGCCTACTTGGATACCTCAAATATAACTTTCTTATCCATGCATGCACACAGTTTATAGAGAGGTAAGAAGAAAACCAGGGCAAACAGACAATAATTATTACAGAGCAATTTGAAATCAGAGTTGGGGTGAGAAGCTGTTGTCCTTTCCATGTTTTTCAGTAACTTCATCAGGTAAAACATCAGCCATAGGTTGATGTCACATGGGAGCAGATTTTCTGCATTTCCATTTTAAAGATACAATCTGAAGAGTACAGATTATGCTCTATAAATTCATAGAATAATTTGGGTTGAAAGGAACCTAAGGAGGTCACCTAGTCCAACCTCCTGCTCAAAGCACATCTAATTAGATCAGGCTATTTTAGAATGTTGCAAGTAAATAACAGATTTTTTTTTTTAATGTCTTTTTATTGGGTCACTCACTGTGCTTTTGTTGGTTTTTTTGTTGTTGTTTTGTATTTTAGGATTGGGGATTTAGGGTAAGCTAAGGATAATAATTTTAGCCAAAATGAAGGGTCAGAATATGTACTTTTCTGAAAGTGTAATTGAAAGTTAAAGGTATAAGAAGGCAATAAGCATCTTTGCTATGATTTTGCTAATAAACCCAGAAATTATTATTTTGCCATTTATGAAGTGCTTATTCTTTGGCATAGGCTTTTTCACCTACTTTCACCTTAATTTTATTTAACATGTGCAAAATTTTTGTGTAGTTGTAACTCTATTTCCTCCTTTATTTCCTGCTCAAGAAAGTTTACATTTTTCCCTCCTCAGTAAATCTCCTTTTATCTAAAAAAAGAACAAAAAGGTTGTGATAAATCCATTGGTTATGCAGTGACTCTTGCATTTTGTAAGTAGGTATTTATACTTGTATTTGACTTAAATAATGCAGATTTTTGTTTTCTCTTTTTTTTTATGTGCATATCTCATGATTGAAATGCATGTTTTTTTACAGATGCATAGCTCTACTGGAGGTGGATTTTGTGACTGTGGGGATACAGAGGCATGGAAGGCTGGACCAGTGTGTACTAAACATGAGCCTGGAGCATCAGGTTCTGCAAAAGAAGTAAGAACATTGCTTGAAGTGAAAGAATATATACTGTAAACACTGCCTTTTTAACAAGAAGTGCTTATTCCTGTCTATGAAATTATATCTATTGTACAATTCACGTAGCAGGTCCAGTTGAGCTGAATCAGGCTTTACTTGGTCAAGATGTTTGTTGTGGTGAAGGCTATCTATTGGACAACCTCTGGCTTCAAACAAAAGGCAAACCCAATAGAACAGTTCCATCTGCCTGTCTCGTGCATTTCTGTCTTTGAATCAGAATTAAAATTGCAGGGTCTTGCTCTTTTATTTGCTTGGTTCTTAGTTACAAATAGTTTCCCAGTGGTTAGTAAATGCTTAGATATAGTACTGGACTTTAGTGATATTTTCTCTTCCCCACATTAATGACTAATTTTTTGGTTAGCTACTTCTGGTGTGTGATCTGTCACTATCACTAAGTCCCTATGCTTTAGAATTAACTTCTGCTAGAATCTTGTGCTTAGTGAACATCATAAAGCAGCATAGATCAAGGAATACACCATTTTATAAGTAGCTCTCAAAGAGAACGTGGGCAAATCAGTTGCTTCAGGTGAAATTGTCTTTTTCAGTGTCCTACATTCTGGGATAATTAGGGCAAACTTACATTAGGATTCATCATTGCAAACAGACTCGTAATTCCTCTTGGTTTTCTTGCAAAAAAGCCTGTACTTTTTTTATGATCTGGCAAAAAATCAAATTGAAAAGCAATAAAGAACACTATCTTATAGAAAAGTGAGACAGTTTTCCTTCATTTCTTTGCTTATAACCTTAAATTCTCTCCTACTTAAATGCTTATGGAAAGGGTTAATAATGTTCTGTGGATGTAGATGATTTACTTAATGAGCTTTATCTGAGTGGATGGGAAATACATCAGTTCACAGGCATATTTTGAATGATTTCTGGATCTGAGATGAGTTCTCTGGAAAGAACAGAGTTAGGTTTCCTTGGATCATTCTATTCAAGGAGTGTCATAAATGTTTGACAGAATACCTGCACAGAATAGCAGGCAATGCAGAGAAAGGATTTTGGTCTGGACTACAAACTTTTCATATCTTCTTGTTAATCAGCTTTTTTAAACTTAAGTGTAGAAAATTAAAGTTTCCTAACACATTTGGTGAGGCCTTTCATAGTCTATTCCCAGATAAAAACTGGATGTGTGTTTAAAAGCAAAAGCAGGTGAAACTGTTGGACTACTACTGAGAGCCCTTGGGATGAAATAATTCTGAAGGGAAGAATAGGTGAGATTAGTTGGCTAGAAAATCATGACAAGACTAGTTTACTAAAACAAATGTTACAATAAGGCAACTCTTTTTTTAACTTTAAGTTTTTAACTTTGTTTTCCATATTGTTATTATTATCTCTTGTTTTACAGAATTCTGAATGTCAGCTGAATGAAGAAATTATGGAGCATTCTAGGAGGGTGTTTCCCTCTGTGATAAAATACATTGTAGATATGCTTATATGGGAAGAAGAGAAGGAGTTGCCTCCAGAGCTCACAATTAGGTAGGGAGAACTTCCACCTTTCTCTTCTAGGCATTAGAAGCTTCAATAATAATTTTAGCTGTGGTATTATTACATTCATACAAACATACTAGTGCCAAAATCCCTCTAAACAGCACTGTAGCATTTTTGACATACGTTTTGTAGAGGAAAACTTTTAAAGTCTGCTGCCTCCCTGGGACCTGGGTTAAGGACACCACTAAGAAACTTCCTAGCCTAGTATGGACCTTGAACTATCACCCCTTACTGCTCTTCCATGTGGGTGGCCATGAAAGCACAGTGCGTAGTCCAAGGGCAATCAAAAGAGATTTTGGGGCCTGAGGACACTCAGTAAGGAAATCTGAAGCACAGGTCATTTTTTTCCCTCTCTCCTTCCAGTTGCAGGCTGCGACACTGGAAGAAACAGATGGGCCCAGCCTATTGATACATGGCTCCGTGGCTGGTGTCACCACTACAATTTTGGGATTTTTCATAATGGGATGGCCTACATAGCACCAGGCTTGCTGGCGTCAGATGGGACTCAACTTTATTCATGAGCTAGTGGGATCATTGACAGAGCTTTAAACTAGGCTTGAAAGGGGAGTGGAATATTATAAGGCTTGCCCATGACAAGCTGTGGGATAACATGACAGAGGGATGGTGTGCTAGCAAGGGCCCTCAGCCTGCTGCTCTGAGATGTTTTGGCTACACTGCAATATACTTGAAGTCTTACAGAGCTGAGCAAGGAGTCTCTGAGGTATACGGGCCAACAGGGAAGTACCAGTGAAATACATCCAAGGAATTAAGGATTGTTCCACTGGGAATGTGATACAGCCATCAGCCCAGCTGAAGTGCCTCTACACCAGTGCACAAAGTATGGGCAACAAACAGGAGAAGTTGGCAGCCGCCATGCTGCTAGGATTCTATGACCTGGTTGCTGTTAATGAAACTTGGTGGGACAGATCCCATGACTGTCAATGGCTCCAGGCTGCTTGGAAGGGACAGGCAAGGAAGGAGGGTTGGAGGCATTGTCCTCTAAATCAAGAACTGGATAGAGTGTCACTGGAGAACAGCCATAAGCAGACTGAAAACTTATGAGTAAGAACTGGAGACCAGGTCACCAAAGGGAACCTTGTGATTGGTGTCTGCTACTGGCTGCCCAATCAAGGGGAGCCTATTGATGAAGCTGTATTACTCCAGCTACAACAGGCATCATGCTTGCAGGCTCTCATCCTGATGGAGGACTTAAACCACCAGAACATCTGCTGGAAAAGCAGCATGGTGAGCTGTAGGCAGTCCAGGAGACTCCTGAAATGCGTTGAGAATAACTTTCTTAAGTTAGGTAAAGGACAGCCCTACTGGAGAGGATGTGATAGTGGACGTGATGGTCACCAGTGCAAGTGAGCTAATTGGTGATGTTCAAGATTGGAGGCAGCCTGGGCTGCAATGATCATGCATTGGAGTTTGTTGTTGTTAGGGATATAGGTCAGATAAGGAGTAAAGTCAGGACCATGAATTTTAGGAAAATAAACTTTCAGCTGTTCAAAGAGTTTGTCAGTAGGACCTCTAGGGAAGTGACCCTCAGGGTCAAGGGAGCAGAACAGAGCTGGCTGGTCTTTAAGGATGCTTTGCATATAGCGTAAGAACTCTTGATCTCCAGATGTAAAAAATCAGAGGCAAGGAAGGGAAGAGACCAGCGTGGCTGAGTCAAGACCTGCTGGTCAAACTAAAGGGCAAGAAGGAAAAGCACAAGCAGTGGAAGCAGGGGCAGGTATCCTGGGAAGAATATAGGGGACACTGCGCAGTTCTGTAGGGATGAGTTCAGGAAGGCCAAGACGTGGCTGGAGCTGAACTTGGCAAGGGATGCAAAGAATAACAAGAAGGGTTTTACAGATATGTCAGCCAGAAAAGGAAGGCCAAAGAGAGTACTCTCTTGATGAGCGAGACTGGCAAGCTGGTAACCACACACAAGGAGAAGGCTGAGGTACTCAACAACTTTTTTACCTCAGTCTTCACTGGCAACCTCTTTTACCACACGTTTCAAGTTGGTAGACCGCAAGACAGGGCCTGGGGGAGCAAAGTCCCTTTCACTGTAAGAAGATCAAGGTTATGGCCACCTGAGGAACCTGAACATACATGAGTCTATAGGACCTGGTGAGACGTATCCCAGAGTCTTGGGGGAATTGGTTGATGAAGTTGCCAAGCCACTCTTAAGATATTTGAAAAGTCCTGGCAGTCAGGGGAAGTCCCTGGTGACTGGAGAAAGAGAAACATACCAGTTTTTGAAAAGAGTAGCAAGGAGTACACTGGGAACTACTGACCTGTCAGCCTCACCTCTGTGCCTGGGAGGATCATGGAACAGATCCTCCTAGAAGATATGCTAAGGTACATGGAGGACAGGGAGGTGGTTTGAGACAGCCAGCATGGCTTCACCTGTGGTAAGTCCTGCCTGATCAACCTACTGTCCTTCTACGATGGAGTGACTACATCAGTGAACAAGTGAAAAGTGACAAGAGTCATCTATCTGGACATTTGACACAGTCCCCCACAAAATCTTTCTCTCTAAATTGGAGAGATATGGATTTGATGAGTGGATTGTTCAGTGGATAAGGGATTGACTGAATGGTTGCATACAGAGGATAGTGGTCAATAGCTCAATGTGTAGATGGAGATGGGCGACAAGTACTGTCCCTCGGGGGTCTGTACTGGGACCTGTGCTGTTTAATCTCTTAATCAATGAATAGACAGTGGGATCGAGTGTGTCCTCAGCAAATTTGCAGATGACACTAAGCTGAGTGGTGCTGTTCATAGGCCAGAGGGATGGGATGCCATCCAGAGGGACTTGGACAGGCTTGAGAAGTAGGCCAGTGTGAATCTCTAATTCTTTCATAGTCATTTTTTTGTGGAGCTCTGTATTGAACAGTAACGAGCTGTTTAAAAATCTGCTACTTAAGTTGGTGAGAAGGAGGGTGTGTCTTTGACATAAAGAACGTGCTTCATTTTCTTCTATAAATTTTTTATTGGACATTTCTCTTAAGCTATTAAGTGAACTGTTGCTTGGATTGGATACAATACTGTTTAAAATTTTAATCTGTGTGATATGTTGGCTTTTTTCCCAGTCGAGAGAAGGTAGACAGCTACTACTGTGTCCTATTCAATGATGAACATCATTCTTACGATCACGTCATCTATAGCCTGCAAAGGGCACTTGGCTGTGAACTTGGTGAAGCCCAGTTGCATACTACTGCCATAGATAAAGAGGTTAGTGCATTCTGGATATGGGAGAGAGTCATGTTTTAGTCATTAAGAAGTGGTACTATTGCAGTCTCTGATCATGTTTCTGGGATGCTGGAGCTTGGAAGAGAGAAAAGCATGTGGGAAAGTAACTGTTAATCAGCACTTGCTTCAAGACGTTTTTGAACTGTATTGATTTTTTTCTTCAAGTCAAACCCCCAGTTTCTTGAGAAAGGGAACAGCTGATTTTTCTGAAGTTTCTCTTTGTGTGTTAGGTACAGTTTCTTTACCTTTTTTTTTTTTCTCAGCTGAGGTGAATGTTTTAATGGTATTTGTCTGAAATATATGGGAGTCAGCAATATGCATATTCAGTTATATTTAATCAGAAATGTACCTTACATTTTGTGAGAGTGTTTGTTCTGGCTTAGACTTCATTTGAAAATCTTAAACCTTCAAATTAAGCAAATGAAACCAGGAAGAATTCATGAAGGAATGTGGATGAACCTGGCAATTTTATTACTTCATTTTTCAAACTAATATCCCTTGCAAAGACCTTACACTAGTAACATATTTTTTTTAACACTGAAGAGGAAGCATGATCAATGTTTGAATTACCTGAATTACAACCATAGTGTTTTACCTCACAAAAGCACAAAATACACATATTTACACGCAGAGGAACATTGTCTATAGCTGTACTTGTATATTTATGTATAAAGCATCTTGCTAATATTAAAATCCTTTTATAACCTGTAAAATCTGGTTTTATTTCTGTTTGTTCAGGTAGTGAAAGTTTAGTTGTATTTACTAGTGTGGTCTTGCTTAATTACAAGTCTTGTCCTGCTGTTGCAGATTTGGTAAAATAAGTACATGCATCCTTAGAGAGGAACTTGGAAAGATTTCCATTTTGCCGGTTCATTTTGATTGAAACCTAAATTTGGGATCCAGATTTGATCACACTTTTGGTTTTACAGAGCACCTTTTACAGTGCAGGACTAGGTTATACTGTCTGAATTAGAACAATTTCATGACATACAGTTACTTCCTCTTTTCTTGTGTGAAATCTTGCTGTCTGGAGAACTTGTTTTGGAAGCCCATACCTCTGGTTTCCTTTGAGCGGATTTTGAGGTCTAAGCTGGACCTCTTCTTGCCTTTACTGTATGAGCTATCAAACCCACACTTATGATGTATCCTATTTCATATACAGAAGTAAGAAATGGTAGGAAAGATAGTAGGAAAATAATTCAGGATGAGTGTACTTTGTGAAAGGAAGAAAATTGATGTGGTTTGTACCTAAAGTATTCTGCAGTGATCCCTCTCATCTATTTTAAGATGTGTGAATTTTCCCTATCTAACAATGTTAAGATACCTAGACTTTGTTGTTCCATTACTAATTTAATTAAAATAGCTCTTTTCTAAAGATAATCATGTTAATTTTGATCTGCTTCTAGATGTCTAAAAGTACCATGTGTGATGTTGGTCCCTGGTTTTCCTTTATGTATAAAAAACATAGCAAGGATCAGGGTTGTGACATTTTGGGTTTGTTTTATATTGGTCTTATGCTCAGTATTTTATTTAAACAGGGTCGCAGAGCTGTTAAGGCAGGACATTATGCATCTTGTCAGGAAGCAAAAGAGGAAATCAAGGTAACTTCCTAAAATGTTTTTCTCATTTAAAAAAGAAACAAATCAGCCTTGTCATTGTATTAAAAGTGAAGACTTATTTTTGTGCTGTACAGTCTTTAACTTAATACTTCCATTCAGATATTTTTTTTCTTCCTTGGGAGAGGTAGTGGGTGGTGAAGATAAATATGGAAATTCATGTTATCATTATTTTATATCTACTAATATTTGCCTGACTCCTAGAGGCATTCTGAAAATGTTTCTCAACGACCACTTCATGTGGAGGTTCTGCATGCTGATGTTATGGCTCACCAGAAGTTTGCATTACGCCTTGGTTCCTGGCTAAACAAACTCATGAGCTATTCAAGTAAGCATAACTCCTTTTTGTTACAGTAATGCCATGTCAGTATTTGAATAACTAATTCTCTCAAAAAATGTCTCTAGTAGTGTTTTATATGACATTGCTTATTAAAATACTTTCACATTCCTCCTAATTAGTAAATAAATCATACAGCAGTGTGGCTGCTGATCTCCATCAGTATGGTTACAAATAGCAGTACTTTTCTGTTTCTTCTTGCTAAAAAAAAATGTCTTTCTCTGCTTGAGCTCTGTCTGTTACTCTAGAAGTTTTATTATCCTCAGTTCCTCCATAACATGCAATATTTCAGCAATGACTTTGCTTAAAAGGTGCTCTCCCTGGTGCAGAACATCTCCATCGGTGCATTCTTCTACAAAATAATAGTTTTATCTCTACAGGTGACTTTCGCCAGATCTTTTGTCAGATATGTCTCAAAGAAGAAGCTGGATCTGAAAAGCCATGCTTCATAAGCAAGTTGATGCTATGGGATGCAAAACTTCATAAAGGTTTGTGTATTCATCTTGCTATAAACTGAAGAGGCAAATTAATTTTTCATGTGTGTAACCAATGTGTAAAAGTAAATGAGTGCTATGCAGGTGAAGTTTACATTTCTTTGTAGTTTTAATATTATGGTTTTTATACAGCCTTTATTTTGACAAGTGAGAACTGGTGTTTTGGGTGTGTATTTGCCTCCCAAGTTTTTCCTGCTTTATGCATTTGAAGAGTCTTTTTCAGAAGATGTAGCCTGTGTGACTTGATGCTTATCCTGTGTTTTAGATACATACTAATAAGTGTTAAAAATGGAACAAATATTTTAATAACTGTTAATATACTTCCTGGCCATTTCAAGGCTTTTACTGATTTTTAAATTATTTAATAATCTGTTCCTCTCTCCCACAAAAATCTGCATTTTAGTCCAGTGAAGTGATGTGCATTTATTGGTTCTTCACAGGGGCAAGGAAGATTCTTCATGAACTTATCTTCAGTAGTTTTTTCATGGAAATGGAATACAAAAAACTTTTTGCTGTGGAATTTGTGAAGGTAGATAGTGATTTGGTGTTTTTCTTCTATGGTTTTGGGTTTTTTTCAGTAGCTTTGTAAAATTTTCGCCAAACCTGAGCATTGTTTTAATAAGTTAACCTCTTTATTGATCCCTTTTTTTCAGATATTTAATTTCTTTTCTTGGAGCAGGTTGTTTGTAGGAGAAAAAAAATTTTCATTCCAGTCTGGCAGAACAGTTGAATTTGTGCTTTGCTTCGGTATTAAGGCAGTGGGGCACATATTTAGTTGCTTTGGTGTGTGGAGGACATTATGCCATGTATGTTGTTTGAACTGCTGTTAGAAAGGAGGAAGGATATTGAGATATAATTCTTTCAAATAAAGAAATAAACATTTTTATTTAACATTTATTTGTTTTCCACAATATTCTCTTTTCCTAGTATTACAAGACATTGCAAAAAGAATACATCAGTGATGATCATGACAGAGTTCTCTCTGTGACAGCACTCTCAGTTCAGATGTTCACTGTACCTACTCTGGTATGTACAGCCTGTCTCTGCTAGAGATGTAAAATACCTTTCTTTACTGATTCCTTTTTTCAGATATTTAATTTTATTTTCTTGGGCCAGATTGGTTGTGGGATTAAAAATTGTTTGGTTCCCAACTGGCAGAACAGTTAAATTTATGCTTTGCTTCGGTATTAAGGCAGTGGGGCACATATGTTTTTTTGAGACTAATATGAAAGCAAGAGCTTGACTTTATGTGAAAATTTATTAGAGAAGATAGATGGAATGCAAGTAAGTAGAAGTTTTAGGCAGCATTGTTCTCTGCATTAACTTTGTGTTCATTTAGCATTCACGTTTACCTTCTTATGTAACTTCGAAAACTTGGGTAGAGGGGGCAAAAAATGGTTAAGTGTCTTTTTGTGTGGGTGAAATATGTTAAAATACTGTGGGAGGAAAGGTGTACCTCTAGGTTTTAAATATTGTGTTTCCTACCTGAAATATTAATATAAAAGTTCTTTTCTACGTGGCCTTTCTAGAAAAAACAGCATCTCTTTTACACTGGAGCTGTCAGAACGAGCAAACATACTAAGTTGATAGAAACTGTGTTCATACATAATAACTACTATGGGAGTTTTTGTAGCTTGGACTCTTTACAAATGCATAAAAATTCTGATCAGAAAGACTGAACTGAAAGGGAAGATTATTTTGACAGTTCTCTTCAACAAAAATATGAAGAAAAAGGTTTAATTTTCTATTTGCAGGCCCGACATCTTATTGAAGAGCAAAATGTGATCACCACCATTACAGAAACACTCCTAGAAGTACTTCCAGAATACCTAGATAAAAATGACAAGTTCAACTTCCAAGGTTACAGTCAGGACAAACTGAACCGGGTATATGCAATAATATTTGACCTCAAGTAAGTGTAAAGCTGAGAAGCTAGAGCAATTCTTAGAAAATTGGTGGTAGGATGAAATGTTTTAATTCAGAAATCTGATGATAAATCTGCTCTAAAACCAAACTCAAAACCAAACCCCTCAAAAACCACATATGAAACTTTAATATTTCATTTCTCAGTGGAAACTTAAAATTCTCAGATATCAGCACTATATTCTACAAAAACAATTTTTGATGATTTTCACTAATATCATTCCATCTAGCAATTGCTTTCATGTACAAAATATGTTTACTGTAAGATGGTGTGGGAGATTTGACTTCTGTTCATTATCGTTCTGGGAAAGCTGTATAATCCTTATCTGCCTAGCATTTTCTACTCTTACAGGTGCCAAACTACTCTAATAAGCTGAGTAATGTAAAAGCAAACCACCCCAAATAACTTGGAATTAAAAAAAACCTAGGAATTTCAAATGATGCAGTCTCATTAAATGTCTCTAGTGTTTGTTGAAGAATGGTGAGGGTATTGTAATGTGTTGATGCAGTTGATTATTATAATACAAAGAACACTTAAAGGGCAAGCATAAGCAAAAGAGAAGTCTGAGCAAAAGATGATGATTATTTCTTTGGGAACAGGTATATCTTGGTCAGCAAGCCTACATTGTGGACAGATCGTCTGAGGGAGCGATTTTTAGAAGGATTTGTTTCTTTCCTAAGGATTCTGACTTGCATGCAGGTACAATACATTTGAATAATTTCTTTCTAAAATGCTGTTATAAAGATATTACAACACATTTGTTTGCTTATCTTTTCATCCATAGCAATATTGTGGATATAAGCATGCAATTTGGATGGTAAATTCTTCAATTCCTGTTTCATGTGGATGAAAAAATAATGTTTACTTTATAGAAGTAATATTAATGAATTTTAGTTACATGTATCTGAACAACCTATATTTTACCATTTGCTTATGGGATTTTGTGTTGTTTTAAGACTGATCAATTATTTTAGCTTGAGTATTTTGTGGCATCTCCATTTCAGGGAATGGAGGAGATAAAAAGACAGATTGGTCAGCACATTGAGGTGGACCCTGACTGGGAAGCAGCTATTGCTATACAGATGCAGCTCAAGAACATTCTTCTAATGTTCCAGGAGTGGTGTGCTTGTGATGTAAGTGTATCAGTTGTCTGGGATTATTACAGGCATGCCTTTTGTTAATATTCCTGAGTGCTTTTGAAGTGGCAGCTTTAAAAAAAAAAAGTAAAAGCTCACCTACTCTTTAATACCCTTTAATACAAGAACTGACCTGTGGTGTGACAGAAGGCACCACAGAAGAATATAATCCAGCTGACAAAGCTGCACAGAACATCAGGCAAATAATAAAAAGAAAAATGCTTCTCATAATTCAAGATTTGGAGAATTAGATTCATAGTATCACTGTCAAGTTTTAAGGTTTTGAAGCACATGGTGTTCTTTTCTGATTGCAAAAATGGACTGTGGAAACTTTGTGCTAATTGGGTAATTGCACTGCAAGTAGTCTTAATCAGTACTGGAGCACATCCCTGTGCAGGGAATATGGAGGAAATTGTACAATTTGTTAACTTAAAGATTTTTTTGAAGTGAATTTTTTTTTTCCTTTATTTTTTTAGTAGGGAGAAAAAGGAAGGACTAAGGAGCTTCTTGATTCAGTTTGGGATGCAAAGTATGCAGAATATTAGAGCATTGCGGCTTAAATAAGTACATAGGGCATTTAACAGAGCAGATTTCTTGAACAGAGGCATATTGTCAGTTAGCTTTAGTGGATGCTCCCCTGCTGCAGTCCAGTACTTCTCATTGTTAAGAAACAGTAGTAATTACATTGTGGATTTTTGTGAACTGTTTATGCTGTCAGAAAAAAACCAAGGGAGNTTATATATATATATAAAATAATGCTATGCATTCATTTTCAATTGTAGGAAGAGCTGTTGCTCAGGGCCTACAGCGAATGTCATAAAGCTGTGATGAGGTGCAGCATGAGTGGCCGCTCACGGGAAAAGACAGTGTTTCACTTGTGTGGCCATACTCTGGAGAGCAGACCTTATAGAGTGTCTGCAGATCCTGTCAGCATACATTTACCACTGTCTAGGACTCTTGCTGGTAAGTGGTGTGTTTTGGTTTTTGAATTACATTTATCATCCATCTCTATTTCTTTACTCTAGGAAGCATTTAGATAAGTGCTTTGCAGAGCAGTTGCTTTCTGACACATTCTCATGATCAGGCAGTCCTGTTCCCTGGATGTCCTACCAGGGGAAATTTTTTCTCAAAAACTTTGCCATGGAGGTTGGAGGACTTCTTTTAAATAGGACAGAGATAAGAAAAGCAAGAAGGAAAAGTTTTATGTTTTAATGAGATCTTAAGTTTTCTCTGGACTATTGGAATTTATGTGGTTCTGTTTCTATTTCTACCTGTTTTGCCTAAACAAATGTTCATTATTACTTTATCTCAAATTTATTTTCCAGCCACATATATCTTATGACTGTTAAAATGCTCCTCCTAAAAGACATATTTGCAGCATGCCAGGATGGATTTCCAGTCAGAATACAAAGGTCTCCAGAAGTGGGTGATCACCACTTTCTCTGGAATACAAATGAGATTATATGCTATTATTAAGCTGTAGATTCTTTATCACATCATTTGATACCAAGATACTGTTAAGCCTTGTAGTCTTGAAATTCAGTTATTACTGACATATGATTGAAAAGTGCAATTAAAATTTTGCTAATATGATTTAGCATCTCAATTTAAATGGTTTTAATGAATTCATCAAATAAATAAATTTATTAATAAAATAATGGATTGTAAGACTGTTTAGAACTGTTGTGATAATGTGAAGTCCTAAGAAAAAAAGGAAAATAAAAAGTGGAATCACAGAATATCAGGGGTTGGAAGGGACCTCAAAAGATCATGTAGTCCAACCCCCCTGCCAGACCAGGATTCTTCCCTGACCAGGAATCGAACCCAGGCTCTGGCAGCAAGAGCACCAAATCCTGACCACTGGACCACCATTTCTCACCTAACAAATCTTTCCTAAATAAACTTTTGACTTTTTTTCTATAATTCTCTGACTTGTAGATGGTTTACCTAACATTTAAAATGGACTGGAAGAGAAACTTTACTCGTTTGCATTTAGTTCAATTTTTTTCCTATTGGCTTTGTAGGTCTTCATGTACGATTAAGCAAGACTGGAGCCATCTCAAGACTGCATGAGTTTATTTCTCCTGTAAGTTTTTTTTTGTTTGTGTTTTTTTGTTGTTTGGTTGGCTGGTTTGAGGGTTTTGTTTGTTTGGTTTTGTTGGGGTTTTTTTTGTTTGTTTTCCAAAGGCTTAAAATTATATTCTGTAACTTACATGTCACCGACACAAGATATTTTGCAGCTGTCAATATATCTTTGTTTGTTAGGACTTATATTTTTAAAATCACTGACAGACTTATTCTTGCTTGCTTTATTTATTTGTTTATTTTAAATTCTAGGAAGACTTTCAAGTGGAGCTGTTAGTAGAATATCCACTGCGGTGTCTTGTCTTGGTTGCTCAGGTTGCTGCAGAGATGTGGAGAAGGAATGGCCTCTCCCTCATAAGCCAGGTACTCCTTGCAATATTCAGTAATGAGTTGGTCCTAATGGTGTATGCAAGTGCCAAAAGAGGTTATGAGGGTCCATGGCCCCCATCTACACTAAATAGAAAGGTTTATAGGTGGGAATTTAAATGACTTTTGTTTCCAGCTTTATCCACTGGCTTGCCTCCCCACATTGGACAAGTATTTTCATCTGTCTTCTGAATGGTTTTTTTGTGAAATTAATGTTACTGACATCTACTGTAAACTTTTTCAGATCTGATAAAGAAATTACTACCTAAGTACTGTTTCTACTGTTGTTTATAACATAAAATGTTATAAGAATCTCTTATTATAAGGTAATTGTTATATGCAGAAGTTAAACTATTTTAATCTCATAACTGAACTTTTGAGTGCCGTGTAACTGGACATAAACATTTTGTAATACTTGCAGGCTTCTTTGTTACAAGTGTAAGGGTCAAAGGAAGAGTCTACCCATAAGTACTTGTGAAACCAAAGGCAAAACACAATTTGTTTTCTTTGATGGCAGTAGTTTTCTGTGTTTACCTTTCACACTACCCTTTTGTGCAATCAAAGTAAATATTGGTAGTCCCCCTGTAGAATTGTGTCTCTGACAACTGGGTTTGGAGAAGAAGGGAGCCTTCAGAATTATGTTGTCTTGGATAGGAGGTATGAAGAACTACAGCTTAGACTTTCTCTGAATAGGTGAAAAAACATTTTTCACTTCCATCAAAGTACATCTTTCTTTTGAAAGAAACATTGGATTGTCTTTTACTCAGTAAAGACACTGTACAGTTTAAAGAAAGCCTCAGGCATTAGCTGGTGTACATTTTAGTAGTGCATTATTTCTCTGCTTAAATTTTGTCTCCCTTTTTCTCAGGTATTCTACTACCAAGATGTTAAATGCAGAGAAGAGATGTATGATAAAGATATCATCATGCTCCAGGTATGATGTTCTGAACTGTCCCTTGCTTGATTCAATTTTTAATGGGATTTCTTTTAATCAAATTGTATGATTTTAAGAAATTTTCTTGGTAAAAGAGTTTTTTTCATAATCAGTGAAGAAATATTATAGTAACTGATATTCATATGAGGTTGGGTTTTTTGATAGATAGGTGCATCTCTTATGGATCCAAACCAGTTCCTCCTGCTGATACTGCAGAGATATGAACTCGCTGATGCCTTCAAAAAGATGAAACCCACCAAAGATCAGGTAAGTGGCAAACATTTCTGCTGATTCATTTCTTTGCTCTGAGTTTATGCAACATTAATAAGAAAAACTAGGTACTGTTGATAGTTGAATTTTTATGACCACACGAAAAGTCAGTCAACACAGGACCTACTGGTTAGGTAAGAAATTCTGTGTTTGGGATTTGTAGAGGCTTACTCAAAATCAGCACAGGTTTTTCCCTCTTTGACCTTTGTTTCATAGGGCAACTACCAAAATCCATGTAAATTACTTCTCTATAAAATGTTTGTGTCTCTTGAGCCATATTATTTGTTCTTCTTCTATCTGGAAGTTTCTTGGATTGTTGTGCTGCTCCTTGGAGCTTGAACTTTCATATAACCATTCATTTAGAATACAGTTTTAGCTCTTGTTTGCTGCATGTGAATCTTGCACTTAACTGCAGAATAATATTTCCTTTAGGAGCACAGGCATTTTTTTCTAGCTCGTTAGAACAGAGGTTTGTTCTTAAAATTACAGTGCTTCAGCAAAATACTGCATCTGAAGGCTGAGCTCAGTGTCATTTGGCAGATTTTCCTGCTTTTTTTTTGTTGTGGTTTGTTTGTTTGTTTGTTTTTTAACTGATTTGTCTTAATTCTTGTAGGATTTGATCAAACAATGCAATGTGTTAATAGAAGAGATGCTTCAGATTCTCATTTATGTTGTGGGTAAGTTCCAGTTCTCTCTGTTGTTTTAGTAATGGGTTATTACAGCTTGACAAAATATACTTGATGACTTTCTTTAATGTAAATGTTATGGAGAGGAGACTGGAGAGTTCTTGTTATAAACAGATGGTTCAGTAACAGGTATTTTTCAGCCAGAAGCAAAAAGGGTTGCATAGTGAAAAACTCTTAGATAAATTCATAATTGATTATTAAAGCAGAATATGATGAGAAACTCCATCTTAGCCTGTTGAGTTGAGGTTAAGTCTAGAGAGAAGAAGGCTTTGAGGAGACCTTATTGTGGCCTCCCAGTATCTGAAGGGGGCCTGCAAGAAAACTGGTGAGGGACTTTTTAGGATGTCAGGTAGTGATAGGACATGGGGGAATGGATACAAACTAGAGGAGGGTAGATTTAGGTTGAATATTACGAAGAAGTTCTTCACTGGTAGGATGATGAGACACTGGAACAGTTTGCCCAGAGAGGTAGTGGAAATGACATCCCTGGAAGTTTTTAAGGCCAGGCTGGATGGGACTCTGGACAACCTGATGTAGTGGGAGGTGTCCCTACCCAGGCAGGGGGGGTTGGAACTAGATGGTCCCTTCCAACTCTGACAACTCTGTGATTTTTTTCTTTTTTTTTTTTTTTTTTGGAAGCCAGTCTAAAACCCATTTTTCCTCTCAAAACACTTGGAATAGGTCTCTAGCAAAGTAATACTATGAAATATTCAAGCAATAACATTACCTGTGTGTAAAATTGAGAATTGCTTTGTAACTGTCATATTTGCCATTCTTCTCCTCTTGATTTCACTCTATTAGGGGAAAGATACGTGCCTGGAGTGAGTAATGTGACAAAAGAAGATGTTACCATGAGAGAAATCATCCATCTGTTATGTATTGAACCAATGGCTCACAGTGCAATTACCAAGTCCTTACCTGAAAATGTAAGTCCTGGTTTATTTGCTTTTTTCCTAAATTTGCTTTTTCTTGTTTTATGTCCTTCTATATAGAAGTATTTTATTTCTGATACAAAGCTCAAATGTTGGTTTCTAAATTACAATGGAGCATGAAAAAGAGGCTTACCCACCTTACTGTTGTAAAGGTAGCTGTCCTGGATTCAAATACAGTCTGATCCGAAAAGGTTTGTGTATGGGGATTGTGCCTTTTGATGAAGAGGTGGAATTTTTTAGAATATTCAGCTGTAGTTGTCCTAGATTCAAAAATAAAAGTTTTTAAAGTATTTTCTCTCTCAGCCCTGTAGGACCATGCAGCTGGATTTCATTCTTCCCTTTGTACCATCAATAAATTTGATCCTGTAATTTTGGTTATGTAAACCTGTGCAGACCATTGCAAGTCAAATATTATGCAGGTTTATTTGAAAGCACAGATTTCCCTGCCATTCTATTCCAACTGTTGAAAATTGATGTGGATTAGGTTTTATCACCTGTGGAAGTTTTCAGGACTGGCAAGCAGTGCAAAAAACTTCAGTTTTATTGTAAATTAGATAGTCTGTAATATTATCAGAAAACAATAATGCATAATCCACGTTCACTGTTTTAAGAGACTAAAACTCTGTTTTTCTTTCCATTGAGGCTGGGTAAGGCACTGGTCTGTTTCTGGAGATCAGCTCTGAGATAAATAGAATTTTACATTATTAAATGAAAGTGTTAAATGTATTTGGTACTTCCATGTAACTTGTCAGTTATGAATATTTGCTTTCTAAATAACAGTGGGCAAAATGTTAATTCATGACTCAGGGTATTGATCTAAATCTATTTGTCTATTTTTGTTACACCTAGCTGAATACTGAAGATACTTGAATCTTTATGTATTTATCTAAACTAATTTTTTTACCAGGAGAACAATGAAACTGGCTTGGAGGATGTAATTGATAAAGTGGCTACATTTAAGTAAGTTCTTAATACTGTTTTGTAAGTAGCTGGAACATCTCACAAGATGTCTTTGATTATATGGATTAAACAAGCTGCACTGCACAGTCTCTGTTCAGCTAATATTTTGCTGCCTTGAAATATATATATGCTTTCAAATATGCATAGGAAAGAAAAGTGTATGGCATAGCTGAAGCTACTGCTTCTCTCCATTTGTCCTCTTCTTAAAATTCAATTTGAGGAGTCTCAGTTTGGTAATCTCAGGTCCTAGTGGGGAAACCTTCCAAAGTTGTTTTTATTTCAGAGATGGTTGGGAACCTTAACAACTCATTGTACTTTTGACAATCACTACCTTATCATTGGTTTAGCTGTTAAGTAGTTGCTAACTTGCTGTAACTTTCAGATAGGAGTTAATTTTTATATGTGTTATATGTGTATATGCAAATAGAGGACAGTAAGTTGTAGGAGGTGAGAAAGACTAGTTCAAATGTCTGCTATTTTGTCACAAAAATTGTCTTGTAATTTTAATTATTTTAGTATACCTCATTTTAAATTTCATGTGGCTTGCTTGTTCATGTTTAATCAAGGGCAATTATAGGTGTACCTAGGAATTGTAATTTGGGAATTATGTGGAATTAAAAAAATCTCACTGGCTGGAAAGCAGCTATTTTTATTACCTGTTTTGTATCCTGATTAAATAAAGTAATGGTTTTTATACAGTAACATCCAATGTCTGAAATTCCTAAGCCATAATGTGGAGAAGAATTTGCCTGTCAGGCTACAGGTTGTACTCTAGATAGTATAGACTAGAAATATTTTGCTGCTGGGTAGCATTACATTAGTAAACAGTCTTGAAAATTTAAGCCTGATAACTATACTCACTCTATACTCTTTATAACTTAATGAAACAACTTTCACTATTCTACTTCTTATTAGCATTTCCTTAGAAAATAAATGGTGTCAGTGGTTTGTTTACATTCAAAGATGTGCTGAACATACATTATTAATCTCTGTCATGAAATATTTCTCTGTAAGGAAACCAGGTGTGTCTGGCCATGGAGTTTATGAACTGAAAGATGAATGCTTGAAGGAGTTCAATATGTTCTTTTATCACTATACTAAGACTCAGCACAGCAAGGTAAGCAGTGTAAGATTCATTATCAAAGTTGAAAAATAGTACATATTTATTCATGTCCAAAGAATTTTGCTAAATCAAAGGAATTGATCTAAAGAAATTGATTCAGCTAGCTGTAAAAAGTAAACTTCTGATGAAGTTAAGATTATCAGTACAAATTGATGTGTTATGGTGTGCATTAGTATTTTCCCTGTAGTGACTTCTACATTAAGTGTGTTTATGGTAAGAACAAAATATGTTAAGAACAGTCTTTGAAATGGAAACCCCCGAACTTTGCTTTTATAATTAGTATTGAAGAAGCAAGTATGTCCAATTATTTATCTCTACTACAAATAGAAATGCAAAATACAATACTGTTAAGCAGATTTCAGACAAGATTCTAGTTACACTACCAAGTATTGACTATGTATCTTGCCACATTTCTAGCTTGTGGTTTGTCATTGTTTCATTGTGTACTTCTGTAGAGGTGCTGATACAACAACGCTACTTTTTCTGTAGGCTGAACACACACAAAAGAAAAGAAGAAAACAAGAAAACAGAGATGAAGGTAAAAATCTGAAACTGATCATTCACCAAATGTGATAATTCAGTAGTGTAAGTAGCTGTGAATATAAAATGGACCATGGGAGTTGTCTTGTGACTTAACTGTGGATAGTTGAGTTCACATTAAATTTGTTGTGATTTGTAGTAATTGTAATAAGTTGGCATCTGACATTTATCTTTTCTCTTTGTTAGCACAAAGATAGGAGTTTTGGAATTTTTAGTTTGATTTCAGGGTAGACAAATAGACATGACAGAGTACCCACTGACAAAATGAACAACTTTGCATTTTTATGGCGGAGTAACTAGGAGGCAAAAGGTTTTTGTGAATAGTTACTTTAGCACAATGTTGAGATCTAATAGTGCCATGTAGAGAACATTGCTGCAGGAACTAGTGCTCATACCCATTCTGTAAGTAGCTGAAGACTTAAGTGTTATAAATCAGAATTTTCTTTTTTAGAAGATGCAAATACATTAAACAATAAAGCCCCATGTTTCTTCTGTAACACAGATGTTATTTCCCTGTTATTTGCTTTTATCCATCTGAGTCATGAACATTCGTTGAGTTGATATGAGGAAGATTTTGTAAGCTGAATGAATGAGTACAATGAACAATTTAAGCAAATTGCCTTGAGCAACCTGGTCTAGTGGTCCCATGGCAGGGAGGTTAGAACTAGATGATCTTTAAGGCCCTTTCCAACCCAAACCATTCTATGATTCTTAATTTTGTTTTATTCCTGTTCATTTAAGATGTTAGCAGGGGCATTTGATTCATAGAACACTTTTAAAATGCAAATATGTAGATGTAATTGTCAGAATCATGTAACTAGACAATACAGTTCCAAAATGCAAAGGTAACACTTTACATTTGTGTATTCCCCTGAGGCTACCCATTTTGTCGCAAATACTGTGTGCATGTGCTTTTATGTGGCTGTGTTGTCTTACATCTTAAATGGTGACTTAAATCGATGCTTTCCAGTAGGGAAGACTGCATTTTAATTGAGCTGCTGTTAGTTGATGCCAGGATTCCAGGTGGCTGCCTGGTGAGACACCACATCACATAGTTTCAGTATTAGCTCAGAAAATGTACATATGATCGGAATGCCTCAGTAGCAGGAGGAATTTTGAGCTCCAACTGTATTAGGCATGGGACACTAATATGAGACATCACACTCTCAAAAGATCCACTGCTTGAAAATTCAGCTACTTGAAAACTGCACATCCGATGCAAACCTCAAACACTATATGTATAGTAGGGTTACACATATAGGAAGTTAGTGCAAGGTATTAAAGATTTGCATTTACAGGAAGCAATTGTGATTGATTGTTCAGCTTAGTTTGTGTGTGTTTTATGGAAGAACTTACTAGATGTACTTAAGTTTTGCTAAAGATAAAAGCTGACTTAAGGAAAAATTGTGTTTGAGCGTGGCTTTATTAGTTTAAAGATCCAGTTGTTCTTTCACTGGAATTGGTATGTTTATGTTCTCTGCTATTTGCCTGCAACCTTTGATAAGATGCTAGTTTGTTAATAAATTTGCACATCTCCATTTTCCAGCATTGCCACCACCTCCTCCTCCAGACTTCAGTCCTGCATTCACCAGCGTGGTGAGGATTCTGAACTGTGACGTTATGATGCACATACTGCGAACCATTCTTCAGAGAGCAGTGGAACTGGAAACCCACTTGTGGACTGAAGCTATGATCCAAATGGTATGGTTAGCTTTGGTCTCGTTGCTGTGGTCATTCCTGTCTTGACCATGTTAACTGCTTATGATAAGATCAAAATCTGTAAAGATAAACTTTCAATTATAACAATTAACTTTTTGTCCTCAAACCTGTTTTTATGAATCTTACTGACAAAGCAAATATTTCTAATTGTCTGTCTCGACTGTAAAACAGAGATGTGAAACACAACAGTATTAAATAGGGAGTATTATTCAGTTCTGTTTTGTTTTTCCCTCTGTGTTGCTTCATCACTGAAGCTGTTTCAATAGATAATTCTCTATCTTTTTCTTGAAACATCATGTGCATTTTAAGTAACCCTTTGATCATCTTAAGGAAATTGGAGTTGTCTGATCTTGTAAGCTACACAGTCTACAAATGTGTCTTTGAAGCCTCAGTCATGAAATAATGTAATTTTGTAAATATTTAGACACTTTGTTGTACAACAGTGACATGCTTTAAATAAAAGGGAATTACTGGCATTGAAAATATAGATTTGGGGCTTTTGTGGTTGGTTTTGTTTGGGTGGTGGGTTTGTTTTTTTTTTTTTTTAACATTTATACAATTATCACCTGAATGTACAGACTAGTTGAATGAACCAGTTGTTAGAGTGCATAGTTTATTTAATTGCTTTGCCTTACCTGCTAATCTTTGACTATGAAATTAACCAAATATTCAAAGATTTGTATCAGAAAAATGACAAGATTCATGTGTTACTAGTGTAAAGTGTGTGCAAGTTTATCTGACAGTGAATGAGATTTACTATTTTTTTTTTTTAGGTGCTTCATATACTTTCCTTAGGGTTACTAGAAGAGAAGCAGCAGTTGCAGAAGTCCCCAGAAGAAGAAGTAACATTTGATTTTTATCACAAAGCAACACGTATGTTTCCTTCTTTTTAAAAGGGCAGAGTAAATTAGTTTAACTTAATTTTGTAAGGGCAAAAATAAACCAGAAGAAAGTATTCAGTGATTTTAGTCAGAAAACTGATAAAATATTAAAAACCAAACAAACAAAAACAACAACAAAAAATCCAACCAAAAAACCAGGTTTGGACTATCTTGCTTTGCTCCCAATTACAAGATATGTGCTTCTTCTCTTGAGAAAGACATGCAAAAATAATTCTGGTGTTAGATAACTGAAATAGTTCTTCCCTCACAAGAATGTTATTGAAATGAAAGCTAAGAACACCTTGAAAAATGACAGTGGATTTAAGTGAACTGTCTCCATCTTTTGTACTTCTGAGCTATGCAATCATTGATTTACCTGTAAGTTGAAGTCTCTTACTGTGATAGTGATAATAGAAGCAAAACTTAGAGACCAAGATGTGCTTTTCTCTTTTTCATTTACTTTTCCAAATCCCTACATTCAAGACTAGTGAGTGGGAGCTGGTTTATACATTTTCTTAATAATCTTCCATCTTATCTAGAGTTTCTGTTTCACTGTGTAAGAATAAATAAAATAATAATTCCATTATCAAGCTAAACATAGTTACCACTTTAGAGATGGAACAAAAATAAGGATTGTGAAGTGAAATCATAGAATCATAGATTTAGGTTCAGAAAAATACCTTTAAGATCAAATTCAGCTATTAACCTAACACTGCCAAGTCCACCACTAAACTATGTCCCTAAGCATCCCATCTGCACATCTTTTAAATACTTTCTACATAAATGTACAAAGCTGCTGAGCTACCTTTACTTAGGTTTTCAAAATTCTGGTGCAAAGAGGTGTCACTGCATTTGAAAAACACTCCCATTTCACTTTAATACTTCTCCTTGCTCAACAATAAGAAAAAATTGTCACACTGAACAGATTTCTCTTTAAGAAGCTTCATGACAACTGTAGGAATACACTAGAACTAATTACAATTGACACATTCTTTGCCAGCTTTAGTTTTGCATAACCAGTAAAAATGAGGACCCATTCATACATAAAGGATGCAAAAATAATCAATACTTTTAAAGAAAACTCTGAGAAGTGGGTTTTTTCAAAATTATTTTCTAATGTATCTCTCTCACTTGTAAAAATATGCAAATTAATTTCAATTTTAAAGTGTGCTTGTGTTGGAGGATGGCCTAGAACCTCAAGTACTGTTACCAAGGTGTGAGGGAGCAAGAAATACTGTAATTGTAATAGTTTTTGTGGTAGATAGATGATCGCACACTGAGCTGTTAGCAAACATATGTAAGTTCTAAGAGCTTTACTGCCTCTCCTTGAAGCAAAAGGCAATTCTGGTTTTGTCTGTGCTTCTGTTCTTGAAGTAGGAAAAATTATTGGTGTACAGTGGGGAAAGATTAAAACAAAGATAACTACACAGGTTGTGTTCTTATATGTGTGTTACATGATTAACAGTATCTTAATGTCTGCCCATGGTTGCAAATACATTAAAATTCTAAGGTTTTTTTACCTGAAGGCTCAATGCTTTTCTGTCTTTCTCCTTGTAAAGGAATGGGGAGCTCAGCCTTGAACGCTGTGAGCGTGTTAACGCTTCTGGAAAAATTAAAGAGAGTTCCTCAGTTAGAAGCACAGAAGGACACAGTCAATTGGATACTGCAGGTACACAATGGGGAGATAAATCTGATCTGATTTTAGTAACTTAGAAAGCTTTTCTGAAAGATGCTAATGGTTCCAACACACAACCCAGTGTTTATAGCTGCAGTGATTTCCTGAGAAGCTTAATCTGTTGGAATGGTTTTTTCCCCTCAGATGAGATGGTTTCTTGAATACTGTGTGTTAATACTTACAAGTCATTTTACTTGCTATTGGTACCTTCAAGTATTGGGTCAATTTTTGCTTAGATAACTCACTCCACTAATGACATTTCTATACATAAACTTTGCTCCTTATTTTTCTGTTGCAAAATAACAGCAAGTGATAAGTATAGTTTATTAATTGGGAAAGAATCTTAGAAGCTGCTTGTATTGAGACTTGAGTCATACAGGTCGAACTAATGACCACATGGTACATTTGACCTGTGGAATTTTTCTATCCAACCCCCTGCCATTAGCCAGTAACAGGTCAGAAGAAACTTCTACAGCTGTGACACCTTCTCTAACATAGGAGGCTGCTGCTTCTGCTGAGCAAGAGTACTATTGTCATGTTCCGTTTTAGGTGGCAAACGTGGAAGACTGTGGTCTTCTAGTAGACACTAAGAATCCATAGTAGGGTTCCAAACCAACTCACAGCTACTACAATTGGACTTTGGACTATCCTGTTACATTAGGGAGGCAGGTTTGAAAGATTTTTTTTATTTTTAGAAGTTATACTTCTAAAATTTTAAGGGCAAAAGTAAAAATGTATTTTAAAAAGTATATTCAACTCTTTAATGAGACATGTAGTAAATGTAGACTATTTAATATTCTGAACACTTCAAGACACTTATTAAAGGTAGCTGGAGAAAGTAGTAAATGAAAATTGAAGGCTCAGTTTCAACTAATTTGGTATATGCTGGAAATCTTTGTGTTCCAGATGTATAGGTTTTTGCATGATTTTAGTGCCTGTCTTCATGGGGTGATCCACATCTCACCTACTTGAAATATGCTAGCAGTTTATGTCCATTTTTCTGATGTATGGATGCTTGAGCTGCTTAGTGATACGAGTGCTACAAGACTGGAAAATTTGGAAGACTTTTGCTTGCTTTCATACCAAGCAGTGCTTGTCAGTTTTAGGATGCAGACACCACAGTGTTGTAGGAGTGCACCTAAGGTCTCAATTAGATGTTTGTTTTGTTTGGCTTGGTTTCTTTTTTTTGAGTCTGGCAGTTGATTTCATCTGAAAAGAATGAAACTAAATATCAAGAGCTTTAATTCTGTTTACAATGTAATAAGAGTGAAGTTGCATTTTATTTTTAACATATAAGCCTTTCTTCCTAGATGTTTGACACAGTGAAAAGATTGAGAGAAAAATCTAGTTTGACAACAATAACAGCTACATCAGGCTCAGAAGCTACAAAAGGTGACGAGGTAATAATAAAATATGTTCAATAGAAGCTTTGTATTTAATGGTTTGAATGGCTGCTTTCCACAAAATATCTAAATTACTTATTACTTAAAATGATAATTTAAAAAATATTAACTTCTGATATATTGCATACAAATAGCATTTAGGTTCCAATATTAATATTTTAAAGGAATTGAATTGATGCTAAACAAGTTTCCTGGAATTATCAGCAGCCAATGTGGTTTTGATTGTATTTCCAAGTTAAGTGAAATAACTGAGGGGAGTGAAGAAGTAATTTGTGTTCATTTCTCAAACTCTTATCTCTATGATTTGACCACCTTTTCTATTGTGCAATAATTAGAAATAGAAATCCACTTAAAATGATGTCTTTTAATTTACGTGACCTACCAAGAGGTTAATCTCCTTTGCCTTGATTGTATAAAGACATCAGGCTTAGGTGATTATTCTGTCTGTGTATCAGTCCTACCCCCTTCCCTCAAAATAACTTTTGAATCCAGTGGTCAAATGACACAGTGAAATGGAGATTTTAAAGATTACTGCAGACCCATGAGGTGGGTTTTTTTTATTTTTACCTTTTTTTGTTGACAGTTAAATAGAAAAGAGGCATCTGATCACCTTTAGTGTGCAAAGACAAGCCAGTTTGCTCTTATGCATTCTGTTTGGCAACAGCTCTCTTGGCTAGTCATTGCATGCATAGCACGAAACTTACCAGAGCATATGCTGTGTTTCTTTTTTGAGAAAGGTGTCATGGCATGTGGTAAGGTAAGGGAACAAAAATACAACAGTCAGTAAAAAATGAGACTCTTACAGTTGCACTGCCTGTGGAGAAATTTATTTCATTTCCTTCAAATAGTAATGGCATGAGTGGAAGCAATGTGTATAATGTTGAATTTGTGCCTTATGTAATTAAATAAGAGGAATTAAGTTCTTTGCTTTAATTAGCTCTACCCATGTTTTTTGAATTCTACATTTCCAAAGCATATATCACTTTGTTTTTTTGTTTTCAAAAATGTGATAGATGAGGAAATACTGGAGGAAGAGTAGTTTTCCTGTCTAGGGAAAGAAGAATAGGGGAAAATAAAGTCCTTAGATGTAATGCACAAAATGTACAAAATGTACAAAGGCACAAAAATGTAGGAACAATCTGTAGCTGTGTTATCCACAGACAGCTGAAGATAAAATTTTCTTAAATTATTGTAAGGGAGTTTTGATTACAGGGGAGAAAACCCCCAAAACACAGGAGGAGCTTGTGATGTTTACCTCACTGGAGTTTTTAGCCAAGCACTCAATGGAAATGGAGCAGATATTATTGATCATGTCTTTGGACAAGGCATTGTACTAGTGACCTTTTGTGGACCCCTCAAATTCTCTTGCTTCTGACTAGGTTAATGAATCTAGCCAACATTTTCCAGATAGCAATTAACTTTTTTAATCATTAAAGTGTTGTCAGTTAAGGAATTTGATGTAAATTGTTAGAATATATATAGATGGGGAAAGGTTTTTCTCATTTTTTTTATGTTCTCTGTTGATGTGATTTCTTTGTTCTCTTTCACTGTAAGACACAGAGCACTCAAGATAAAGAGAAAGCTGAGCGGAAGAGAAAGGCAGAAGCAGCTAGGTTGCACCGTCAGAAGATAATGGCTCAGATGTCTGCGCTACAGAGGAATTTCATTGAAACCCATAAGCTCCTGTATGAAAACACATTGGAGGCACAGGGGAAAGAAGATGCTATTATGGAAGAAGAAAGGTAAGACAAAACAAACAGCCAGAATTGTGGTGGGAAGAGTTCATTACCTGCTACATAAGTTCATGAAAGTACCTTCAAGGGACAGATTGTGTCATCTTAGTCAGCAAACTTGTATCTCTGTTTACTTTTAAGTCATCTTCTGTTACAGAATTATAAGTGAATTAGCATGTGTATGCTAATGTAAAAACTATGGACTCACTTTGTAGAGCATCATAAAGTAAATTATAAGAAAATTAATTATTTCTTCAAATGGTGGATACTTGCATTGCTTAACTTTTGATACAATGTCCTTAAAAAGCTGCTGAATTGACAGCACTGTAATTTTGGAGAAGACTGTCTACCTTTTATGAAAATTTAAGTATTTAATTTCAAAAGAATCTGAAAGTCAATATGCCTTAAGATTAAGTTGCAATGAAGAAAATATGCTTTTAGTAGTTCAGGTCACTGATATTTCTCTTCATTAGCTTTAAAAAATATAATTGCATACTGAAGATGTTTGGTTCATATTGGTTATAATTTTATTGGATTGCTCCTGTTCTAGAGATGCTTCAACAATAGAGTATACTTATTATAACTCACAGTATTGGTTTAAATGGGGCTGCACAAAACTAATCAGGAAAATACAGATACCTACTGGAAAACAAGTACAGATCACTTCTGTGTGCTTTTATCTTTAATAAATCGTATTCCATAAATCATTGTTGAACTCTGAAATAAGGAATACTTAAAGATATATGGGAGCTTATTGTGTCACAAAGCATTGAATTATAGTACTGGCAGAAAGAATGTGAAACAATTTTAATGTGTTTGTAAGATTAAAATATATTTAATCTAATCTACATTGAATACAGCTTCCTGAATTGCCTTCTGCCTGAATCCATTTCATTGTGTTATTCTCTGTTGGTTGGTTTCCACTTTGTATTTTGAAAGAACACTGCATTTTAGTGAGGATTGAGGTGTTTCTACATTCTCTGGTCAGCATTTGGTTTTGTAAAGCACTTTAGTGTAAAAACAGAAATGTTAGCAGCATGTAACATTTTTAGATGCCTGGAAGAACAAGTTTATATCTGTGTCACTTATGGTCTTACAGCGTGTCTTCGGCAATTGATTACTCCAAAATTGCTTTGGGTCCCAAACGAGGTCCATCTGTTGCTGAGAAAGAAGTTCTGACCTGTATTCTTTGTCAGGAGGAGCAGGAAGTAAAGGTGGAAAGTGCTGCCATGGTATTATCTGCCTGTGTCCAGAAATCAACTGCCTTAACTCAGAATAGGAGCAAAATTCTTGAACTCTCAGGGGGTATGCAATTTTTCTTCCTTTTACACTACAACCTAATTAAACCCTGTATTCAGTCAGGTTATTAAGTTACCCTACTTAATTAAAACTGATAAATTTTAAATTGTTCTAAAATCCATGTTTTAAAACTTGAAAATGAGAAGTGTGTGAAGATTTTAATTTCTCCCTTGGAAATCAGAAAATGCCTTAAGCTTACAAGAAGATTTTATAAACCTTAAAGACGTGGTGGGAGTGGTCACTCTGGGGAAAAATCCAAAGGTGTTAACAATCCCTGTTTATTCAAGTAGAGCAGATGATTTTCCCAGTATGATGAACAGTATCAGAGGCTAATACAGCAGTCTCAGGAAGGTTTGGGTTTTCTTGGTATGTTCTTTTTTTTTTTTTCATGTCCAGGAAGTAATAAAAGATGATAAAATTGAAGGTCTGTAAGTGCTCTCAAGATGTTTTCTGGTTTCTTGTCTTTGCATGAGAAGGATGTTACAACTTGTAGTTTAAATTCCTACTGTTTTAAAATATGCTTTTTTCTGTTTTGTAAGAGGGTTTTGTTGATTCCTGGGCAGCTCATAAAGCAAAATAAACCCTATTTTCTTTTCCTAATGATTCTACTGTGTACCAAGTAGCATTAAACTCCAGTTTTGTGCAGTTCCTTATTCCTGTTTTAGCTCAGAGGTACACTTTTGAATGGTACCAAATAGAATTCTAAAGAAAAGGGAAATTCAATATAGTTTCTTTTGTCTCCAGGGCATTACCCTATTCTCTGTCATGCATGCAAGCCTTTACTAAGTTGTTTCACCTAATGGGATGTTTTGTGTTTCCTCCACTGAGTCATTACCCAAATACTGATAAATCCTAGACCAGGACAGACTCCTACAGAATTCTGTTTGATCCATTTTTCTGTTTAACTGTGAACTACTGATAATGACAATTTTGAGCCAGCTGTATAGAATTTTTATCTAGGCTTTTTTTTTCTTTGCTTCCTCTGTTCAGTGGTACTCTAAAGGCCAAATTAAATCCTATGCTCTTGTAATCAGATACACTAGTAAGCTTTCTGCAGTGACAAGCTGGGCTATTGAAATAACTGAAAAAGAAGGAAATTAAGTTCCTTTTCCTAAAGCCACTTCTGGATATTATTTTTAGTCTGCATGGTCCTCTGCAGCTCATCAGTTAGCAGTAGGCCTGTAAAAGCTTTTTTCTCTGAAGATTTAGTCTAAAGTGGAAAAATGCTTGTTCCCACAGCAAAAGTGCAGATAGTGGCAAATTAGTGTTATATCAAGATGCTCATTTTATTTCAGTCTCCATTTGATTTAGAGCAGCTCCAGCTGCTGTCAGGAAGAATTGTATTTTTCAATGCCATTTGGACACTATATTTTTATAAGGTTGGGGTGGTTTTTTTGTGTTTTTTTGTTGTTTGTTTTTTTCATTTTGTCAAATTAAGGTATATCTGCTCAAAATCAAAGAGTCTGCCAAAGGAGGTTTTGAGGACTGCTGTTAAGAATTCTTTAGATATCTTTAAGGTGTAAGTGGACTCTCACTCTGCGTGCATATGCAGCACAAAGACACCATTATAGTCTCATAATGTTTTTGCTGTTGAGAATTATGCAGGATTAGTAAGAGGTAGACTTGACTTGGTTATTCAGCAGTATTGTTTGGTGGTTTGAAAATATACAGGACTATGTGCCTAAAAGTTCTTGTACTAAGTAGTTTCATTTAAAAAACACAATAAAAATACATTAAAATTATCAGTGATAGGAAATCCAACCACAGATCTATTTTCAGTACTAAAGAAATCTTTTTTTTTCATTTTAAAAATATCTATTTACTGTTGCATTTGGATTTTGTAATCTTTTTTTAATAATTCATGGAAAGTGGTTTAAGTGGGCTTTGTTTTGTGATTACTTTGAAGTATTGGTGTGGAAAGGCTCTCACCAAATGGGGTTTTAACGTGACTGTGGGGAAAAATTCTGAAGGCTTGTGCTCTGTGTATACTGGTACACTGTTGTTCATTTCTGTTCATGCTGGTGGGAAGTTAGGTTATTGTTCTTTCCATAATTTCTTTCTGCTGTGTCTTTCTAGATACACTAGATCCTCTCTTCATGCACCCTGACTTACCTTGTGGGACCCACACAGGAAGCTGTGGTCATGTGATGCATGCAGCCTGCTGGCAGAAGTAAGGCTATGTCTTTGCAACCTTTTAATGTTTGCTGGGTTTTTTTATTAATCTGTTTTTCAAAAGCATCTAAGTTCAAGCCCTAGACACCATGCAGTAAGTGAATATTAAATTAAGGAGTCAAAACTATTTGTACCCATCTAAAAAATAAATACAGCACAAGGGAAGTTTCCACCTGATGAAGAAGAAAATCATCAAAAGTTTTTAGTGCCTTCTATGACACAAAGGAGAATGTCTAAGGAGTTGCTAATTTATGCACATAAAACCAGTGGGGTTAAAATCAGTGAAGAATGAAGAAACTGTATGTAGTAGGTTTATTTTTACCAATCCAATGAGAAGCAGTAGGAATCTTTCAGGTGAGCATTCTACAGCAACAGTACTTTGACTCTAAAAGTCTGCCACCAGGTCGGTACTTAGAGGATGAAGCTGACTTATTCCAATGAGTCTTTTTATATAAGACTCTAGCATTTAGAATAGAATGTAAATGGTTACATCTACCAATATTTCCTCCCCTATTGGTGAGCAAACTCTGAATTAAGAGGGAAGAATTGATACAGTGCATAAAAACTTTACCAGATTTCTGTTGTTTGGGGAAGCCCACAGTTAGTCTAAGTGTGTTGGATAACAATGCAACCTGAAATATTAAAACACCAAGTTACTTAGCTAGCATAATACAGTCATCCTGGCTGCAGCTACATTTGTAGAATGACAGAGAGCAAAGCTAATGCTTTCTGCATTTGACTCCACATAGGTCTAGGAAGTCTACACAAGATAAATAGTGTGAAATAATAGAAATAATCCCACTGAATTATTATCAACAGATAAGAGAGTTGGGTCATGCAATTGCAAGCTACTTTATACTGTTGCATAGTAGAAACAGTCTCTTAAGGTTTGTTGTTTGTACTTTTGCCATTTTACTTTACAAAATCTGACTAAACTTCTAGTGCTTATCATTTACTTTTATATATGTGTGTATATGTTTTTTTAAACAATAGAGCATCAGAATAAATAGGTGAACACATTTTAAATGGTATGGAGGTATGTTCCTTGAGTATAATACATCTGCTCTTGGCAGATCCATCTACATCTGCGTAGATCTAAGTAGTGCAACACTGGAGCTCATTTCCCTTGCTCTTTTTAAGAAAAGATGACTTGCTATATGGGTAAATGGGATTAAATGGACAACAGGCTCTTCTCATACGGGATGGCACAGAAGGTTTGAGTATAGTCTTCTATTTATTACATAACAGACATTCTAACTTACTAATATTCCTCCAAATGATGCCTGCCACACCTTTCTAGAGTATCTATGCAGCCTAAAAGTACTGCAGAATACTCTCTAAAACAGTACAAGTTCAAATTAATGGAATATCTTTATAGTTGCCATGTGTGAGAGGAAGAGGAGTTGCTTGCAAAACCATAGTTGTTTGAATGTGGGAAAATAAACATATGTTTTTGTTGATTGTAGCAGATTACTTTCCTAAATGTTCTGTAAACATTAGAACTTCTACAGATGCCCCTGCATGCAGACTTTCTCCTGTTACATAAATAGGATTTTATTTTTTCTCTTAAAAATATCAAATTATTACCTTAGTGCAGAAGTTTGGTAATTTCATGTCTGTCTTTAAGATCCAACATACCAACATACATTGCTTGCATCCAGGAAAGAAGATTTGAATATTGGATCTTTTTGTTCCTAATAATACCACTGAGGGGACAAAATTATAATGAAACCTGTAAAAATGATGATAATTATTTCTTAGTTTCCTTTTTGAGTTTGAAGTAGCTCAAGTGTGATAGTGTAATATAAACTATCCTCTCTCCCTATTAAAAGGAGGCCAAAGGTTCACTGTCTAATCATGAGCCTTACTCATTGCCATGAATATGTTTGATTATTCATTCATGAAATGTTGCTAGTAGTTTTTCCTAAAATTAAAAGATGTACAACCCTTGTTTCAAACCTACTGTGGTGAGTTACATATGAGAGATGTTAGGTACAATGTTTCATACTGTTGAAGATGTTGTGAGAGGAGAGTTGAAAATTTAAGGCTGCAAAAATGTTAATGAAATTTAAGAGGATCTTGAAACCAAGGAAACATTGCTGTCATTTTTGCATGAGTTCGTCTATGTGCTCAAAGGTTTTGCTTTCACACCCAAACACATAAAAGAGTTATAAATCAAAGGAAAATATTTGTCTGTTGGCTTGGATGGGTATTTGCTAGTCAATAACATTTTTAATTACTCAAACACTTGTTTTCATGTCACACTTGAGCCATTCTGCTTTCTAATCATTTCCTTTTTCCGTGTTGTAGGTACTTTGAAGCCATGCAGCTGAACTTCCGGCAGCGTCTGCACGTTGAACAGATATTTGACTTGGAGAATGGAGAGTATCTTTGTCCACTCTGCAAGTCTCTCTGCAATACTGTGATTCCTATTGTTCCATTGCAGGCTCAAAAGATAAACAGGTGAATTGCCAGATTCCATAGCCTTTAATTAAAAAAAAAAAAGTAAATAAAACTGAATTTGGGGCTGATTGACATTTCATTTTTTTGGATGGAAAACTTGGCCTGACCTTTCTAGTCGATGTGAAAGACTGCATAGCTCCTTAATGACTGTTCAGCCAAATATACTGCTTTTGGCAGTCTTTTCTTTTTTTTAGAGCATTTTTGTATTGACTGGTTTTTGGAGGTGATATCAAATGAGAAAGTACCTAGATCTAGTAGTTAGCTTAACACTTTATTTTGTATTGTTTGCTCAAAATGTACAAAGCCAGCAAAACTGTAAATATTGAGTTTGATCTAAATGTGCACTCTGCTTTTAAAGATGAGGTGATTTTTTTGAGTATTAAAGTAAAACTTGCTTTCTATTTCTGTTTTCAGTGAGGATGCAGAAGCAGTAGCTCAGATTCTGTCCCTGGCTAGGTGGCTGGAGATTGTCATAGTCAGGATATCTGGCTACAGTGTGAAGAATGCTAAAGGTTTGTTATCTTTATTTTGAAGCCATTCTGTCTAATATTCATCTAATATTCCAGTACATTTTTTAACTGACACCTATAGAAGACTTCAAATAAAGAATACATTTTGTTATCAATGAAAACAGTACCAAGTTAAAGTTGGGGATTAAGTCATTGCTCTTTCTGAGCTGATGTTTTGATTTCATAGTGCCCTCATCAGTTTTCTGGCTTCTGTTAAATGCTTTCCATCTTCCCTGTAGGAGAAAATCATGTACACTTGGTAGCCACCAAGTAACACTCAGAGTTAATTAAATTTTTGTGTTGACTGTGATGTAGTTAAAAAGACAAATTAGATCGAAAGGGCCAAAACAAAAACATGTATGTGTGTTTAGAAAACAGATGGTGCAGAGAATCAACATATTCCTTGCACTCTTCTAAGGCAGGAAAGTTCTTCTTCACCAGCAAAGCATTACTTTCAGTCCTTGTATTTCTGGGATGGTGATGTCTGGTTACAGTTATTTTCAAACCAGTCTAAAACAAAAGCGTCTCACTTTTATTAGATTGCTGTAAAAACTGTTAACAACTTCTTCCATTTTAGTGTGGATCTAATTGTTTGTTTGTTTGTTTTTCTGGAAGGGGAGAAACAAAATCTTCCAGCTTTCACCAACAAGGGAATGGGGAACTCTGCATTGGAATTCCATTCCATCCTTAGTTTTGGAGTTCAGTCCTCGTAAGTGTTAATGGGAAATGCTTTCTGCATTATGTTAATTCTCCCTAAAATAACCTGGGTTGTAATTTCAGGATTTGTATTGAAGCAAAGATGTGATTTGTTTGGCCTGAATATGGGTGTACTTACTTTTCCTTAAGCATTCATTGAATATGAGATCTATATAGAGCTAGATGGACCTCTTTGTCAGCTTCAGTCTGGTAGTTATGTTCTTGGTACAGATCTGTGAGTCTGGAGTCTTCTAATCCACAGTTCCGGTGATCTGAGTCAGTTCCTGTGCCTGTAGCCAAGTTATTTAATGTTTGTTTGCCTTAATTTTCCTGCTATGTCTGTTTCTGGGATAGATTTCACTTGGGTTTGGGTGCAGTAGTGTAATGGAGATCAGTCAAAGGGGTAGGGCTGTGTTGTCTGTTTCTGTTACAGTGGGCAAAAGTGCTTGCCCTCTAAAACAGAATATATACAGATACTCAGTTGTCTTTTTAGAAAGACAACTAAAAAGATCACACTATAAGTACTATACTGCTGCTGCTTCTGACTGACCTCATAGTTATGCAAAGTACTTACCCATATATGCTATTTCTAGAAATGTCATCAGAATGCTGATTCAGATTCTTTCTTGGTAACTGTTCTTTATGGGAAAGATTCTGTAGTTTGCACTTAAACAATTTGGTGTTTAAGTATGAGCTTGGCTAAACCCCAGACTTTGTGGTACAATTGTTTTAAGTGTAGAAATTTTGAGAATTATTATCAATGTTGTGTATTTCTCTTAAAAAGTTCTCTGTATGACTTTGAAAAAACTACCAGCCATTAAAAGTGTAGAAGGTTTTGCCTAGACTTCTCTGCAGATAATTACATTTACCCAAAATAACCTAGTGTCAGCTGAAAGGAGTTTAAATGCTGAAAAAGTGTTTCAAGACACATGAAATGTCTTTTCTGTCATTCTTAGTGCCTTATGAGATGGGATATATTTTCACTCCAGCACTTACTATGCTTGCTTACTCACACTTGTCTTTTTCATTGCCTTTGACTTCAATGTTTGTGGGTTTTGAATGTTAATTATAATATGGTATACAGAAACACTCTTTCCAACCTGCCATCTCTTAATCTCACAATTTGTAGAGCCTCTTATGTTAAGGTACTTGTATACTACTGGAAGGTAGTTAGTTTTTTCTTCTCTGTTCAGACAAAGGGCCTTTGTAGTTAGGAATTCTTTCATAAGTAACTTAAACTTTTAGTGATTGAATGATCAGTAAGTAGTAAGCAGTATTAAGAATTCAGACTGAAACTATCTTCACTTGCTTTTGCAGAGCAAAATACTCAAGCAGTATCAAGGAGATGCTTATTCTCTTTGCCACCACCATTTATAGAGTTGGGCTAAAAGTTGCTCCAAATGAAGCTGATTATCGGATTCCTATGATGACCTGGAGCACCTGTGCTTTTACCATCCAGTGTATAGGTAAAACATAGATTAGGTTTATTCTTTCTTGAAAATCTTAGTTGTTTGATTGTATAATTTTATGGACTCCTATTTGTATAAATAATAATTCTACTTAAAGAAAAGCAGTATGTAATACTACATCAATGTATATTACATGTAATTACATACATAATAGAATTATGATCTATAATCCAATATATAAACACTAGGATGTTTTTGTTAGATGGTGGCTTACAAAAAAAGGTATGGAATGCCAACAGTGAGTTTAGTCTGAGAGAGCAGGGAGTGATTCTGCTCCACTTTACTAATTGTAACATTAGGCATGTTCAATGAATATCTTCAGGCTGCCACAGTTCGTTTACCTGCAGGCATCTCCTACACAGCTAAATATCTGACAGCTATGAAATTGTTCTCCCCCTATCATTATTTCTTTTTGTCTCTATTCTCAAAGAATTATCATGGATTTTGTAGGAAAAAAGTGGTCTTTGTATTCTGAAATTGCTAAGCAGATAAGTGGTAGGGGAAAAAAACTACGACAACCCAGAACAAAAACAATAAAAGCAAAAAAAAACAAACTGAAACTTTCTCTGACACAAATATCTTTTTGGAAGCAAAATAATTACCACAAAAAATGATAGCATTTTTGGAGATAATGTACCTGTTTATCAGTCACATTTCTGTAATGTATACATAAAGAAGTTTATGTAATAAACATGAAGTTGTAGATAAATCTGTAGTGGCTTTCAGGCAGGGAAAGAGATGTCTGAAGTGCATGCTGCAGGAACTGAGAATGTAATTATACATCTCTCTAAATAGGTTTTGATGGGTATGCCATTTTTCTTTGTGAAGCTGTTGAAGTACAACTTTATTCTATGTAAATCTATAGTGGACTTAACCCAACTGGAGATTCAACAGTTTAAATGATTTTTAAGAGGATTGGGAATATTCTGATAAGGCAGAATGAAAACTGATTGCATCTTTAGTGTTAGATTTTATCAGTTTTCAAACAGGTCGAGACAGGACAGGAAGCCACTCAGCTCTGTAAACATTCATACATTGAAGTTGCACAGATTGTTTTCATTTGGTAGTTAAAAAAAAGTCCTTGGAACCTGTCAGGGATGACTTTGCCAGCAGGAGTATAAATGCAATAACTGTTATCATGGAAATGATATCAAAGGCATGTGTTGGAAGTAACCTTCAGGTGCCTTACCAAACCAAGATTATAAAACCAGAGGGACCACTGTGACTCTCTGACCTATCCTAGGCCACATTACTTCCTTAGAGTCATTTTTATTTCCAAATACAGCAGGCTTCCATAAAACTGTAAAGCACAGCTGCCTACATAGCTTCTAGTATGCTGGTTTTGAATCTAGTCATAGGGTGCATTATTAAAACCACTTAACAGGTATGTAGCCAAGATAGGTACCTGTGCTAGTGAAGTATCCAGAGGTGGTTCAAAGCATCGTTGACCCAGGGGATGTGAATTGCTTTCATTTGCCTGAAGCCAGATGCTTAAAAATACAAATCTGATTTTTCCCATGTTTCCTCAGCAACTCCACATTATGTGTTAAACTGATATATGGAAGTGCTAAATTGAAACACTTTCATTTTTTGTTCAAGGTGCTTTAAAAAAAACAGGTAACTAACCAAAAACCTCCAGTGGAAACAAGAAAAGAAGTCGGGATCTTGAAGTGTACTAATTTGTCTCTGAAAAGTGACTAAAGCACAAAAACATTTGAATTAATACCTTTTTACTCAATTAAGTTAATTTGGTTTCTTATTTTTATTGTCTTACTTTCTACTTATTATCCCTTCAGAACCAGTGCACTCAGGGAGGAAAGCTGAGTTGTATTCTAGCTTGGGAATTTTATTTTCAAATTTTTTATTAAACTACAGTCAAATACAGTAGTGCAAATCTGAGGGTCCCTGTAAATATACCTTGATGGTTTTGAGCATTGTATAAGGGTAACTGAAAATACAACTAAATCCCTGGAGTGTCTTATCGTCATTGATGTGAAACAGTTTTCCTTTAATTCCCTAGTTATCAAGATCTGAAAACCAAATGTTTATAAAAGCTTGTTACAACCATTTCTCTGGAAAACATTCAGAACCACTTAAGATTTTTCAAAGAATTCTCTTATCAGAATAAAAAGTACATATACTAAGAATAAATTAATCTTGGACTAAGTGTATTCTAGCATAAATGTTAGTTCCTGTAGAACAAAGCAACTTAATTTTTTCTGTGTTTAATTTTAAGAAAACCTCTTGGAAACGGAGGGCAAGCCTTTATTTGGATCTCTGCAAAACAGACAGGTATGGGCAAGTAAGATATACAATACATTTTAGAGAAGTTTATATATACAGAAATATACACACAAATATATAAAAACCTTACTGTTGAAACTTCTAACATCAAGATCATTTTCAGTTGAGGGCTAGCTCTCAAAATGTTTAGATTGATAACCTAAAGAGCATTTTGGAAGCATAACATTTCTACTTATACATTCAAGTTCATATTAAATTCACTTACCAATGTGTTTTTTGTTAGTAGAAGTAGATATGATTTTAGAGCTTTATTTCACTCTTATATCTTTCCATTTTTCTTGTCCAATCATTGTCTATTGCGCTCTAGCACAGTGGCCTTAAAGCATTAGTGCAGTTTGCAGCTGCTCAGAGAACAACATCACCACAGGTCCTGATTCAGAAACATCTGGTTCGTCTCCTGGGAGGTAATGTATTCCTTTACTACCTTTCAGGCTGCAGAAGTTTCTACTGCAAAATGGCATGCCCATTAATACAAGATAGAAGCAAAGATGAGGTGACTGACATGGGTGCTAACTTCAATTTCTCTGTTGCCTGAAATTATGGACTATTGCTTCATATTTATTAATTCTGTTAACCCAGCCCTGTATCACTGAATTCCCAAAAAATCCTCAATCCTAAATTACCTAGGTCTGGAGATCTGGAATATTTACAGATGGTTAACAATCTATATCTGACTGTGTTCAAAATAACTCCAGTGTTGTGCTAAGCAGATGGATAAGGCACAAAACAGATATTCCTCTCTCTTAACTGGGAGATTTCATCTTTTTAGTATTTTCAAAGGGCTGCTTGCAGCCTAGGTCAAGATCTTTTGGTCTCAGTGAGAGCTAGTGTGAGACACATGGCTATCCTCCATGTTTCTTACTGATTAGGGTAGCATGATGACCTCTGTGAAACCCACTCTTTGACTTGCCTTCTATTCAATAGATTTCTTAGGTATAGTACAGGCTTTTATATTGGGCTAGGTTGTGAGAGAGCTAGTGTTGCAGTGCCCAAGTACATTTGTGGGCTTCACCCTTGACTCTGCTTTACTGGAGCTGGAGAAATATCAAATGCATAATTGATATCTTTATTTTTTAGTTCTTCTACCAAACTTTAAAGTGGAGGACACTCCATCCCTCTTAGAAGTAGATATGTTCCACATTTTGGTAAGCATGTTCATTTTACTCATACTTTTTTGAGTGTGGATTTTTGGGTACTTTACTCTGTAGATAGTCCTTCATTATCTGTTCACTTGCATGAATCAAATATATATAAGCACTTCACAGAAGCAAATGATTACATATAGCTGCTATATGCAAGTGTTTACTTTTAATTCTGCTGTTCTAGCTTTCAAGACTTTACTGTCACACTCGTACTAAATTTCATGCCTGCAATGCCAGTCATCTTTTTATCACCACCATTGATATCAAACCTCAAAAAAAACCTGAGAAAAACACCCACTGAGCTTGTTTCCCTCACTTTCACTTTGTGTCAGTAGGCCTCTCATACCTTTTGATTCCTTCACATTCACTGTCATTACCTTCTTTACTCTTCTTAGCCCCTTCTTTCTCTTCCTTAATACAAACCAAAACACAAAACAAACCCACAGCTTATGAAACCATACAACAAAAAGACCAACAAAAGCCAAAGCAAACAAAAAACCAAACCCACCAAAAAGAAATGTGCTTTGCCCTGGTTGCCTTTTCTGACTACTGCTTAGCCTCGTGGTTTTTTTCAGTGTGCTTTGTCAAAAGCCAGAAATTTAAGCTTTCTAGGAACTGGACAAGCTTTCTTGCTGTGTCTAAACTGGCAATTATAATGGAACTGTATCTGAGTTTCCTACATGCTGGAGGGAGCACAAATAGTTAATAGTTTCCATCGATTTTTTGCTACATTTTGTTAGCTAAAACTAGCAAGAGAAATGAACAAATCCACTATGGAAATTAAGTATAAATATGTAGTGAAAATATGGTTTCTATTGCCTCTGTAACTATTGGCAAATTTGTTACTTTAATATTTGCTCCTTTCCTTTCACTCTAGGTGGGAGCTGTGTTGTCCTTTCCATCTTTATACTGGGAGGATTCTGTAGACTTGCAACCTTCATCAGTTAGCTCAGCCTATAACCACCTCTACCTCTTCCATCTGACGACACTGGCACACATAACACAAATCGTCATCTCTTCAGCAACAGGTAGAAGTATATTTGGATTGAATTATTCTGGCACTTTTACACAATTTCTTAAAGATAATAGGTGGACACCACTAGTGTCTTCCAGGTACCAACTTCCTCATAATAAATGATACGTAGTGCTAGGCAGTAGTAACTTTTCTGGTAAGAAATAAATAGCACTCCATCATTTTCGGAGCATTTTATGGTATCATTTCTGTGTGCTTAGCCTAAGAAAACAGCATAGCTTTTGATGTATCAGTACTTGCTCAAATCAGTCATTCTAGTGTGATAACTTACCCCTCTTGGCTTCTTGTAGGAGAAGCAAAACTCTGCCCAGCAGCAGCACTCTGAACCATATAATGACAGTTAGTATGGATTTTGGAAATAAGCTTTCCTTTCTCTTCAGCCTAGTAAATACTCAGAGCTAAAATGTGGAATCCTGTGAACTGATAGCAGAGAGTTTCATATTTTTCTGTATTTCATACTACTGCTACAAACTGTCAGTAACCTACAGGCTTCCTAGCTACTACTTTCATTTTTCCTCAAGATGATGAGAATAATAAAAAATAAATAATTTCTGTAGCTTAATCTATGTAGGACAATAACTTCCAAAATTCAAGAGAAGGAAGCAATTTTTACATGAGGATGAGCAATGAGGCAGTAATCCTGAACATTTGTTAGATTATAGCAGCAAGATGAAGTGGAAATATTTCTAGAATGCAGTTTAAAAACCCCAAACCCTCAATATATGTAAAAAAAAAACCAAACAAAACACTCAAACCAAGCCAACAAAAAAACCCCAGGTGTGTCACAAATGAAGTGAATTTACAGTGGGCTTTGTATTTTATGTGCAGAATCCCCTCCTGCTCGATCATCTGCCAACAGTGAGGAGGCACAATCTGCGCAGTCTTTCTGTAGAGAGATTTGCCAGTACACCAGTGAGTAAGTAGCAGTTTTGTTCTACCATTGTGTTTTCCTAGAAAGAAGGCAATCCACAGGGACTGACTTGAACAACACAGAAAACAGTGCCTTGTGCTTTCTTCTCATACTGAACACTGAAAACAAGGTAACTGGTGAAAGGAACACTTTTAGTTAAAAAGGTTTTGTTTTTTAATTCTTAGTCTAAGGATGCCTAAAGAAGAGAAGGCTGAGGCGGGTGTCTTAGCAATACTTACAAATACTTAATGATTGGGTGTCAGGAGGATGGGGCCAGTCCTTTTTCAGTGGTGCCCAGTGACAGGACAAGAGGTAACAGGCACAAACTGGAATATAGGAAGTTCCATCTAAACATAAGGAGGAACTTCTTTCCTTTGAGCGTGGTGAAACACTGCAACAGGCCTGCCTAGGGAGGTGCTGGAGTCTCCATCTCTGGAGACATTAAGAACCCACCTGGACGCCATCCTGTGCAGCCTGCTCTGACAGGGGGGTTAGACTAGATGATCTCCAGAGGCCTCTTCCAACTCTTAAGATTCTGTGATGAAAATATGCCTATGTCCATTCTGGAGAGAAATACAACCACCAATAATAGTAGTTATTTTTTCTTTGCTTTGATGATTGGGTTTTTTTGGACTGTAGATGGAAGCCAGAAAAAAGGAAATGTTTCTACTACATAAGAGAAGTGTAAAGCTAAACACAGTTGTTGATTTGTTTGAGCATTGGTGCCTGTCTTTTCAAACTGTTCTGATAGGTGTAGCTACCAAGTCTGTAGGAGGCAGTATGTGTGTGTAAAATAAACTATAAAATATGGATACACTCTACAAAATTCTACTTTCTCTTTGCCAAGGCTAGTTGCAAACATTTTTCTTAAGGATTGACAATGCTACCAACTTATCTAAAAGTTTAAGTCTAAACTTCTAAATTTTTACATTTTGGCATTTAAATAGTAGGACTAATTTGTCAGAGGCATGAGCTAACCATAGGTGCTGTGCATTTCAGAAAATCAGGTCACTGTTCTGAGATGCCTAGGTGCAGAATTAAATGCCAAACTTTAGGCAACCTAGCCCTGCAACTTGTGTGTTAATTTCTGTATATGCATTTTCATCTTCTAACTCTGACCTAGCTGTGCTGAAAGAGCACAATCTGCATAATAATTTTGTCATGGTCTGTGATGCTATAATACAGCTTTACAGGTTGTGAACATCCTGCTCATATAAATGTGAATTTAACTAATTTAATTTAAATAGGATTATTATAGCTTTATTGTAAACAATCTGAGTGTTACTGTTGTGACCTCTATAATGAAGTGTTACTTTTTTAATTCTCTGGTTTTGTTGTTCCTGAAGAGTGTTTATATTTGGGGTTTTTTTTCTCACTTTGGAATTGCATTCAAAACACTGTCTGAATGAAAAAGTTCAACCATTTAAAACATTGCTGGCTTTTGGTAATAAAAAACAACCAACATAAGTGTTGCTTCTACACAGCTGCCATTCTACCAATGCTAGAATGATTTGCACTGTGAACTACTGCAGCTCTTTCTCATTTGTGTTTTACAGTTGCTTTAGTCAGGATATTCCAGGCTGGTTTGTGTGGGATTGTGTTAAAAAAGGCATCCTGCCTTACCTTCGTTGTGCTGCTTTGTTTTTTCATTATTTGCTGGGAGTTTCTCCACCTGAGGAACTACTACAAGGTAAATATGAGAAAGCAAATTTATTCATATGTAGAATTTGTTTTCTGTTTTCTTGGGAGAATGGAATTTTGAAATAGTTGCAATAACTTAAGAACAGTTAATATATTAAGTCTTGGAAAGAAAAGGAAATACTAATTTGTATAGGAAGGGGCAGACATGAGAAGCTGAGTTGTCTTAGCCTTCTCTGAATGGAAAGGAGTTACTTCTGAGTATGTGCAAGTATGTGAATTACCAGTCACATATTGATAGTATTTGTGGATTTAAGCATGATTCTAGGGGCTTTGGTTACATCACCTGAGAAAGAACGTGAAATGAGAAAGTAATAAACCTTTTTGTGCTATTGCTGTTGTTGGTAAGTGCTGCAGACATAGGGATTCAGCAAAATGGAGCCAAGTAGAAATAAAAAACATTATGAAACTTAGACATCTTCCTTAAAGGACCCTACAGGTTCTAAACCTAAAAATAAATATTTTATCTTCTGTCAAAATGCAGTGAAACACAGAATCATCAACTGTTTGGAAAGAAGGACCAAAATTGCTATGAACAACTGAGACAAAATACCACATTTTAAACTATGAATATATCTAAAGTATATAAATGAATATAGTATTTGTATAAACTGTGAACTCTGTTTGAATTTGATTAGGATATACAAGTCAAAATCTCTGTACTTTGGGATATGCTGTTGTCCTTATTGTCTAGAACTTTGATTCTATAGGGGGGAGTCCTGGTGAATCAGCAATGCCATTTTCTGTAGTAGAGCCAATAAATCACCACCCAGCAAATACTAAATTAGCCCAACTTCATGTAATGTGTTAGGACTGACTTGATCATAGTAAAATTTAATATCCTTGTGGGCCAAAAGGGTAGTGGAAAGCTAAAATATGGCAAGTACAGAGAATCAGCTGCGCTAAAGTGTTGTGTAATTATGCAGTGAAATTGGATTTAAGCAAGACTCTACTCTTCTTACAGTGACTTGCACATGATTTAAACATTTCATCACAATATGTCAAATCTGTTAAATCTAAAGCAGATCCTCAGCTAATGCAAATTATTATAGCTCTGACTAGGTCAGTGGAATTCACATCCAATTGTACTAGCTAGGAGCTATGCTGAAGCTGTAAGGCACAAGTTATTCAATTGAGAAGGGGTCAGGAAATTTCTAATTTGGAGGGAATTGTGTTAAACACTCTAACTGTTGCTAATGTTTTCTTTTTCTTATATAGTTTCTGAAGAAGGGCAGTTCAAGGCACTTTGTAGTTACCTCTCTCTACCTACCAATTTGTTCCTGCTCTTCCAGGAATATTGGGACACAGTAAATCCACTGCTTCAAAGGTACTAACTGGGGCTGGGCAGGATGTGTTTTTCTGTTGTGATGGCCCTATGGGAATTCTAGATCAAATTTGTTAATTAGTGATTGAGCTCAAATTCATACTAGAGTCCTAAACATTTGTTTGCTGTGCACAGGTAACTGCTTCTCTTAAAGCACTTCAAAACCATAAAACATTATTTCGTAGTAATTCAAACATAAAAGGAACTGACCAGTCCTTGCAGACCTACCTGAGATCATCCATGCAGACAGAAATTATAAACCTTTGCTTGCATGGTATGTAATTTACTGTTCATTGGCCTGTTTTTAATCTGTCTACAGCAAAAGTTCTGATTATATGATATATAAAATGAGAATATGGAAAGTAATGTAGCTGGCAGAGTGAGGCTTTGTGTTATTTATTCTCTGGATTTCCAAAGTAGACTGACGAGTGTTGGTGTTACCTTAATGGTTCAAAGGTAAAATTTGAGCACTATTTACATTGTAATCTAGCAGTAAAGAAATAAGTTGTAAAAGTCTCCATTTAAAACACAAGTTAAAATGAATAGACACCCCAACCCCCAGTCTGAGAACAGTCCTGCTATACTGTGTTGGAGAACGACTCCGTGTATTTAATGTGACCCTCTGAGTACTCGGTTGCATGAATTATTATTACTGGTTCTTGGCAGAATTCTCTGGCTCACTGGCTCATGCTAGCTTTTTCTGTTTGTGGTTTGTTTTGTTTGAGTTTTTTTGTTTGGTTGGTTGGTTGTTTTTGTTTGTTTCTTTTTTAAACCTCTGATTTGTTGCCCTTCAATCTGGGAACATTTTAAGCTGTTGACTCCTACTTACAGTCCATATAGCCAACCTAAACAATTCCCTACCTACAATTCTACTATAATTACTTGCATTTCTAGTGTATAAATTACTTATAAATGAATAGCATTTTCACAAGTAAACTATTAAATAAATTTGTCTTACATGTTCCTTACATGTGTTTACTCAAAGACATAACAATGCTTATAGGAGAAGAGAGAGGAGAGGGACTTGTGAACATTAGCAAACGATCACTAGAGGCAAGGCTAACAAATCCATTGTAATGCTCCCAGTCAAAACCAGAGTTTTCAAGTAGGAGGCTACATATTTAATGTAATAGTAACAGTTGCCAAATCACTGTGAGAGTTCCCATATGTTTTTTTGAGAGGATCTTATTTCAGAAGACTGTATTTGATGATTGTTGGGAAATGTGTTAAATGAAGCTTACTAGATTGTCCATCTGCTACAGTTCTCTCTCCCTTCTCCATTTTGTAGAAATAACATAAAACATCTCTCAGACATACCAATTCCTCTGTTTAATAACTTGCCAATATCTCCCAGTGTTTTGATAGACAGATTTGGCCATTGTAAGCAAGCATAAAACATGCAATAAAGCACTGTAAAATGACCATTGGGTTATTAAATAGAAGCAGTAAGTATTTTCCTAGTAGAGCATGTTTTACTTTCTTACATTGTGGCTTTCAGCTGTATATTGTAGCCTGTTTTGAGAACCTGAATATGCCTGAAGACAGCTTGAATTTTTAACTTTGTGTTTAACTGTTTTCTTATGCATATTGATAATTTTAAAGCACCATTGTTCTTTCACATAGGTTTTTCTCTTGTATACAAACTTAACTTCCACTCCTGAAGCAAAACTGTAAAGAACAGGTGTTTCTACTTGTGAAGTTTAAGCTAGAACTCAATATTTTATCTATGCTCTGTGTTGCTTACTGCTTACTAGTTTAGTTTAGTGATCCTAAATGTATGTTATTGTCAAACACTGTAATCTGCAAATGTTTGTTTGAAATAGGTGGTGTGCTGACCCAGTGGTGTTAAGTTGTTTGAAGGGGAAAAGCATTGCAGTAAGGTAAGTTTTTGGTTTTGTTATTTTATTGGGTTTTTTCTTCTGTTTTTGACTTAAAACTATCAAAAGAATGAAATGCTTGTTGTGAGCAAGTTAAAGAGAGCTTGTATTCTCTTCCTCCTGCTCTTGTACATTTCTCTTTAAGTGGTTGTGTTTTATTCCTCATGCAGTGACTGTTCATTAAAAACGAAGGAAAAAACAAAAGCTAACTCAAATATGAAATGTCTTCATATATGTGGGTTACATATAAAAATTAATTTCATCATGTTTGCTGGAATATAGAAATGCTGAAGCTCCCATGTTGAGCCTCTTGTTTTGGCTTCCAGCACTGGGAAACTGCTCTAGAACTGCAGAAGTTTGGAAAAAGGACCAAAAGCTTAGCAAGAAATTATAGCTATACACTCTGTTCTTTGCTGCAATCTTTATTATTCTTAGAGTTCTTTTTTGCTTACCCAGGTATCCTAGGAAAAGAAATAGTTTAATAGAGCTTCCTGATGACTATAGCTGCCTTCTGAACCAAGCTTCTCAGTTTAGGTAAGATGCAAGGTATTTAAATGTCTTCCTAGATGTTTTATCACTTTTATATTCTTGCAGTTACTGTAACTGGTGTTAAAGCTGTGCACAAAAATTATTTTGCAGAAATGAAGGCACTGTTATGCTTATACTGGCCAGTACTAACACATGTTCATTTTAAATCCTGAAACACAACAGCTTACTTAAATGAAGTCAGTTTTGTTTGAGAGGAGAGCATATAAAATTGTTATGGCTTAATCTGCTGGTCATTTTTCTCCAGTGCAATATGCATTTAGTTTGGCCATAAGCCTGAGAATTATTTTTGCATAGGACACAACAAGCCCAGAAGGTTGGCACTGTTTTATGCCAGGAAGAGTGACTCATAGGATAATTTAGGTTAGAAGGGACTTGAGAAGATCATCTAGTCCAACTTCCTGCTCAAAGCAGGTATCTTGCAGGTAAGATACTTAAAGCAATGTAAAAAAACCAGTCAAAGGAGGCAGATTCATGAAATATGATTGCAACATGTCTTAAGTGTGTGTTTGTGGTGGTGTCCTCTGTTGTTTTTTAAGGAACATTATCCATAGTTAACATTTCTTTCTTTAAAGTTTTAATTCCTGCAGTAACATTTTGATTACACTTCTAGATGCCCACGGTCTTCTGATGATGAACAAAAGCATCCAGTACTGTGTTTATTCTGTGGGGCTATGTTGTGTTCCCAGAATACTTGCTGTCAGGAACTGGTGAATGGGGAGGAGTTGGGAGCCTGTACTTCTCATGCTCTTCAGTGTGGAGCTGGAGTCTGTATGTTTCTCAAGTAAGTAGCCAGAATTTAATATGTTAAAGAGTAAAGAGGAGTATTTGATGGTCAAACCTCAAATCGTCAAAGCACTTGGTTCTTTTCTTCTGAGATGAAGAAACATTGCTTTGATCTAAAATAATAGGTCACCAAAGAGTTAAGAACCTGCTGGGAGTTGTCTTGTATTTTAAATGTAGCTGTTTTTTCCTTAAGAATCAGGGAGTGCAAAGTTGTCCTCATTGAAGGTAAAACGAGGGGTTGCTTATATCCTGCTCCCTACTTGGATGAATACGGAGAAACAGATCCAGGTCTGAAGTAAGTAATTGTTAAGTAAATGTAAGTAAATGGGATCTCTTTCTTTCTTACACCCATAAGACAACATGTTCTTCCTGCTACCACGTGCAGCACTGTTAATAGTATTTTGGCTTGGTAAGCATACCTAACTTCAGATTCCTTTCCAGTCATGGTTGGACCATTCATAACACAAAAATAGCCTTTTTTAATACTGTTAAGCTTTCCTACTGTTCTCAAGAATACTTTGTATGCTTTAAATCAGAAATGTGCAACAAGTGCCATTGCTGAAATCTCATCTTGAAAATGGTGGTCATTGCCTGTTGCATTAGAGTTTTCTTTCACTTCCAGTAGACCTGTTGGAACTGGTGTTTGTACAAGCATTTAGTATTTTCTGGCTATTGTTAAGAGTGCTAATACTAGACTGTTAATGGAATAGTTTGTCAGTTGCTACTCTGATAATGCTTATTGGGTATTCTCCTTTTTTTCTTCTATGAAGAAGAGGCAATCCCCTGCACTTATGTCGGGAGCGTTACCGGAAGCTCCATCTGCTATGGCAACAACACTGCATCATAGAGGAGATTGCCAGGAGCCAAGAAACGAATCAGATCTTCTTTGGATTCAACTGGCAACTGCTCTGATTTTTTTTTTTTTTAGTGAAAATTTTTACCTTTGGCAGTGCTTTGGAAAAGGAAAGGAGGGTGGCAGTAAATAATCTACTCTCAAGTGGATTCTGTAGTTCAGACAATGGATGGATTCTCTAGGTTGGTTGTATTACTGATACATTGAAACAATTTCATGTCATATGTTTTGTGCTCTTTTTTTTTTGTTTCCTTTCCCAAAAAGGACAACTACATTATAGAATCATCACTGAACATCCAGGTCCAGAGATATTTCCACTTTTTTGAGAAATTGTAATTGTTTCGTGTATTTTGGCAAGAACACCTTCCCAAATGCTGTGCTTTAGGGCACATACCATATTTCTGTCTCTTCCATGCCTTGAGAATATACCTAAATGTTGTTGCTATGGAAAAGCCTCCTTTACTTTCTTCATGTGTTCTTTTCCCAAGCTTAGTGAAGCTTTTAAATAGGTCAAGATCTGTGGCATAATACTGCGAGTGGAAGTGGTGCCAGGCTTTTAGTAATCTGTAGGAAGAGGTACAGCAAGCATTAAGTTGTACAGAAAAAGCCTGCATTTAGCTATATCCTGGGACTTAATGAAGAGTTTTCATTAATGAGCTCTTTGGAGAAGAAGTGGGGGATAGAATGTGCATGAGGGAATTACCATCTTGCTTGTTACATCAAAAAATAAAGTCTGTGCTTTTTGCATTGCCAGAACGGCACTTTATCTAATGAATTTGTTCTCTTTTAATGTTGTATATCCTAAGAGGTCTAGGGGCTGCACCATTTGGTTAGGTTGTAGTTAGTTTCACTTCTTTTACAGTTTGTCTTTTGAGATTTTCCCTGAGATCCAAAGGTGAAAATACTGTTAGGTAGTTGTAGTATAGCTCTGCAAGTTATACAAGAGCCAGAAACGTCAGTAAAGTAGACCATCAAAGGCCATCATACAGGACTGAAATCAATCCCCAAACACAACAAGTTCTAGAATCAGAAATAAGTTTGTTTGCCCTTATTTGAGGAATCTTCTGCTCTTCAACCTCTGTCACTACAGTGTGGAGCCCTGCTGCATAAATGAAATCCTGTGTTAGGGGTGAGAGGGGGGCATGTTGAATGGTTCCGTGACAGAGCAGAAAAGGGGAAAAAAAAGATGGTGAAGTTTGTCTCTCTGCCCTTCAGTAGTTACTACTATATTGTGATTGGATGCTCTCTCAATGGTATGTGATTGTGCTTCAGTTCTAAATGTTTGCTCTTCTGTTTTCTGAATTTCAACCATAATATACATGAGAGAATTTGTAATGAGTAAAAATGCTTTCCCCAAAAGTACCATTTCCATGTGAAAGTTTGAAGTTGTCAGTACTCTGAATTTACATGCCCCTTTGCTCTTTGGATTCTATTTTGTCCTTTTCATAAGGCTTGCAAGGGGAGGTTTTCAAATTGGTGTCTGAGAGCATGGTTTTATATGATTTCTTCTTTTTTTTCTACTGATTGTATGAGAGAGAGTAGAATCACAAGTAATGATTTAGATTTAAATATCTTTGTTCTTCTAGTTTTAAAAGGTTTTGAGTACATATGAGTGCACTAAACAGCACCATAACTCATCTAAAAATGGCATACCAATGAACTCAAATATTGTTCTGGTTTCAAATACTTTTTTATAGCTTTTGCTGTAATCCTTCCTTGGTGATATAAATAGTTGGCTTTTTCAGATATTGTTTCTTGCAATTAAGGCCATTCTCCTTACTTTGATTCTTTTGGATTTTAAACCTGAACATGAAACTCTTTAAAGACAAACATTAATTCTGTAAGTCTTCTCTAAGATGTATTTGAAATGCATACTGAATTTAGAAGAACAGCTGTCTTGAAAGCTTGCATGCACTGGCAATTTCTAAGGTCATCAATACCCTTCTTACCACAAAAATATTGGATTAAGACTAGCAAATGTATGCCTTGTTGATACCAAAACTGTATTCACTTCCTGTTTCCCTATGGTATTTACCTATTCATTTGTGGAAAACTTTCAGTTACTTTGCACTTCACTGATACAAAAATTCCATTATCACACAGGCAGTGAGATCACCTCACTTTGTTTTCTATCCGAGCTGTAGTTCTGAAAGGACAGGAGCTGGTCTGAGCAGGGGAGCTCATGTTTAAAGCTCTAGAAATCTCTTTGTGGTTGAGGAAGTGGGAGAGGAAAGTTGCATCTTTCTGTACATTTGCACATCCTGATTTAGCAAATGGGCTCCCATAGCATTCACTGACTAGCCTGGTCATCTTTCATTTCATAAGTTACTATGCAGTTTTGTTCACTGTGAGTATAATCTGTATTTAGTGATCGCAAGACGCTTATGGCACTGATTTCTGTTCCATCCAAGCTGACAGAAGAACTTATTTGATAATGCACATATTGGTATCTTTAATTGCAAAAATGTAAATTTGAAACTTGTATAATGTTCTTGTGCTTTTGAAATAAAATATCTTGTATATGTATATTTAAAAAAAGGAAATAAAGTAACTTCTGGTAGATTATTCAACTTTTATTTGGAGGCACTTTGACACTTGAGAGTTCATTTTACAAGAGCATTATATCTGTCAGTATGGAAAAGGGGAAGAATTAGTGTTTGGTAAACAATACCAGTTATCCTTGTAGTCTGTACCATCATTGTACCAGTTAGTAATGGTGGCACACATATTCTTATTTAAAGAAATGTTCCACTTGAAACTTGTCCTAGTATTTTACAGATGCAAATTCCTGCAGTGTCTACCTCAATTTGTAAAACCTCTTAAATACAGAATTTCATATTTAGATGTCTTTAAAATGATGAGTGATTCTGGTTTTGTAGCTTCTGAAAGATTTGTCTGCACTGTCTGTCAGCCACTTAACCTCTTCAGAGGGAGAGTTTGTGGTGTCTGTCTAATGTACTGTGTAATGCATATTTAAGTCTTTTATTACAGAGCGAACAGCCAAGAAACTTCTTACACAGAAACAGCCAGTATTTCTTGTCCCTTGTTATGTTACAAGCTACTGTCTGTCATCACTTTCTCACTCCTTTGTAGTAGCTTTGGGCACCATTAAGCTTACAGAGTTTGGGTGTTAACAGTGTTGCTCTCTATGTTTATTCTTAATAAAGCAAGTGTTTTTGAAGAATCAATTCCTGAAAAGGTAAAAAGTTAAAGGTAGAAGAACANTGCTTTGCTTTATGGTTGAAATTATTTTCTAGACAATATCCTTGAACAATCTGCCTTTGTAAACTAGTCAGATCTAGGCTTGTTACTCTACATTCTTTTAGCCCATTACTTAACAAGATCTTTGAAGATACTTTATTCAAAAATGAAAGTTGTTTCATTTGTGACATGGTTTAGTGGGCATGGTGGTGATAGGTTAACAGTTGGACTTGATTGTAGAGATCTTTTCCAACTTTAATGATGCTATGATTCTTTGATTTCTGGGGCACAGTCTGTTTTATTTGTGTTTATCTGTGTGTTGCAGGTAGCCTAAATTTGGAGTTTGATACAGAAAACAAATGGTTAATAATGAAAATCCACTCTGCAAGTCTTTCAAACCCATTTTTTTTCTAATTCTAGCTACATTTTCCCTATCTCACATTCAGTATGGTTAAAAGCATACATGAAAGAGAAGCTCTGTAAAGGAAATGTGTGTTGGTGTTGAAGGAGAGCAAGCTGAAATTCAGAGGGATTACATACACTATTTCATGTAGTGCTGAGTAAGTGGCATAATGTTAAACATTAAAACTGGACCTGGATTTTCTTTTTATTTCTGTGTGACTGTTGTTCATGAGGTCAGTGTCAGATAAAGGAGGATAGACTGTGCCATTTAGTTACAGGTTGTCAAAGAACTTTAGATTCTATCAGACAATTTTAGGAGGTTTCGAGGCTTCGTGCTTGAGTGAATGAGCCTCAATGAAATGTTGTAAAGCAAGTAGTGTGGACTGTGGACTTCATAATCATTTCAAGTCCTTGCTGTATCTGTGAACATCTGTGGTTAGTCTTAGCAGACTGTAGAACCTTTTGTCTTCTCTCTCTTAATAGTGTCTGAAATGTAATGTTAGCCCCTTGGGGACAAGTATTGAAATAGTCTAGGACTTGGAGAAAGGTCATCCCAATGTACCAGAGATTCTACCTGAGGGTTATTCTGAACATACCATGGCAGCCTGAGGAATAACCCACTCAAGATGATAAAAAGTCTCCAGTCTTCTTTCATTCCATTTTTTCTTATTGGAAATCATGCTGACCTTTACTAAAAGTGGCAAAACCAGTGTATCTCAATCTCATGATACTGCAGATGATTTTAGGAATATTGTTTTTTCCCTATTTGGACTTACACAGAATTTCACTGAGCAGTTCCAGGCAGTCTGCCTCACTTATTTGACATACAGGAGCAGGACAAGATCATCCATTTAAAGTGATGGTCTGCTCATAAATAAGGACTATACCTGTATTCTGTGAGCTTCACACCTTCCTGGATCTTTGGTGAACTTCAGAGTACCATGTGCAGGGCCTAAAGTGCTCCCCTAGTGGGAAAATTATGCAAAGCACATGTGTGCCAAGTGATTTGTAAGGTTTTAAATCTTATGGTTTAGAGAATTCAATGATTTATGCAGTTTTTAAAAGATCAGTTTGGAGAAGGGAAGTTTCTAGCTTCCAAGAAAATGTGGGTTTTTTCTTTTTTTTTTTAACATAAATGAAACTAAATCTGCCATATTTGTATATTAATTATTTTTTCTTCAAGATCAATGTAGAGCAAGTGTTTTCAGTGATAATTAGAAAGCTTTAAAGGCAGATCATACTAATTGCAATTTCTATAGGAACCGTCATAGTCCCTTCACCAGTAACTAAACATTAAAATGTTTCAAGGTTTCTTTTAATGAAGAACTTCACAAAGAAGATAGTTTTATGCATAGGTGAGCTCCTTATTCTGGAGGTTGCTGTTGCACAAATGTATTGTTATTAATTCTGACTGGATTAGGCATTCAAAACAAATAGGATAAGAGGTGCTCCCCAAATCGTATTTATTTCTGTATCTGAGCAGATGCTTCGGCTTAAAGGCTTGGCTGGCTAATGCCATCTTTGGCTTTAGAAATTACAGAGAATTAAAGATGGAGTCTGTGCTGCTATCTGAATTTGTTTTCTTGATCCAGTGACTGTAATGTCAAATACTCCTGGAAACCCAAACTATTATGATAGGAGCTGTAAAGCAAGCTAGATATGTGGGGTTTGCTTCCACTGTCTGAGGAAACTAACACACACAAAGCAAAGAGAAAGGCATTTATTTAAAAAAGTAAATTTTATCCTGATTACTGTGAAATGAGCTGTCGTCTTGCTGTAATATATCAATGGGGACTCCTAATGCAGGGTAGAAACAAGACAGAAAGGAACCATCTAATGACTACGTAATTACTGATAATAGTCAAGACAACAGCTGTTCCCTGTAAAATGTTTGCTGATACTCAGTTAATTGCACAAGTGATTACATCATTACCCACTGCTGCAGTTTTTGGCAGTTGGCTGACACACAGAAGTTCACTTACCAGTTAATAACTTGTTTCTTATGGTCAAATGCCTTCTCTTCATATGAGTAAATGAGCCATGTGAGAGCCATGGCAAACGTGTAGCTGGAGAGTTATACCTCTGCTTTTCATGCTAAGGTATTACAGCAGCTACTGTGTGAAACTTCTGTCTTTACAGATGTAGATACTCAGGCTGGGTGATCATTTTAGTTCACTCTTCCTTCCACATCTGTTTTGCAAAGCACATTGTGGACAAATCCATCATGCAAGGACATCGGCTAGAGAGTTATGGAAAGAGTAAGCTCAAAACCCCCTATAATTCCATAAGCAAAGTAGTTGATTTTGTAAATGGTGCAAAAGAAATTGTGGTCTTGTTTCCCATTTTGCAACCATTTTATTCCTCACTGTCATTTTTCTTTTTTAAAATTTGCATATTCATGATCCTCTTGATTCAATTTTTCTTAATGAAACAAATCTACAGAAATAATTTCTTCTTTCTCTGAGTCATTTCTGATTGTCTTGCACCTTTTGGTTATTGAGCAATCTAAAACTGTTTTTCCAAATGTAGATAGGCTAAAACTGTGTTGAGGAAGTGATTGCTATGGGCTGATGCATGTGGCATTTTTGCATACTCATCCAAAAAAAAAAAAAAAGGCATTTAAAAAAAAAATTCAGATTCTGTTGCAAATTCTGAGTTTTCAGTCTGACTGTGTTTCTCCTTGGTCTCTCATGTGCTTATTCTTTTTCAGTACGTATCAGCTAATTTTAGTGCTGCTGTTAAGGCTCGGAACATTGTTGTGCTCAGTGTTCTGCAACACCATGTTAACAGACTGTGATCCAGGAGTAATATCTTTTGACTGTCAGAAATGGTAGAAGGAATTATGCATCATCTGAGTTTAATTCCACACTGGGCAAAGAGGTTGAAATAAAGAATAGGAGTAGATACATAGGCAAATGCAGTGCCAAGGGAAGACTTACTATAGTTAAAGGGAAATCTAACAAATCTAACTCTGAAAGAATTAATATGATGATGTTATTGAGCCAGTCAGTAATAATGTAGATTTCAAACAAATTGAGTAGTGTCCTCTAACTAATTAATAGAATTAGCAGCTGTCATGAGATAAAAAGGAAGATTTGGTTCAGCAACAAGAGAAAGGAATGTCCAGTGTATTTTCACAATGGAAAAAGCTTAATAACAGCTCCACAGCAATCTGCATTTTTTCAGCATTTTCAGACATGATCTGAAGAAGGAAATTATAAAATTGTAAATTCTGCCAATGATACAAAAATACTCTATAAAGCTGGGTTTGAGTGTTTTCAAGAAGTTCTTATGAAACTTGGTGGCTGGATTACAGAAGATTCGATTCCCTTTTGGTAAATGATAATTACTGTACCTATGCCAAAACTAACCTCTTGCAATAGAGTAGAATAGACTAATTTGGAAGGAACCTACAACAATCATCTAGTACAACTGCCTGAGCAATTTAGGGCTGACCAACTTAAAGTATGTTGCTGAGGGCATTGTCCAAACGCCTCTTAAATAGTGGCAAACCTGGGGCATGGACCACCTCTAAGAAGTCTGTTCCAGTATTTGGCAACCCTCTTGATAAAGAAGTGCTTCCTAATGTCCAGTCTGAACCTTCCCAGCTGCACCTTTTGAAGCTTTCCTATGTATCCTTCATCCCTCTCCACTTCCCCTCCTCAGGAAGCCGTGGAGAGCAATGAGGTCACCCTTCATCCTCCTTTTCTATAACTAGACAAGCCCAAAGTCCTCAGCAGCTCCTCCTAGGATATTCCTTTCAGCCCTTTCATCAGCTTTGTTGCCCTCCTCTGGACACATCCTAGGACCTTCACTTCCTCCCAAGGTGAGGTCGCACCAGTGCTGAATACAGCAGGACAATCACCTCTTGACCAGCTGGTCATGCTGTGTTGGATGCACCCCAGGATGGGATTTGCCTTCTGGGCTGCCAGGGCACACACTGCTGACTCCTACTGAGCTGCTGTCAACCAGTACCCCCAGATTGATTCATATCAAATACTTCCTTAGGTTTTTTTATGGATAGTTCTGTGAAAATATTATCTCAATGCTCAGAAACAGTCTAAAGGGCAAGCAGTGATAGGAATTTGTAGGAAAAGGACAGAAGGCATTTCTTCATGATATCTTTAGCTCTACACAGCATTGTTCATTTAAAAATAGTAAATGGAGAATAGTGATGAAAAGTATCAAAGGTGTGAAACAACTTCCATAGAAGAAAAGGTTAAATAGCAGCTTTTTCAACCTGATAAGATAGGTTCAAGAGACATTACAACAGAGGATTTTAAAATTGAGAATGGCATGGGGGGAATAAGTAAGGAATGACCATTAGCTACATCTTGCAGCAAGAATTAGGAGATACCTGAATAAGTTGTTAGGGAGTCAACAAGCAAAAAGAAGCAGTTTTTCAAAGAATGCAAAATTGAATTGTGATAAATTAAAATCTGAAGCTTTTTGTCATGTTTTGGATATCAAAAAACTTAAATTGAGTTTTTAAAAAAAACTATGCAAATTCATAGAAAAAAAAAAAGTATCCCCTGAGATTTTTTAAAACACAGTGATACAAATACTTTTTGTCATACCAAGTTCAAAACCATTGTTTCCTGGAAGTTGGGAGGCTTCATCAGGGAAAGAAATATTTTCTAATTGTCTTGCCTCTTATTGCCTTTTCCCAAACATCTGCTACAGGCTACTATTATGGGCAGACCCCATCTGTCCTTATTTATTTTTAACATACTTAACTATAGGCCTAACATTTTTAAGCAGTGAAGCAATTGCATTTGAAATTACAATCATGCACAGAACTTGATTTAATTACAGCACAGGTTTTTACATCACACTATTTACAACATATTCATACAATGTAATTCATGCTCATTCTAGAGTTATAGAAAACAACATTGTTTAGAGAGGTAAAGGAATTTTTACTGCTACTTTTGCATAATTTCAAAAGCAGGAGTAGTTCTGCTTTTACTGTCTCAGTGATGTAACTTCTTTTACTTGATTATACAGAGTGCACAAGCTGCCCACAGTTACATTCAAACAATGTACTTACAACAGTAACAAGTAAAATAGTTAGGTCTTTTATCCTCATTTCTGTATTGGAATGATTTTCCTGCTTACTATTAATGATGAATTACAGTCATAGGGCATCCTGTAACTACAGTTGTCTTGGGTGTTGAGGGCTTTCACTCCATGCATTGACAAAGTTCCTGAGCACTGTACTAGGAATGCGATGGGAGATCTGCCAGTCTACATTTGCCTTCATTGGTGCCAGATAATCCCAGTCCCTGGTTCTATGTAAGTACTTTTGAAATTCAGAGCTTTTAAACATCTAGGATCATCAGTATTTGTTTTATGGGAAGTATCTGCTTATTTTTGAACTTGTGTTATCACAGGCTACTTGGAATTTTAAATATCTCAGCATGAGCTCTCAAATAGTTTTCTTGAGCAGAGAACTCCTCTCAGCAGTAGCCATTGAAGGAGGTGTGGCAGCTGGCTTGCTCTAAACTAGTGGAGGGGGAAAAATGAAGAGCTACTTAAGACTATTTTGGGAAAAAAAAGTTAAATTTTATGCTAACTTCCATTGCTTTCAACTCAATTTCATCTAGCTAGTAGGGTTTTTTTTGAAGAGCTGCAAAAATACGTATAATTAGTGGTGGTCTAGTGGTTAGGATTCGGTGCTCTCACTGCCAGAGCCTGGGTTCGATTACAGGTCAGGGAAAAATCCTGCTCTGGCAGGGGGGTTGGACTACATGATCTTTTTGAGGTCCCTTCCAACCCCTGACATTCTGTGGTTCTGACATTCTATGATTCTGTGATAGTTGAACTGAATTTTCCCCTATACTTACTTGGACTATCAGAGTTTTCCTTTCACAGTTTTTGTCTTTTTGTAAAATAGTCTATTTATCTGGTGTAATATTTGGGGGATTGCCCTGCTGCTGGGATTCCTATAGATGTAACAACAGTAATGACAAACTTTGTTGGTACGTAGTAGACCGATCTGTATGTTAGTAGCTGTAGATCCATCCTATCTGGAACGCTTGTGCATCGTGATTATTCCGATGTATTCAGATCATGACAGTAGTATGTAAACAAGGGAAAGGAAGTGTGGAAAATTCCAAAAGTTTCTTTTGTGCAGTGTTAAAAATTAGAGATTTCTTAAGAATGAGTAAAAATACATCCAGCCAAAGAAGCATCAGCTCTTTTGGAGTTGTCATCAGTCTGTGGTCTGTTCAATTGTCTTACAGTTTTCCTACCTTTTTTTTTTCCCCACGAGCGAAAAATCTGGTAACTTAAGACTAAAATATGTCAAAGCTGCACTTGTGATGTCATTTCTTTAAAGACTTGCCTAGCTAGTGGCTGGGATAGATTTTGTTGTAACACTGGTTTTGCCGCAGTTTGTGTTTTGAACATCAATGTTGGGGTCATTCATGCCTGAGACAGTGGAGATCTGGTTGGCTGTGCCAAGGTTCTTAATGATACTGATGTTATATTTTGCAGTTTCCACAAAGCTATTTTCTAGTAACCAACCATCTGATTCACCCTCCAAATCTCCTAGCAGAAGGACATTCTTCATTGCTGTTTGTAGGTACCGAACACCAATTAGTACAGAGAGCTGTAAGAAACAGTTAAGGGTTAAAGAGAGTTTAAATTACAGCTTCAATCCTACCACTAAGTCAGCTTCCTGTCTCGTGTTCTTACAGGCCTAATAATGAATATTGAGTAAGGTAGACAAATTCTTTGTCCCAGCAATATATCTAACCACTCTCTCCTGGTTAATTACATTTTTTTAGGTAGATACCAGGGAGATAATTATTGATTCTCTCTCCATTCTTCAGGTAGAATTCCCTCTTGCATGTTATTAGCACATGAACACCTAGAATTACTAAGGACCACTTTCGTCTCACAGACTACAACTAAGTGATCTAGAATGGATGATCAATGAATAGAACCATCAGTCACTGGGGAAAAAAAAAATTAAAACATTGTCTGTTAATGTCTGTGGATTTTTTCCAACTGACCTTGATTAAATCAGCATTTCCTCTGAGGAATTTAATCATGTATATGTAAGCCATATGTATCCTACAAGCCAATGCATTAAGATTAAGAAAGATGGCCTATAATAGAGGCTCAAGTGTAGGTACAGGAGGAAGCCCCTGTTTCCCTGTTCTGTTGGAATCGAGATCAGTGTGCCCAGCTTGGCCATATTTAAGGCAGCACAGAGAGATGGCTAACAGTTTTCTCGTGTGCTTCCAAAGGCCTGTTGTTTCTGGCACCACCCCCCCACCTAGCACTGCTTGAGGGCTCTTGTGAACTATTTTAATTATAGTGCTAATATTTATACAATAGACCAATAACCAGAAAATGAAAAACTTATTAAAAAGGGAAGAAAACTGTGTTTTAGCCTATGCCACTGGGGGTCCTGTACCTGCAGATAACAACAGCCAGACAACTTTCTCTAGGTGCCAGCAGAAAGACTGCATCTTTGCAGGTGTATGTGCCTCCTGTGATATGTTTATTTTGATTGCATAATAAGTAGTCTAATCTACATCTATAAAGGTATGCCATATTTGCTACTACTGCCTCTGTGGTGAAGCTGTAATGTAAAAAGGAGGCTTTGAGATACTAAGACTGATGCTTAATTTTTACTATAAATAGAATTAATGGATTCAGCCAAAGGCCTGCTCACATTTTGTATATTCTTTGACTTACTTAAAACAACCCTTAGATCTTCTCACCTATTTTTCCTTGCAGTGGTGTCATGGCATGTATCATCCTGTATCTGATCCCATAAACGCTTCAGGGAAGGGAATATGCTGTAGTCTATTGGAAAAGATCTGTACATGTACAGAATTATATATATCATTTTTAATAGTTCTCATCTTCAGAGAGATTTCTTATTTGAGAAAGTTGTCTGTGCTAAAGGAAGTCCTGCAACATTCTTGAAGTGTTTGTGGACTCTATACTAGATGCTGAGGTACTTCTATGTTACACCCTAGTCATTTCCCACCCTAGAGAAGACTGATTATTCTGACACAGACCATTTTTATGAGACTCACCTCAAACAACCAAATAAGCAGTGCTGTGATACCAATGGATCTCATAATAGCTGTGTAGTAATCCAGCAGGGCTTCTCTGCACCCCTTCATCCAGATATTGAGCTCCTCTGTCAGAAAGTCGTAGTTGTAGTGAGCACTGTTGTTTGTCAGCTGGTACTGGATGCAGGGCCGTGGGGAGCTTGGGTTGCAGCAGCTGAAGGGTACTCCATCCACCAAGAACTTCCCATCAACATTGCTCTTTAGACGGCTGCAACAGGACAGAAAGTTGAGAACATTACCAGTCTGCTATCAGCAGCAAAGTGTCTGTGATTTTTATAAAGGGCTATGATGCAGGTCTGCTGGGATATAGGCCTCTCTAGTGTAACAAAGGGAAAATGGAAATAGATTTTCAGCTGGAAAAGTTGTTCTCTGCAGGAAAACTAGATTTTTAATTTGCTGTTTCTGAAGTGTGGTATCTGAACAGGATTTCACGAGGTTCTTAATACTTCAAGATGTAGGTTCAGTGTTCATGGAGATGTTGCTTTTTTACATATCTTTGTGCTGAAAATACTAAAGACAATTTCTAAACTTGTTTGTCTTGGTGGAACTCTAATGGAAGTTATGGCCCTAGAAATCCTGTGTTTCACTACTTCTGGACTGATTTTCTAGACAAGCATTCCTTAAAAGAGAACCTAATACAAGAACAACTTCGCATGCCCCAGGAGCCACTGGAAACTGTCCTGACTGGCATTTCATCACGGTACCCATGTGCAATGACTGGTTCAGCATGTTTAGAGACTAATTCATAAGGGAGTTTCTGCTTCTTCTAGCTATACCTTTTGTAACTTTTGAAGCTGTTTGTATTTATTACCAAAAATAATTCCCTTTCCTTCACGATAAAATCAGGAGAAAAACAAGAGGGAAAAGAAGAAAGATAAAGAAATAGGAGGGAGAAAAAAAAAATCCTAGGATGGAAAGAGAACAGTCTCAGATTAATCAAGTTCTTGGAACACTTAAATGGATCCTTAACATTCATTTTCCTTGTATTGTCTGCTCCGTTGCTAGTACATTCTTGTGGTGACTTCAGTTTCCAAGCAGGTTCTTCAGAGAAGTAGATTTTCCAGAAGTTTATATAAGATGTTGAGAGATGCTCTCTTTTGGGGGAAGTAGCCTCTAAGCATCTATTTATTTTCATGCTCATTGAAAAAGGCTTACTTCCTGTGCTAGCCCAGAGGTAAGAAGTAAGAACCAAGGCCTGTTCTAAGGAAGCCCATGTCCTTTGGCCTTTGTTAGGGAGCCAGAATACATGAAAGACAACTTTCCCTTAGACATCCAGCTTTCACTGTTTGGTAACAGTAGATGTTTTAATGTTTTTCAAACCTCATTCTTGTTTATGAATGTTTACAAATCATATTTTCCTGTTCTACTTTGGGACTAAACATACCCTTCAAAAGAAACAGAAGCTGCTAGGAAGCTTAGCCTGAATACAAAAACCTTCAGTTTTGGGTTGTTTGTTTTATTGTGGGGTTTTTTTTGTTTTGTTTAACATACTAACAGAAGTATCTTCATCAGATCTCTTTCTGGGTAATTCAGGAAGCTCACCTGCCATTTCCCAACTACCTAGGAGTGGGTTAGGCATGAATTCCTCTCTATTTTCCAGTCTAGCTCCTCACTTTGTGGCCATCATATTCAAGTTGCAAATTCTGTGAAAATAAGACCTTTGACTGACTTTCCTCTGGTTTCTCTGTCGGTGATTTTGGAGTTCAACAAGCAGAACATCTGACAAATGAGAGTCAAGCATTATGTTTGTCTTTCCCAGGAATATATAGCTACTATGCTCTTCACTATAAGTGAAGACTTTTTTTCAGCTTTAGAAGAATTATTATATATTGGATTGTCTACTTTTAAAAATTCTTTGTTGTTACCTTTTCTGTTGTCTGTAATAATTACCAGGCCCTTCTTTTTGAGCATATAATTTCACAATTGCTTCATCATGTGAAGCACCAACAATGAAACCAAACAAATTTCAGGGGGTTTTCTTCCTTTTTGTGCAGTGTACATAGTGTTAGTTTTCTCACCTGTGAATATATACATTTGAACCTGGATTTGCAAAGTCTAATATCTTGAAGGAAAAAGATCTTTCAGTGTTTAGGATTGACAGAACAGTTATTTTTCCTTTACATTATCAACTCACTGTAACTGAAATGTTAAGGTCGCTAATTCATCTTTGCTTTGCTAAGCATCCCTGAAAACTTAGGAAAAGGTAACTTTGGTTGTGTATGTAGTTAGCATATTTTGTAACATGGTCCTTCTACAGTTTTTTGATGAAGAGACAAAGGTCCTGTAAAAAACTAGTATCTGCTTTGCCTTTTTGAATGAGTTTTTCTCTGACAATTTTGTGTTATGACTAGTAAATACTTACTCCAGAACTTCCTTGGATGCCATATTCAGATAACGAGCAGATACCCACTGGATTTCAAACCAGTCTCTAAAGCCATTGTTTCCACAGCATCGGAATCCAATTTGTAACATATCCACTGTTTTCTTTAAGAAACATCTTCCAGGTATGTCAGTGTCCTTATAGAACTTAATAGCATCCCTCAGTCCCAAATAGAGAGACTCTTCCAGCTCGTTCCTCATGGTGTAGCACATGAGAGCACCCACCAGGATGCAGAAGGTAAAACAGAAGGTACACACAATGTATGGGAGCATAACTAGTTTCCATCGAGAGAACTTGTTGGCATCTGAGCAGTCGTAGCAGATTTTGCCACCCAAAAAGTTGATGATGCATGCTATGACCCCTACAGAGATCAGCATGTTGGGGACAGAGTTAATGTCCCCTTTTGCCATCACTTCATTGCGCTTCTTGATCTCTATTTTCAGAAAGAGGCCAAGACTGAAGAGAATGACCCCACTTACTACAGAAACCCAGTTCAGGATCCATAAGATCTGAGCCAATTTGTCCCTTTTAGTTTTGGTGAATTTTACCCTGAGGACAGCCATAGTCAGATCAGTGTTGGGAAAAGAAGCGTAGGTCAAGAGAAGCTTGTAAGCTGATTAGGAGCATGTATCCAAGGCATGCAGAAGAAATCTGAAGAAGAGAGAGAGAGATTACTGTCTATTTGACCAGGTATTTATACAGACTACAGAAAAATTCCTGTACAACTTCACTCACTTGAGTCCTACCCAAGGGAGTGCCCCAGTGAAATTTATTGCTTAAATTTCATACCATGTGAATCACTCAGAACAATTAAAACACTCAGAAAAATGAAAAAAACCCTGAAGACTGACTAGAGCAATTAAAAACAAGAGATCAGTAGAACCAATGAGGTCTGGATTCCTATGGATTTTTGTCGAGAGCGATTTTCTGTGCAGATTTTCTGATGTTTGGAAGTGAGCTGATCTGTTGTCTTTCCCTCCAGAAGACTCATGGTGCCTTTCCCTTCTGCTTGTTGTCTGTGTTTTCTTGATGATTCTAGGAAATTATAATTCTTAGATTACTTTGTCATAGTTATTTGTGTTCAAATGTTGAATAATCAGGACAAGCAAGCAGATATATGCAGCATAATCACATAAACCTTTTTTCCATATGGAAAAAAAATTAAAATAGCACCAGATACACAGTATCCTGTGGGTATTTTTAGTCAGCAAAAAAAAATTTAGCCAGCAAAAAATTGTTTTATTTCTACACTTCTACTACTAAGATATGATCACTCTGGCAAAAAATGCAGGGGGAACTGACTGTGGTTATCCAGAGACACAGTGTTCTTCATAAAGTTAAACTAGCAATGACTGTGGTGGTTTTCTAGAAAATACTATCAAGATTTTATTAAGTTTTATGTGCCACTACCTGGATATATTACTAGTGAATAAGCCATCCTTCACCACATTTTTCCACTTGATCTGGCAGAGAAGTGCTACCACTTTTATGTGAAGTACCATATCATCCTACAAAAAAATCCCCACAGAATATTTTCACACCCAAGGAGAAAAAAAACCCAGCAGTTTAAGATGCTCTATTTCTTTCTCTACCTACTTGTCCTTCCTTTTTTTCTGAAAGTTTTTATTAAAATCACAGGGTTTGGAATCATGTGATGTATTAAATGAGGTCTATTTAATCCCTAGGGAATCACCGTTACTGTCTTAACCTCTGCTCCTGCAGCTAAAGTTTCTTCTTCTTTCCCTCTGCCTTGAGAACTGTGACAATCACACCTTATTGCAACCCTCCTACCACCCTTAGACTGGTTTTCTTTCCAGGTACCCCAAGGGACATCACAATAATTTTTTGAAGGGGAACCATTTGAAAAATGTCAGGAAACTACTCATGTGTTTAGTAACTTGTATATTTTATTAGCTTGGTTTTGATGCACTTACGTTTATGTTATTCACAGTCCTTTAGTAACTTTCCCTGGTGATCTACAGACTTTTATTTTTCTCTTCGAAGTTCACAATGATGGTCATAAAATATACTCAAAGAGACTTGCCCTACCCTGAGTTTAAGATCTGATATTTCAGTTTTGTAGCAGAAGGAAGACATCTGTGTTTCAAGGTCTATCTTCTTTTCCGCAGCTATCAGTGGATCTAAGAAAAGAGACCATCTTTCTCAGCATTTCTAACCTTGCTTCTCTGCAACACTACTACTAACTTCTCCTTTGCACCTCTCCAGTTATATCAGCATCACAGACAGAAAGTGGCAAATAACAAAACTCAAAATCTAAAAGCTGTTATAGCTGGAGACAATGTGGTTTTGGTGTATGTGATGTGTACAGAAAACTCAGGATCAGACCATGAACTTTACCCTTCTTCAGTGCTTCTGATGCTTTGTGGTTGCCTTTCCTCAACATATGCTAGACATATGGACTTCTTTCATTCTTCCCCAGAAAACCTGCTTTCAGCATGGTCTCATATTAATTAAGGAATTTTCATTATACTATATGTATATGATTAGACAGCCATCTAATTTCACTAATACAGTGGGATTGATAAAAAGTAAATTTGGGAAAACAGAAGTATAAGCAGCATTGTTTTTGTATGTTTTTTTAAGCTAGTGGACTCTGCTACTTAACTTCATCTGAATAAAACTGGCCAGCTAAAGCAGCATGAAAACCACCTGCAGACAAGCTGTACAAAAGTAGGGCTACACCTACCCACTGAAGGATCAACAGCTGCAATGACGCTTAACACTTTGTAAGGCGATTGTTATAGTGTACAGTTTAAAAAAGGTAATGGTACCCTAGTCTTCATCTGTGTATGGTGGAAGGAACCAATTCTCTTTGTGTAGGTGAGGAATAGGTGTTTCCTTTCCTATTAGGATAGGGTTACATACTTTTATGCATTTGAATATGAAAATATTTTAGTGCCTGTGAGATCTAATTTGTTCATGTTGCATTTACTTTCTCCTGCAATAAGAGGAAATTAATTTCTCTCAAAACTATTCATCTCTGTATTTCTTTTGTGCAATACACAAGGTGGAAAATGCACAGTATCTTTCCTTACCAGTGTTATTCCCAGAGGTGTGGATACCAGCAGCTCTCTGGCTTTACAACCAAGGTCTTAATTTTGGTGATTCTTAAGGCTGATTATCAGCTAGAGTTGAATATTTATTGTGGTCATATTGTGATAATCAAATTGATTATCGTGATGAAATATTGATTACATATAGATCCCTCTGTACAAATAAATCCAGGGAACAGCCATTTATAAAATGACATTACTTTCTTCACCCCATTCTTCTATGGTATCCCTCAGAGCTCATTTAGAAGGATCACGCTCTCCTGGCACCAAATTAAGCCTCCATATGAATTCAGCTGACAGGCTGCCTGCTAAGCCCAGAGACAGTATCTTTGATTGCTTCACCAGTTAAGCAGTTCATGACTTGAACTTAAATAGCTGTAGATGGCTGCTGCAAATAGGTTTACTTGCCCCTGGTACTCAGGTCTCAGAGTTCACAAGACAGAGAATCTGTTGTGAAACTCATTAGTTGCTGTCGGTATTTCACATCCACGGACCAGCATGTATGAATGCATCACTCACTGTTCCTTCCTGTGAGATACATGTATGTATTTGCAAAATGCCTCCAAATTGTTAGGCACACATATGTCACTGAGAACACCTTACTTGCCATAAATCTTTTGCTTTAACATTTGAACGAAAGCCATAAAAAATTCTACCTTTACTTAAAATTCATCTACTCCAGAGGCATTGTTGATTTTGGAAGATGTAAATTTGAGATGCTCTGTCACATTCTAGCCACAGAGAAATTTGAAGCTGAATACCTTAAGCAGGGATACATTCAATCTTGTGTAGCTATTCTGATACAACTCCCACCCCCGTCTTCAGATGCCTAAAGTTGAAAAAATTAAAAATCTACATGCAAGGGCAACTCTCCTAGTAAGTCCTTGCTTCCAGTAGTTCTCATGTGGTCTTTCCAGCTTCCTTGGTGCAATTTTATTATTGTTATAAGACTAGGTTTTGTGGACTATTCACATTAATCATATAGAGGTACCCATGCCACAGTCCGCCAGTAACCTAGATCAGGTTGCCCAGGATCACATCCAGGCAGGTTTTGAAAGTCTCCATAGAAAGAGTCTCCACAACCTCTCTGGTCAGCCTGTTCCAGTGCTCTGTCACCCTCAAAGTAAAGAAGACTTTCCCTTATGTTTAGGTGGAATTTCCTGTGTTCTAGTTTGTGCCCATTGCCCCTTGTCCTGTCACTGGATACTACTGAAAAAAGTCTGGCCCCAGTCAGTATTTGGATCTTTGGACAGAGGATCTTGAGGACAACTGTGCTTCTTGTGAAACTTTTGAGTGCATAGAATCCAGGACAGAAGAACAACTTATCCACTTTGTTCTTGTGTTCCCTGCTTCCACACAAATATTTCTCTCAAGGTATTTTTTTTCTATGCTAACAGTTTATTTTTGATCATGAGAAGACTCTGTTCCCATGATAATCAATTTTGTAAATACACCATAACATTATTCTTCCTCTAACTGTTCAATCAAGTATTGAATATATTTCTTAGTATAAGATGTATTGCAATGTGCATACTGCCATGTAGTAGCATTTTTTGAGCACCATGAAGACAGTTCTTCCAGCTGAAATAACTGAAGTGCAGTTATGAGCAAAAGTGTCATTCTCTTGCTCCGCAATAAGTATCTGTTCTTTTTCAAGTTACATTTGGCAGTGAGCTACTGTAAAACCACAAACATTCCTGTTAGTTCAGTGGAACTAACACCTCTAATCAGAGTTCTTGGAAGCATACCTCACCACTGCACATCAGCCACTCCAGAAATGTGAAGCATATACACTCAGACATTTTCTCCCCAGCTATAGGAAAGCAAGCTGGATTTTATTCTATAAAAGTAGAATTATTTCTTTCAACAGAAGAAGCCAAATAAATGTGGAAATTTCTCCCATATTATTTATGCTGTTCTCAGTCTTTCTTTGTCTAACTCATTTCAAACACAGCTTCCACCAGCATACAGTAGTTTACTTCCAAGATGCCACCTACCTGTTCCTTTGCTACCAAATTCCCTTAACTGTATGGAACAAGACATAGCACAGCTATTTATCTGTTTATAATGTTTACTTATTAGATGTAAATTGTCCAAAGAAATATGGCTTGTAATTTTGTCATAAACAAACCATATCTTATCTTACCAATTTCATTAAAATTACAAGCTGTCATTTTAGCTAAACACACATTCCCATCTGTGATTTACTGTAAAAGAAACCACTAACCTGCTTCAGAGGACTGAACAGGATCTCAAAACTGGTAGCTTGCTGAGTACAGGGCACAAAATACCTGGATCAGGCATCCTGAGGAAGACTGGACTACTGATTTCCTGATGTCTGTGTAGTTCTTCTGTCTTTATGCTGACCCACCAATGGAGATGGAAAAAAAGACTTCAACTCTCCTGCCTGTGTTAATCTCTCTTTCATCTCTAATCATCATTAAGAGATTTATTTCAGGGTTCTTATGCCACCAGGTTAAATCCTGCAAAACAGGCAACTGAGTGTGAACTGAGATCTCACAGACAAAATGGATTTATAGTAACTTCTTTTACTTTTTTACCTTCCAGAGGTCTGGGCTAGTAAGCAGCAGACACTGTTCTTAATTAGTTCTTAATTTGTTCTTAACAATAATTATGGGTCCAAGAGAGAGAGAAGAATGAGAACAATGAAACTTTATGCTTTTTTGAGAAGGCAAAATCTATCTTAGGCAACCATTATTTACATTCACTATTATGTGCCTTATCCATCATTCCCTATTTTGTTTTGGATGAAATTATCTATCCTCTATGTATTGACTGTGACTGTGTTCAAGAAAGGAATTTAGGTAACCAAGAGCAATTGGATCATCCTGTATGACTCACAGTACATTCTGGTTTGGGAAGTTTTCCAAGTTCAAGAGCAGTCTAGTAGAAACCTCTGTCCTAGACTCTTAAAAGCTTTAACCCAAGCCAGAAGCAAAAGCATCTTGTCCTCTGTCACTTCTGAGCCCAGCATGTAGCAATCTGTGGGATGAACGTGTCAGGGTTGAACTGGCAACAAGCAGTGACAACAGACTGAGCCTGCAGCAATGCTTGATCAAGTCAGTGGTGGTGTTAGTACCAGAACTGAACCACTAAGCAGGACCAGGTTAGGACCACAGGTCTAATACACCAGCATAGCAGAGAGAGCTCAGTGAGCACACGTGACTAACTGCAAGGGACCCTGCAACAGGGATTGGAATGCACGTGAGTATTCTTAGAAGCATGAACAGTCTTCTCCCAGCTAATTATTATGAGCAATAAAGTGGTAATGTGATACTACTGTGATTCAAACTGTGTTCTGGGAATGTGCCTGCTCACCTCATTTACTCATGCTTTGTAGACACCCCTTTGCATGCATCAGTGTTATCCCACTTGCTGTCAGGGAAAGGTGAAGGATTAGTTATCAGTGCAACTCAATCTATCAGAGTCTTCAGTAAAGCAGAGACTGGAATATTTAACTACAATATTCTATGAAGAAAAAAATGATTAAGACATGTTCATTGTCAGAAATCATTTAATACATCATTGTGTGGAAGAGGAGGGCTCATCATTTCCAGTGTCACTCTGTGCTTCTATGGGGACAAAAAACCCGAAGGACATGTCCCAACAGGATAAAGTCACACAGTGAAACTCTCTCCCTTTTCAGTTTTTCTGATACAATCAAACTCATAACTAATATTTATGCTGAAAGCTCCATCCAACAATGCATCATCTAACACCATATGGCAAACTTACACAGAACTGCTTCCTTAACATGTAGGGGGTCCCTGGAGCCATACAGGCTCAATGTGCCTTTTTCTGGCACATTATATTCTTAAGAATGTAATTTACCATACCTTACTTTTTAAAAGAAAATATCTGAACTAAGGCTTCCAGGTTTCTATCCTGCTTGTGTGCTGATGTACAGCACATCTTGGAGACTTTAGATCAAGAGCATATGTAATACATCTGGGACCTGTTGGACTACTGTCTGTGGACCACACAAATGCTTACATGTGATGAAATATGCCTCAATTGCATTGAATTAGTCCCATGCACATGGATCATTCATGCTTTGGCCTTGCTGTACTTGTGCAGACCACCAGGAATATTAGATCTGTTCCAATGTGTACAGATCAGTTCTGCAGAGCACTTTTGACAGGTTCAATATATTCTTTGTGAACAGAAGAGTACACAAATGTACACATTTGCCTAAAATGTTGAGCTATATTGCTCTGGCTGGGGTGTGATAGATATCCTGGACAAATGTCTTAAATCTTTTTCTGTGCTCAGAAAAAGTTCACATGTAACCCCCCCAACACACATCTGTGGAACTCCAGACTTACGTTATCCCTATTAGAAAATATTATTGCCTCAGATACCTACTAGGAATAAAAAATGCACCTTCCCTGCTGTTGCTTTGCAATATACACCTAATGCATGAGAGTAAGCCAGCAGAAGATGGCAGTGCTGCTGTAGGTTTTTTTCTAGAATGGAAATAAGCTTCCTTTTATTTGTGTTACAGATTAGAGGTCACCCACACAGCTAGTGGAAGTTCAGAAATACATCACTGTAAGAAATAACTTAAATCCAATCGTAATGCAATTAGAGGTCAATGCTACCTATATTTTTTGTTCTTTCTCATGTTGGGAAATAGTTTCAGCTGCAAAGGTAACATTAAAGTTGAATTATTCAGAAATTAGTTTTGTCTTATAGCAACCTACAACTAACCATAATGCACTTTCTTACAGACCTGCTGGGAAGCCTGGATGCCAGGACCAGAATGACAGAGTAGCATTTTGTAACTCAACAGGAGTGGTTGTACACGTGGATCTGCCATCTATCATGCAGTGATGTGGGAAGAAAACATACATTCCCTGCTAACAGTGGAGGTTGCTGTGCTGTGGCTTTGGATCTGAAAGAGGTAAATTTAATAAATGTTTGTCCTATTACTTATCCATTTATCATCATTCATATATAAGTCCACAAGCAAGGGCAGATGTGTAATGAATTAGTCTAATTAAATAGCTAGTTGGGATGACACATGCTGCAAAATCTAATTTTACATCTAGTTTCCAACAATTAATATTTTCTTCTACTATTTGGATGGCTTTCCATTTCACCTTTCACTAGACAAATGATAACTAATGATAAGAGATTTTGGAGTAGTAACATAAGCAAGTTCTATACGACCTTTCTTTAACATGCCAGTAGTTCAGAGAGAGAGTTGATTCAGGAAGAGATTTCCACTGATGTGTGTTAATGGGGAGAGGGTATGAAAAAGGGAATTCAGACCATCTGCTTTTTTTTCAGCTGTAGTAAAGCTCTGAACCACATAGTAGATTCTGAGAGTTCTAAGTTATTAGCTAATAGAAGCAGCTGGGTCTTTGCAGAATATTCATCTCTCAACTACTTTTTTTAACTTTTAGGAAGGAACTACCATGTTATTTCAATGTTTATTGTTTTGGTTACATTAAAATACCTAAGTTAAATCACAACATTTCAAATTCTTATGGAATTGCAGAGTTGGTAGAGGGAATGTATCAACTCAAAGGTAAGATAGTCAGTAATTCAAAGGAACCCAGCTCATACACTAGAATGCCACAAAGCTTATTGCAAACAATATGTCAGTTCTGTGTTTTCACAACTACAGGTGTACACTGTACTATGGTTGAACCAGAAGACCTGATGTACTATATGCCATGCAAAACAGAAATACTGTAACTGTGGCTCATTTAGTTGCCTGAAGAACATCACAGATTAAAAAAAAATCAGAAAAATAAGCACTATAATTTTCATTTTTCAGATATTTAAAGGTTATAACAATACAGGCAAAAAGGAAATTGTAGCAGACTTACATGAATTGCACTGCTAGTCGTCAGGGCTCCCTGTATATTCTGGGAAACACCATCCAGGTGCCTGTCAAGCTGGCTCTGGTTTCGATCCATAGTAGCTGTACTGTCCATAACCTCTGAGTCATCCACTCCTGACTCATTATGAGTCACTACAAGTGGAAAATTAAGACACAGGAAAAGTGAATTCACCTTAAAATCAGACCAACAGTCTGGGAAAGCTGCAAAGTGAACATGTATTTTAAATTGGTTGGTAATCTGAAATTTCCATCTTGGCTGTAACTTTTATCTGAAGACTAGAATCAATTTTTATGACCTTGTTCATAATCAGACCATGCAGCAACCTTGCTTTGCACCTTCATACCTTATTTGGTATGGATTGTATCATCACAAGCCAGTCATCAAGAAGCTTTTTTGCAGAATGGAATTACACACATATTAAGAGGGCTCAGAACAAAACTCTCCTTATATAATGAGGTAAAATTTCCTTTTTCTATTCCGTGTATCATCACATCAATACTTTGGTTGCACTATACTGCCAATGGACACTTTTCCTCTAGCAAAGGAGTCAGCCAGTCAGGCATACACTCTCACGTTTCTCCTCAAAGAGATCTTAATCAGGAAGTTTCCCTGTTTTCACCTTATTGTAAAGCTGATGTTGATGCTGTTTTCTACTCTCTAGGCACCATTTGAACAGAATGATATTACTCAGGACATCTTGTAGGGAATCTGAATAAATTCCTTAGGGAATCAGAATAAATTCCTTTGGTGATAGGAGGAGAAATAATGGGTGAAATCTTTCTTTAAGTGGGAACAGTGAAACAGCCCATGAAAAAGCTTGATTTCCATCAACAGAGTACTTTTAGAAGAGGCTGACAAATACTGGCCATGAATGTTGTAGGTATAGTTGATACTTCCTTGGGAAAAGGGCTGAACTAAATTCAGGAGCTAGATCCTAGAACTGGATTCAGGAACTCATCGATTGGGATTTATGCCAGAATGGAGAGAGTCCTCCTCAGACGCTGGCCACTGAAGAAGATGCTTGACCCTTGTCATCTTTCAGCTTTATATTGCACATGACATATATGGAATGAATACCTTGTTGGTTAGTTCAGAGTCACCTGTCCTGTCATCTCCTCCCTTCAGGTGTAGCCTTTTACTCTGTATCCCCTCCTGCAACATGGGACACGATATTTAGTAGTGACTTTTGTTTGCGTGCCAATCCTTGGTACTAACTCTAAACATTAGGTTATCAACTGCTAGAAGCAGACAGTGTCTGCAAAAACATGCTGTTAACTTCAGCAAATGCCTTCACTTAGAAGAGACTTAGCCAAAAATAAAATGATTGAACAAATAATTAGCTCTGTTCTAACCAAAACAAGGACATTCCACCCCTCATTCCATACCATTTATGTCATAGCGATCACTAACTTATAATTTCTTTCTACAGAAAAGTTTGTTAAGTTCATTTAGTTCACAATTGCACATCTCCATCTCTCAGGACAGGAAAGTGCTACAGAATTCATTGCAGCTCGTGTCCATGGATTGCAGGTTCACCTCAGGACATTACTGGATGCCACTCAAGAAAGCAAGCTCGTCATCACCACTTTGTTATTGTGAAAGACACTTACTGAACACTGTTAATACTGCATTAATGTTATACAGCTTTAATTTGAGTATTCTCACACAGAGTTAAAGTTCCTTGAGGTGCTCATTGGATTTCACTATCTTTTATCATCGCCCACCAATTACTTCCAGGTTCTTGAGTGAGAGCAATCCCACAAATTGCCTTTGCCAGCAGGAGGAAATACCCACAGAGATTTTCCCAACAGATTCCTTTCAGACACTACAGGGACTTTATCCCCTTCTACTATATGTAAAGGGTCTGACTGAGCAGGACCAGCTCTATCGATGGATCCTCTGTTGTTAACTGACTAGGTGGCTTCTGCTAAATGCCTGTCCTAGTTTTTAAAGTTTTCACCTCCCAAAGCTTTCAGTGTAGTTTTAACAGTCCACTGTACAATTCAGTTTTCCAGAGGCTGGTGCATGAAAGGGGATGTGATATACCCACTTTGTTCTTTGGACCAATTGTCTAGAGGATTGTTTTTGAAGTGAGTAATACTGTCTGACTCAATTCTCTCTGGAGTATAGTGTTGCTACAACATCTGTTTTTCAAGGCCCAGGATAGTATTTTGGGTAGTGGCATGAGGTACAGCATATGTTTCCAGCAATCTGGTGGTTGCCTCCCATCTTGTAAGCACCCTACTAGTGCTTACCCTGGTGGATTTGAGGGAGTGTGATGTAATCAGTCTGCCAGGTCTCCCTATACTTATATTTTGGCCATTGTCCTCCATACCACAAATGTTTTAACTGTTCAGCTTGCTTGATTGTGGCACATGTGTCACAACAAGTAGTGCTGCTATTCCAGCTCCCACAAAGAGTGCTGCAGCTATTCCAGCTCTGATAATGAGCACCATAGCTATTGAAATCAGCTTGTGACCAAGGGGTGGATTTAACTACAGACACTATTGCACAGGTTATCCATGATTGTTCATTCCAACACAGACCATTCTAGGATTCTATCTAGAGGCACTTTTTACAGTTAATTCCTCCTTTTTCTCCCCCTACATCCAAAATTGTTGTTAATGGGATGTTATGGAATACCAGATAATTACCACACAAAGCCAGATACAGCAACAACACAAAAAAATTGTTTAAAAGAACAAGGTTATAGTTACACTGCAAAAAGAGTCAGACTTTTACATTGAGATAGACAATTAGAACTAACAATGTAAAACCTGAATAAAATGCATAGGAATTTGTGGGCTTAGGGTACCTTTTTCCAGGCCCAGTCAACACTAAGCAACTAAGCTTAACTACCATACTACCAGAAAAAAAAGCTGGAGTAGCTTAATTCTGTATTTACATTGAAATTTTAATAAGTAATGTGTTGGAAGTTTAGGGGTTTGGTTTTGTGTTTTTTGTGGTGAAGATAACTCTGCAAGTTTGCACCAACAGAGGAAATGCTGGCCTCTGTTATACTTACCATCATCTTTGAACCAAAAATAGTTGAACAGAAAGCCTTGAAGGACCTCTTGGTATCCTCCTGGAGCAGTGAATTAAAAAAGATTAGATCTTTTTTTGTGAAGACCTCCCAAGCTTAAGTGGAAACAGATTTTTCCTTTTCAGAGGACTCAGTCAGAGTTTTTTTTCACTGCTTGACTTTTGTTTGAACCATTCAGGTTTATTTATTAAGAGTCCATGGTAATTTGAAAACTAATAGATCATTACAACTTTAAAACTAACAAGATGATGAAGGGAAAAGCTATCTGGTCCTTTAAAGCTTGCAGTGTGCACACTGTCGTACCATGTGCTAAGACGTGGACTGATGGGGTGATTTCCATGCTATTGTGCATGTCAATGTGGTTATTTTAGACAATGAATTAACTTGTTAAGTTATAAAGTGATAAGAGAAACTATGCCTCTTGGATTAGCAATGATAAAGAGGTAAACAGACAAACCAGATAAACAAGTTTGTTAAGGCCCTTCCATTCTCTTTAATCAAATTAGAACATTCTGAAGAATTGTACCCCTCAGGCAACATGTCCATTATTTGGAGAACAGTAAAGTGCTCCTCACAGATTCATATTCATGAGCTCCCCATTACACCTAGCACACAGAAAGTTTTGCTGGCATTACTTAAAATTAGAGTTTGTTAGAGCATTCATCAAACCTCAGTTAGAACTTAGGAGAAAATGTACTGTCTACTTTAAAGGGAATGTGAAAAAATTGTTTGGTGTATAAGAGGAGTAGGTAAGAGAAACAGGCCTATCCTAGAGTAATTGTCACCTCTGTGATGCCTTTAAGAAAGGTTTGGAAGAATAGTTAGCTCCAGTAGAATAATTTCCAGAGAAACAGTGAAAGTCTGTCAAAGGTAAGCAAAACTTAACTCCATTTTGCAATCAGGGAAAAGTTTAGTATTGTGGGGAAAAAAAAGCAAAAAAGCAAACCTTCCCACCTTCCACAGTCAAGGTTGGTTCATTTCCATTTACAAAATGAACATTTCATAATACCAGCTCTCTTATTAACGGCTTCACTTGTTTGTTAGGACACATTATACACACATATATTCTCTCTATATAGAGGAATATATGCTTATCACCTGTGCTTTGCCACACCACTGCGACTGCTTGAGGTAGTTAACTTTGTGAATGAAGAAGCATCTAGCTGAAGATGACACTGAGCAGGCACAACAGTTTGGGCTCACTATTAGGTTCACAGTCCCCACTGCTGGGTAACTCATTTCTAAACTACAAGCACCAAGATCTTCCAGCTCAATAAAGCAGCAGCAGGAGACACTGTTTTCTAACCCCAGTGCTTGCCTATAATCTTGTGATGAATGAAGGGCTCTGATAATTCATGCTATCATCTTATCTGCCTGACAGTACTCAAATACAAGCTTTTAATTTTTTTTAAGCAAACTTCACATGAGGGGAAGAGTGCAATGTGTTTACGCACCTCATTCAGGCTGCTGCGAGCACAGCAAATCTGTTCTTCCCCTTCCCACAGAACAGTCTCTTCTAGCTGCCAGTATGCCAGACAGATACAGCCTCGGGGTTGACGATGTGGCCTACAAACACGTGCTGTCTGTCGGCTGCCCTGCGATGGCCTCGACACCTACCGAGGAGCTTCAAGCCTTGCCTGCAAGGAGGAGTCACCAGTTAGCGCAGAACCCTTCTCCTCGAAGGGCACAGCGGCCTGTGCGCGGGGTGCGCCAGATGCTTCCTAGTGATGCAGCTTGTTGTTGCCCAGGGGTGACAGCCCTGCCGTGTCATTAGGGTAGCGCTTGTCCCCACAAAGGACTTGAAGTCCCCGAGGAGATCGACTAGCAGGCCTCCCCTTGCAGCGCCACCCTCCTCCCCCTCTCTTTCCTCAGACCCTCGCCCCACTGCAGCACGGCGGAGACGGGGCAGCGGCCCGGGCCCAGGCAGGCCCGAGGCACACACCCTCCAGGTGCGGACCGGGGATGGCCGACCCCGCGTTGCTGAGGCCGTTACCGCAGCGAGGACGCAGCTCCACCGCGAGAGCAGAGCGGGGACCGCAGCGGGGAGCAGCCCTGCGGCGACGAGCGCCGTGGGCCAACCCCGATCTCCGTTAGGGGACCCCTGTCAGGGGAGCTGCCGCTCCCCCACCTCAGCGTCTCGGCAGGAACAGCTCGCGGGGGCCCAGGCCGGCGTCAAGGGACTACAGCGCCCAGCACGCACCTCGGCGCAAGGGCTGCGCGCGGGTGGCTATGGCCAGTCGTGGGGCTCGCCGGCCCTCAACCAACCCCGGACACTGAGCCCTGCCCAGCTGCTCCCGCCTCCCGTCTCCTAATTGACCAGGATCACAACCAATCGCCCGCAAGGAATCTCTGCGGCTGTCCAATCACCGCTCCCGAAAAAGGGGTGCGGGCGGTGCCCTGGAGGACAGCGCGGTCGGTGGCGCCGCGGCTGAAGAGGGGCGAGAGCGGGGGTGGTAGTGGCGCGGATGAGCGCGGCCAGGCTCTGGGTAGGACTGCCGCGGGTATGGCGGCAGCGGCCGTGAGGGGGTTAACCCCTTTGGGGAGTGCTGCAGACCCCTCCGTAACCCACTGAGCACCCCTCCGCGCAGCCGTTCTCCCTCCCCGCGGGCGGGCCGGCGCCGTCCCGGCACTGCAGTCGCCATAGAGACCGCGCCGCACGCCATGGGGCGGAGGCTGGACCGCAGGCCGGGCCGTGGGGCACCGCTCTAGCCGCCCCCCAGCCCGCAGGCCATCCCCCGTGGCGGCCGCGGGCGCCGGGCTCCGCAGGGTCTCGCCGAGCAGCAGCCGCCGCCGCCTCGGCCCCGTTCCAGGTGAGGAGATGCGGCCGTCGCTTTTACCCCTGCACGTCTGGCGGCGGAGGTGGCCCCTGGGGGGGACGCGTCGGTCGCCTCAGCGGGGCGCGGCCCTCAGGCTCCGGCGGCTGAGCCCACGCCGCCGGCCCGGCCGTAGCGGTGGTCCGTGGGAACCGCGTCGCAGTTTGTCTCCCCGCGGGAGAGAGAGTTTGCCGGGCGCGGGAGGTGCTGAGTCGGGAGCACGGCCTCCCTCGTGAGGGGCTCTTTAGAGTGGGGGGTTGCTCAACTAGGACACGGGGCCGGGGCGATGCGCTCTGTGGAGCTGAGGTGGGCAGGTGTGGCAGCTCCAGCAGCAGTCATCCCTCTCCGGCACAGCCTCTATGGAGAGGTCAGATTTATAGGCACGAGATTTTATTTATTTATTTTGTCCCTCCCACTTGCTGCAAGGAGGCAAACGGTACAGATCTTTACGTGTTCTGATGGCGAAACATCCCTGTTGTAGAATAGCTGCGTGTCTTTTTCCAGCTCCCGCCTGTGGCAGGCGTGTGGCAGATGCGTATGTGGGCACGGCTGGATGGGGATCTGTGGGTCGGTCGGTCTGTCTGCCGCCTGGCGCTTTAAGTGCTTGGAGCCATTAGCAGCGGTTGCATCAATATCTGAATACAGATATGCTTGGCTAGGCCGCAGGGGCACTCGCTACGGAGATAATAGTAAACATACTAAATGGGCACACATTAAAAAAAAGCCCGCATTATCGTACATAGTTTTAGTATTAAAAAAGAAAAGAAAAGGAAACGGGGAAATACCTTGTTCCTAAGTGTACAGATGATCTGTGGAGCTGCAACTGCATCCTTGTACTTCTGTTGTCACTCTAGAGCAAAAGCAATGAGAGGACAAAGATAGATACGAGGTTTCTAACCTTCTAACCTCAGCTCTGAGCCAGAGCAATTGGGAACAACTGCTAGTGTGAATGGAACTGGATTTGCAAATATTAATGTATTATCTGGGGTGAGTAGGTGGGATGGACACAAAGGAGAGACCTCTAATTATAGCACAGCCTTTTTGAGGACTGCATTAAGCTGAAAAGGACTATAGAAAAGAGTTATGAAATAGGTTGTAATGGCTTTCATAGTTAGACTGTATGTGTGGAACCAGTCAGATTTAATCTTAAATGTTGAGAATTAATAAGCTATATTGACAGGAAGGTTGAGAATCCTAAGACAAAACATAGCGTATTTATTTTAAAATCATGTTAGCCTTAGAATGAGTGATTAGTTTCCACATTGTGGTTCTGGAAGGAAAAAAGATTTTTATATGTTCTGTGTAGTTAATGCCATGCCTCTGTTTAACACATGCTATGGTTGTAGGTATGTTATTTCGTTTTTGCTGTTGTATCCAAGAAAACAAAGGATTAGAGCCTATTTTGCTGCTCTTCCTTGATTTCGGACATTTTTTGGGGGGGTCTTAATGATGTGAACTCATGTTACAAAGATATCTAACATTTTTATTCTGTATTAAATTGCACGGAGTCCTTTAGAGATGATTCCTTTGTTTTACAATGTGAATTACATTTAACAGAGTATTAAAACTTTCTTAACTTGTTAAACCAGAAGTATGCTGATTAACATTTGTTTGGCTTGTCAAAAAATTCTGTATAGGAAACTTTGATTGCAATATTTTGTATGTTTGTTGGTCAAAAGTTATTTTGAAAATAGTGCAGCAAGATATTTGTTTAAAAAATGTGAAGATGGAATCAATTATCTCTGACAAATGCTTTGTTCTCTGATATATTTCTGATGTACTATTATGCTCTTGAAGTTCAGTATCTTTTTTAACTTCCTGTTAATTTCCTTGGAAATGATGGGGTTAGAATGAGAAGAGCAAGCTGAGCAACTGGAATATTGCAATGCTGGTTAGGTTTAGTGTAGTCACTGTTCTACTGCTGCATGCTGCAAGCTCTGTTACGTCTAACATCACAAATTTCAGAGAGGTTTTTCCTATGTGACTGATTAAATCAAGCAAGATTTTTGTGTATTATGAGTGGAGTTTTCCTGGTTCAGAACTGATTTCTAAATAATCATCTTGTACCTGTTCTAGATATATGTGTACAGAAGGTTAAATACTTGCTTAGTGTGTGAAGTTGCACTATATGGTATATTAATATAGGACTGCTTTCTGTGTTAGCTGAGGCTTCTTTATCTAGTGGGAATGAATTGATGTTCTGCAGCAGGAGACTGGTGGTTTCTGTTTATTCCTGTGTGTTGCGTTGTCTCTTTCTCCTGTTCTGGGAAAACACTACACAAAGCCTTTGTGTTTTGCTAGAGGGGAGGAGAAACAGCTGCCTCCCGGGTACAAGACACCGGGATTCATAGTGGTCTCACAGGGATGCGTTGTTTTACATGGACCAGCCGCTGTCCTCCTCCCTCAGTGAGTTAAAGCACTCTCTCTTCATGGCAGAGAAACCTGAGCTTGGTTCGATTGATCTCAGGGGCAGGGCTTCTCCCCTGGGCTCCAGCAGATCCATCTGAGGAGCTAGTTGCTGAAGTAGAGATGGGCAAGAACTGAAAGGTGCCAAACTGACTAAATGCAGTATGTATTAAGGAATCCAAGATCTTACTGGCTGAAGAACAGAGCTCAGAGGGTTGTCATCAATGGTGTGAAGTCCGGTTGGAGGTCCCTAACGAGTGGTGTTCCCCAGAGGTCAGTACTAGGTCCAGTGTTGTTCAGTAATTCATTGATGACCTGGATGAAGAAACAGAGTGTACCCTCAGCAAGTTTGCTGATGACAGAAAACTGTGAGGAGTGGCTGACAAACCAGAAGACTCTGCTGCCATCCAGTGTGACGTGGACAGGCTGGAGAGCTGGGCAGAGAAAAACCTTATGAATAGGGCAAGTGTAGGGTAATGCACCTGGGAAGGAATAACCCCATGTACCACTACAGGTTAGGGGCTGATCTATTGCAAAGCAGCTCTGTGAAAAGAGACCTGGGAGTCCTGGTGGACAACAGGATGACCATGAGCCAGCTTTGTGCCTGTGTGGCCAAAAAGGGCAATGGCATCCTAGGGTTCATCAAGAACAGTGTGGCTAGTAGGTCAAGGGAGGTTATTCTCCCCCTCTACTCTGCCCTGGTGAGGCCATATCTGGAGTTCTTGTCTCCCCTGTTCAAGAAGGACAGGGAACTTCTGGAGAGGGAACAGAAAAGGGCCACAAAAATGATGAAGGGACTAGAACATCTCTCTTGTGGAGGGAGGCTGAGAGAGCTGGGTCTGTTTAGCCTGGAGAGGAGAATACTGAGGTGTGATCTTATCAATGCTTATAAATAATGGTTGGGTGTCATGAGGATGAGGCCAGTCTTTTTACAGTGGTGCCCAGTGACAGGACAAGAGGCAATGGGCACAAACTGTAACATAAGAGGTTCCATTTAAATATAAGGAGGAAGTTCTTTACTTTGAGAGTGGTGGAGCCCTGGAACAGGCTGCCTAGGGAGGTAATAGAGTCTCCATCTCTGGATTCAAAACCTGCCATTCTGTGCAGCCTGCTCTAGGAGAACCTGCTCTGATTGGGTTTGGACAAGATGATCTCCAGAGGTCCCTTCCAACTGCAAAGGTTCTGTGATACAGATCATGTTGTGTTTAAAAACTCCTTGGTGTCAACTTAATTTCTTTCATCCCAGTGATGGGCAAGAAACTTGTTCGGATGGTTAGTCTTTTATTTGTTTTTCTTCTGTTAAACAGTTTAGTATCTAGACTACCTAAATGGGAGTTAAACATTTAAGTTTAAAAAGAGGAAATAACTATTTCAGTTGGATGAGAAAGTGCACCTAAATGGAGCAGTTTTATTTTTCTACTTTCCATGCACTAATAGAGTGCTTTAATGGTTGTACTGTGTTCTGTACCACATGGTGGAAGAATAAAAGTTAACTTCCCTCTTCTTTGTTGGAAACACTGAGTACTATATAATGTGGCTTTTAGTAATTCTATCTTGTATATTCTGTCAAATTACTTATTTGAAAGTATCATCCAATCTTTTACAACTTCATTTTATTTATTAAAATTGTAGAGTTAGATTATTTCTCTTTTTATTATTGTTTGCGTTTTGTTTGTTTTTTTCTCCCTTCAGTTAAGTAGTGTGCTTTGGAGGGAATCTGGTAACTCAGGATTTTTAAAGCTGCTCCTGAATTTGAGGTGCTATTCTTGTATAATTTTTTTTTCCTATATAAGCTCACAGTTCACTAATCTTGAAACCTAAGTAGTGGAAAATTCAAACAATAAAATCTGACCTTTTGATGCTTTCTTTACCTCTTGATCTGTTTGAGCATCTTTTTCCCAATTTTGAGATGTTGTGCAAGTCATGACTTTCAATAATTTATTCTTCAAACTTGTTTTTCAATTAATGGAGACAAATCTTTGAAAACCTCGAGGCATTTTTTGTGGAGAAGGTAAAGATTGAATTTCATACATTAATGGTTAGACTCAATGATCTTAGAGGTTTTTCCCAACCTAAATGATTCTATGAATTTGAGGGAGGAAAAAGAGAGAAAATTAAGGAACTGAAGAAGTCTTTAGTGGTTTTAACAGAACTGTGTCCTGTTAAGAATTTCAAGTGTTCTTTGTTATGTTCAGGCATGTTTTTCTGGGGTTCTTGTACTGCATGGCTGAGGACAATTCTGTGATGAAAGCATGACTCAAATGCTATTCCATGCTGTTGTCTCTGAAGAGATTAATCAATTATTGAGAATTAGGTTATTTGCACTGATGAGAAACTCCATCCAGTAGTTCTTCCTTTCAGACAAGTGTGTGCATGTTGTTTAGCCTTTCATTTAAGTGCAGGAGAAGATTCTGAGTAGTTGAAAGAGTTGAAGGCCAACTTTTCATGGATGAAGTTAACCAGCTCACTGGTGGGTTTGATGGGGAAGGTAAATTTTCCTAATACAAAGCTGTCTGATGTATAAAAAGAAGGGGTAAAAGATGTGAAGTTTTTCAATGAGGCCACTTTATATTATCTGGACATTGCAAAGGGATTTGTTACATGTTTCAGGGTCAAGTTACTGTTTGGAGTTAACACAGGGCAAAACTGGAGGGAGGGAGGTTGCTGTCCTCCTGGTCTGTTTAAATGCAAATAATTTTATTATGTTTTTGATGCACTTCTCTCAGAAAGATTGTATCCTGTGTTAATGGACTTGTTCCATTGTGCTCATCCACGGCCAGGAAAGATTCTGCCTTCTAGAGTCTGCGCCTTTTCAGTAGCTGGGGATTGTCTCCAGTCAGCAACTGCTTACTGGTTCTGAAAGAGGAGGCTTGTTCTGCTCTGTATTGCTTCCCAGATAATTCTCAGATAGTGCTTTTGCTTCTGTCCTGCAATCTCTCAGGTTTTAAACATTTCGTGAGAGTTCTATCAGCTCTTATTTGATACAGAGTTCATCAGCAGTGTAGTAAGAATGAGATTGCTTTCTTGTGTGGTATATCAGCAGGATGTGTCTTGTTGCAGCTGTTAAGTTTGCTGCTATTGTAATGCTTCAAATGCCAGTCTTGGCGAGTGGTACAGCTTCTGAGCAAATTAAGTATGTCTGTTTAGCTTCACAGTGCTGAAGTATTAAAAAAAAAAAAAGGGAGGAGGGAAGAAGGGATCTATAAATAGATTATGCTTGTTTTCAGCATGGTGTCTTTTTAGAATGTATTTATATTGTTATTTTTGTTTAAATAATTTTATTTACTGTCTTGGAATAATTAATCATTTTCCTGTCTTCCTGTTTGTCAGCATCCTGGGAAATAGATCCAGAACAGGCAATATGAACTGATGGAAATTATATTAGATGAGGAATGATTGTGCTACTCCTCGAGTTTCATTGAATGTGCTACCTTCATATGTAACACTTGGATTTTTCTGTTTCCAGTATTCTGTAAAATCAAAGTGTATTTCCCTAAGTTGAATCAGTCTAGAACAAATGGACATGTTTGAACTCCAAGAGCTGAAGGAGGAGAAGTGAGATTGGATCACAATATTTTTTTTTCCTTCTTTTTGTATAAAGTTTACCTGCTGTTTTGTCAAGCTCTAGATTTTGATAATCATGATGATTAGGGTGAAATTATATTTTAATAGTTTTGAGCAAGATGATGTTTCCAGTGGGGAAACCTGTTGGACAATTTGTCTGGATGGAGAAAAATGATGAACAAATCACACAATAGATCAGTGAGATAGAAGTTTTTGTTGGACTTGTGCTGGATGACTGTTAGTTCTTGTCTTGACTAGGCAAGAACTAAGAAAATGATGTTGAAGCTGAGGAGGAAGTTGTGAGCCTATTGCTGTACAGCAGATCCGTGCGGGGAAGAAGCTCTGTTACTATCTGTCTGGTGCTGGTTGTCTTTTACTTATAGATATACATACATAGAATCACATTTTTCATGGCCAGCTCCTGTGGATGACATTGCACTTTATTGTTGAGCCAGTCTAACATCTGGCTGCTCTTTGTAAGTGGAAGATGATGTCCTCTGCCTGTTCCTTTCCTAGTGCCCGTTCGTTTCTGAGCTGTGCTAATTCAACTTGCTAACTTGACAGAGAATGATTGTAAGAAGAGAGTTGTTTATTTTGCTTTTTGCTGAGACAGGTTTATAACCCTTGCTAGCTCATGCTGTTATGTGCAACTTCATCCTGAATGTCAAGCTGAGGCAGTAGTCATAACCAGATCCTATCTGTTACTGTAGCCTGGGTGCTCAGCTGCTGAGTCTGCCTGTTGTCAGCTCTGCAAGGAAGCAGGAGAAAGAGGAACATGTTATTCAAAAGGCTGCTTTGAGGTGATGTTGCACACTCTTCTCTGTTGACAAGAAGGAAATATGGGCTAGATGCTAAATTCAACCTGGGCATTTCTCCCTGTTGTCCATATTGTTATGTATTTTATTAGTTCTGAGCCTAGGATATCTCAGTCATGTGGCTGTGCTTCTCTGTGTGTCTTCAAAGACTGAACTAACCTTTCCTTGATGAATCAATTTTCCCTTGACCTCCCTCTGCAATCAGGAAGCAATTGTCCTTTGGGTGGCTTCTTGGGGTTGGTAGGTAATACATCAGTTTTGTTGTGAGCACCTGCATTGGTATGTAATGGCTCCCTGAAATATTTTGTTTTCCTGGAGCAAAGGTTTGGACAGAATTGATTTATGGTTTGAGTCAGGTCCAGGGCTTGCCATGCAGGCAGCTTATATTTGGTGTTGACGTATTATAATATGCTCTTACATTCCTTGCTCTGACAGCGGTAAAAGCTGTAATCTTTGTCTTAAGAGTAGCAGTAACTAACCCAGCTTGCCATATGATTGCATATCCACCTTATTGGTTGCATATCCACCTGCTCTTATGGAGTTGAAATTAGTTTTTGTTAAAATAATAAATTCAGAATGAAGTCTCTCACCACAGTTTAGAAATTAATAGTCTTAAAGCAAATTTAATGATTGCTGGTGTATTTAAAACAAAAGGAGAAAAGAGGAAAATAAAACCAACAAAAACCCAATCGGTGTTGATATAATTGTATTTCTTATAAGTAACTTCAAGAACTTGTACAATACTGCTATTATTTTAGGGTTATTACATTTTGGCCATTATAGTATTATGTTTTACTCTTTCCATATCCACAAAACTACACCTACAGTCAGTCAGTCTGAAATAAAACTTCTATTTTTAGATCTTTGTATAGATCAAGTGTTTAAACAGTCAGAATACACAAATATGGCAGGTTTTATGTCAACAAAACAACTAGGATTATTTTTAAAGCCAAAGCTTTAATTCTGAGAGGTTTGGTATTGAATGTCTTTATTTACACATAACTAATGTTTCTTAAAACACATGATAGCAATATCTAATGCTTTATATAGTTTAAGTAAGGGTGAAATGAAAGGCTGTGATGGCTTTTGGGAAACTTTACTGTTGTGTTCTTAAGAATGGTTTTCTGTTTGTTTGGCAGATAGTTAAAATCTGAGCTTGCACTGTTAGCTCTTCTGATGTGTAAGAAATTCATACAACTTCTGAAAGTCTCTTGATCCCCATGTTTATAATACAGAAACTTACTGATTCTTATGCCTCATTGTTCTGCTGTGCTTTATGTTTTCAGCTGATCCCTGGACTGTTGAAAAGTACTTCTGTGGACTTGGGACAGTTTCAGCATGTTTTCATAATGAAGTATACTTGTGTAGTTAATTTTCAAAGATGATGAACTCGATCACTTGTCTCAGCCTGACTGCTTTAAGACCAAGGGAACAGTTGTGATTATTGAGGCCAACTTTGTCAGTAACAGAGGCTTCTATGGGGTCCTCTGAATTACATGTCCTACTGGTAACTGAACAAGAGCATACATTTTAGGAAATCGTTCTGTGGCCTTTTAAAAATTGTCAGTAATGAGGAATCCACTGACATAATTAATGAAGTATTCTAATAGTAGAATGTCTTTATTGGCTTGGGATCTTTTTATGTTTGTAAGTAATCTAAAGGTTAAAACTTTGACTTGTATGGTTTTTTATGTCAGGAATATGTATGACAATACATAGTCTCTAGTATTTTAATTACTTGTTTTTCTGCACCTTTTTGTTGTTTTTTTTTTTTTTAAATTATTTTCTTGACATGTGAACACCAGAACTGGATTTAGTATTCCAGCAGCAGTCCTACAGCAAACAGATAGAGGTATTATGATCTCCCTCAGTATATATTTCCCTAGTCATCTGTAGTTGACACAGCCTTAAGACTGCAGCAGATGCATTTATCAGAAGTGACTGATTATCTGTGTCATGTTAGGTGATGTTTCCATTTATTCTTTGTTCCTTGATGTATAATGTCTTCTTTGAGCTGGAACGTGTGTGGTTTGATTGCAGTCCGTTAAACAGTTGATGCAGTTTGCTCTATACAACCTCCTCATCTCAGTATCAACTACAGGCTTCATCATTTTTTTTCTAGTGAAAAATGTTTCAGTATAAAGTCAGGAATTGATCCTCATAGGACTAATTAGAGAAATATTTGTTCAGTTAAATTACAGTTATATTTTGGAACCTATTGCTTAATGTGCGATCTCTTGATTTTCTGTCATTGTAGTTTCTTAAAAGCAGACTGTCCTGTGTGGTACAAACTTTTTTTTTTGTATTTGTGCTAGGGGAGGTCTAGGTTGGATGTTAGGAAAAAATTCTTACTGAACTGTATGACTAGCTGCTGGACTGAAGCAAAGCTACTGGACTGAAGTAAAACAAAACCACTTTTTCCAGTACTGCAGCCATCAACACTTAAGTGAAACTTCTGAAAATGCACCTGAGGCTAAGATCTCTTGTGTTCACATCAACTCAACAAGCTTTCCAGGGACTGGTTGTCCTTTTATTAGACTTGACAACATGATAGTGACCAGCAAATGGATTAAAAAAGCATACTTCTACCCTGTTTTTCCCTATGCTATAGGGCTTTGTAGGGTTTTAAATATTTAATAACGTGGTAAAAGCCTAGTCCTCTTGGGGGAGGAAGTTCTTTGAGAGTAGAAGTGTGTGATCGCTTCTCTAGCAAATGATGTGGAAATCTTTGTATCATTCTTTCTTGTGTGCGGACTGAAAATAGGTGTGTATGTGCTGAATGTAATTTGGAAAGCAAAAAGTCTTAATCCAGTGGCAAGAATTGAACAAAAAAGCCTGCATGGTATTGCATGGAATCAAAATTTGCCTCTTACGTGCTTCCTGTGAAAAAGGTAGAGAAGATTAGAATTTGGCTAAAATTCAGAGATTCCTTACGAAATTATGTTGAGGGATATCCAACAATACCATTTAGAAAAGTGGAAGAATGTTAAGACATTGAATATTTTATCAAGTGGCAACAGAATTACAGGAATTCTTGTCCCCTTTTTCACCAGTTTTACATGGTGACTTATTTGTGGAAGAAGAGTCATGTCTTTCTAGTTGTTTTACAGCAATTGTTTGTTTGGCTATTCATGAAATATTTATTTATTTATTTATTTATTTATTCTTCCTAAAATAAACATAGTATTGAAAGTTCCCTGAGGTAACCTAAAATTGATATGAAAATCACAGTTGTTGTGGCTGTTTATACCCTTGCTTCTCTTGCTCAGACATATAGTAGCCTAAAATTTTGGTTCTGTCACCTATATAAAAAATCACTGTCCTATGTTTTGCTGCTGCCAGAGGTAATGGCCAATTTTTACATGAAAGTTTTCTTTGTATTCAAACTGTAGCATTGCTGTACCTGATCTCCAGTGAGTTCAAATCCTTTCTGTGAATTTTCAGTGTTAAAAATACGACCCTGGATGCCTGTACTAGCTTTATTAAGAGAAAGATAGCCTCGATGTTAGGGAATGTGTATTAATGTGTTGGTTCTCTGAATCCAGGCTTTAGAATTAAGTGTAATTATTTTCATTTTCATGCCAGATACAGGGAGGAAAACCTATTCCTTGTCTAATCAATATCTTTGATCAGTCAGCTATAGTATTTTTTATCATATTGAAATTGTGTAACAAAGTGATGTGGTGACATAATAACAGCAGAAATGGTGGAATTTACTTTTGAGGGTTAGCATGGATGCGTTTGGCATGACTTCTTTGGCATCTGTAGGATAAAGTAATGGAAAAATAAGTAATGTATGAGCTCATGGATAGGACAGATTTTGGTTTTTCCACCTGACCAATGTGTGGAAGTCATCCATAATCCTTACAGCTCTGGAGGTTCATCTGCCCACGATTGCCACCATTGAATCATGTCATGCTTTAAAGTTCTATAGCTCTATTCTGTGTAGACTTAAGACTCCCTGTTGACTGAGGAGTGTTTAGACCTAATGAGAAAAATCACTGGGTGGATGAGAAGTAGATGAGACATTTGAAAAACAAAATAATACAAAACTAAAGACTTGATTATAATGTAATGATATAAAATAATGATATTCTGGGAAAGTGTGATTTTATGCTTTCTGTGCCCTTGTGTTCTTCCCTAGATGTCTGCTGCTGGCAATAGTCAAAGAGTTGGGCTAGGTGGATCTTTGATCTAATGCAGCCTGTCTGCTCTTGTGATTAGCTGTCCATGCTATCTGCTTTTCTGCTGTCTAACCTAATTATTTTCCACTGCAGATTAAGTTCATATTTTTGGATCTGTCTCAACTTCAAGTGCCTTTGCCAAAGTTCCATTTCAGTTTTTCAATACATCTCCCATTTCAGATCTTGCAGGACCTTCAATTAGGAGCTCCCGTTTCAGTCTGTGTTGCTCGAAGCTGCCTTGAGCTACAGCTACAAAGCAAGTGCATGCTCTGGCCAAGTCATGTTGTCGACTCCAACCCCTGGACCTTGGAAGCTCCTAGCACAAATGTTGTGTGGGGGTAGACTGGTCAGGCAGTCCTAGCATCCCCTTTGTGGATTGTCCTTCTAGATTGAGTTTTGCCTGAGCCCATGTGATCATTGTGGAATCCTGTGAACAAGAGAGACTTCATGGCACTGTATAGAGCCCCTTTGAAGCCAGCTCAAGCTGAATATAAAGTAATAGGTTGTTGTATGTATATTTTAGCTGCTATAGTGCCACCTTCCTTCAGCATAGCCAAAACCCAGGCCATTTCCCATGTCTCATATCTTAGGGTAGTTCATAAGGGCTCACTTAATGTGTCTGTCTCCTATCTGCTGGTGCTAAGGATGCTGACATCAGTGCTGAATTGGTCTTGGCATGAGGGTCAGCACGAAGTCTCTTATGTTATTTTGTCTTCTCTTTGTGCCTGACTTCTCTAGAGCTTTTGACCTGCTGGAAGGTACAATCCTCCTTGAATATACCAAAGTGTCTCCTGCATAAACTATAATGTGGTCGTGTGTCTTTCCTCCTCAGCTCTTTCAGGGGTTGCTGCATTATGTGGTAGGATGGCTGTGCATTCGCCTCACTGAGGAGGCCAAAGGGTGTCAGAGTTTGGTAGACCTCCATACACTGCATGGACGAATTGCTCAGATTGCATCTTCCTGTCAGCTAGGCTCTTTTAGAGTCATCTTAGTGTAGCAATTACTGACTTCATTTCACACATTGGCAAAAGGGAGTGTTGCTGTCTTTGGGTATTTAAGGAGATGGAATAGCTATGTGTGCACGGCCAGTGCCCTCTTTTTATCGCAGTACTGCTGCAGATTTAGTTATGTGCCCTTAAGATAAGGATGTTAAGAGATTAGACATTAGAGATGATAAGAAGATTATTGCTCTCTTTCTCCTATTCTGTTTAACAAACTGTCAGGCCTTATTCAGCCTGTTTTGGTCACATGCTTTATCAACTCACATGTCAAGGGAGTTCTCAGTTTTTGTTAGAGGACCAGATCGCTTCATGCATGGTTCTGTGGACTGGGCACAATGCAGTGAGTTTAGTCTTATGGGCTGCCAGCTGGACTGCTTCTCTGCCCCTGGCAGCCTTGCTTATCATTTGAACGCTATCAGTGCAGACATTTTGCTATGTGCATGTCATCTATTTGATCATCTCACGAAATAGTTCCTCTGCTGATTACTTTGTATTTTCAATAAAGTGTTATTCCAATTTATATTTGGAGCTTATCTTGAACTTCATTTGACTGGATTAAGCATTCAGAAATTAATATTAGTTAATTGTATACGTCACAGAATGTTAGAAGCTAGAAGGGACCTTGAAAGATCATGCCCTTGCATCATTCTTGCATAGTCCTTAACAGCATCCCTTCTCCTTTATAAATGTATAGCTGTATATCTACTACCAAAAATTATGTAGGCCTTAGAAGGGATTCTTCAGAGCAGTGCATTACTTGCCTTCTTGCCTTCTGTAGTTACATGTTGTGTGCCTGGGTTGGGTTATGTTTTTCCATGCTGAGAAAATTGCTTTAATAATTAAAAGTAACAGAAATAGTACGGTTCGAAAGGACAAAAGTTTCGAGTGTCTTAAAGATCAATTTATGTTATTCCTTGGTATATAAACCTAGTGATATTGATAATCTATTAGTATTCTAAGTGTATTCTAAGAAGATAACTTGACTATTCTAAGATTTCAAAAGCTGGAGATAGAGGGTTTTATTTTGTGTATAAATCCAGCCTATAAATAGTTTGATATTTTGTTACTATGTCACTATTTAAAATATTTTAATTGCACATGAGTATTAAAAGCCCTGCACCTGAGTTCAACAACTGATTTGAGTTGAAAACATCACAATAGTCCAGCCTTTCCTTGTCCCCCCCCAGCTAGCTTCCATTCTTTCTCCTACTCTGACATAAATCTGTGCAGTTGTGCAACGGATCACATTAGGGAATTAACTCACTTGGCTGAAAACTAACATGGAAGAATATAATGGATTAAACTGAGTTATTTTATGGCTTATTCTACTCCTTCCTGTCCACAAATTCCTGATTTTCTGCAGGTAATAAATTACATGCTGTGTTTCTCACAGGTGCCACAACCCTATAGTTGCTCTCTGTCATGCACATAACCAGATGCTTCCCTTTCTTTATGGGTACCTTTTATCTCAGTTGGTCTAATCAGGAAACAAAATGTTTATTTCAGTGCAGTTGCTTTCAGGTTCATTTTAATTTTAAAAGTTGCTTGTTCTGTATTAGACTTGAAGGGATTGTGTACTTGTACACAAGTACAAGCTGGTAGGGTTTTGCCACCTGTATCAGTCAGTTTAGTAAAAGATAATGTACTCCTTCGCCTTACCTAGGCTTCTGTAACATTTTGGTGCTGAATTCTCTTGCAAAATGGAAATAGTGTGGTAGCTTGAAATACATGTTTTTAAAATAAGACTGTTATCTTGAAAGTAAGTGTTATATTTTTAACTGTCTTCAAACTGAGAAAATATTGCCGCTTTAGTAATAACAACATAGCTGTAAGTGCAGAAGTTGCCAGAAGGAAATCTAGACTCCTTGGCAGTAGCACGTAAGACAGTTGGGAGCTTTTCGCACCTGGAATCTGCAAGTGGTGATGAGTATTTTGGCACCCAAGAGCTTGAGATAGGAAAACCTAAAATGGCATTGGTTATGTGTAGAATTTTTAAAAAGATTTTCTTCACAAGCAGTACAGTGGGAAATTTAGGTCAAGGTCTGAAATTTATTTTTTCATTGACATGCTGAGTGATCATTTTCAGGACCTCAGCTTCTAATGAATGTATTTAGAAAATATTCAAATTGCAAGTGTAAGATAAGAGTAGTGTAGGACTGTAGTTTGGACTAGATGATCTTGAGGGTCCTTTCCAACCGTAATGATTCTGTGATTCTCTGAATGGGGCAAACAATCAAAGTCCTTCAAAATTCAGAGAAGTTTCAGTTTCGTCCTGAGCATCACCTCCAACAAATGCATATTTAGTCCTTTAAATGTTGTCTCCTCCTATAATGTCCTTTTTTTTTTCCTCCCCATGTGAATCTGGAGTAGGCAAATGTAACCTAAATTGCACCCACCAGAATAACATGTTTTTCTGTTAAGTAAGGAATCTAAATATATTTATCCACTGAAATACATTAATAACTGACAGATTTTCAGTTATACAGTATTAGAGAGATGTTGTTAGAGAATACATCAGAGCAGTGAAACTCAGTCTAGATCAGACTGAATAAAGGCTTTAAAGAAGCCATATTCACACAAATGCCTGCATGTAAGCATGGAGGTGTATAAGCATGTGATAGAGTTGTGATTTAACACAAGTATAAAACAGCTTCAGACTTACAATAGGGAAATAAGACTGCTGTCACAAAGAAATTTAAAAAAAAAATCTTTTTTCTGTATTAAGTATTGGTATGATTATGTGTTATCCAGTGTTGTTGTCTAAATCAGTGTTGTTGCCCATCCAAAAGACAAATGTGGAGCAAGGAGGGGTAAGGCCTAAAACGTAATTTATTCATTTAGAGGAGATTCAAAAAATGTGTTTAAATGCTTAAGTGAGATGACATTACTGAGAATAGAATTTGGTTTCCTGTGTCAAAGCTCTGTGGTAAGAAGCTGAAATAGTTTTAAACAGATTAAACCTTGAAACAAAGCAAGCCACTTGTATAGTGAGGGAAGGGACATACTGGAATACGCTACCAGCGAAGACAGGACTTTTTGTTTGAACTCTCACACTTTAGCATGTGCTAATTCACAGAATGGGATGAAGTTTTATGGCCTGCTCGTGTAAAAGTTTGGGCTAATTTCAAGCTTTCTGGCTTTGACATTTGTGACTGAATTCTCCTGCTACTTTATTTGGGCTCTTGAAGAAAACAGGATTCTTCAAATCAACCTCAATATCTTTGTAAAACTTGCATTTTTGAAGTAAAATAGTTGTTGCAGTTGATTTTTAAGCTTTTGGTGGTGTTTAGGACCTTGCCTTCAGGGATGCAGGACAGTTGCCTCCTGTGCAGGACAATTTAATGGGTGCTGGGGTTTATGGTGCTTTGAATACTGATGACTGATGACAAAGAATGTGTTCTATTGCTTTGTAATCATATAGGATGAGGAGAGCTTTAGCAAGGAATTAATGTATTGGAATAGGATTGTGGAATTGTGTATAAATGAACTTTCTGTTGCTTTGGCCATGCAGATGTTATCTATAATAAAGCAGTATTTCCGTGATGGTTCTTAAAGTATGGGGTGGAACTGTGAATTTATATACTGAACCATTGCATTCTGGGCCAGTTACTGATGTACTCTTAGTATGCTCAAGAATCTATGAGTTAATAGCTTTCAGAAATGTTTGTTAGAGCTTTGACTATAAACCACAATTTGAAATGCATTTAAAAAAAAAAAAAGCATCAGGTCAAGGCTGATAGCAGTTTCATGAAAAACTTCTAAACCCACTCTTGTTGTGTCTTTGTCTTAATAAAATATCTACTTCTCTTATAGGCGATGACTTTTGCTCATGTTTGAAAGCTTCAGTAAAAATCATACCTGCCAATTTTAAATATAGCTCCAGTTAGATGAATACTTTCTCCATTACTTTTATTTTTTAAGCAGGTGTCAGAAAGAAAAACCCTTGAAGTCCCAATATAGGAGTAAACCTACTACTTATTGAAGACCACCATGATGTAACAGGGGTGGAAGGGAAAGCAAAGATTTGAGCAAACAGAAAAATTGGTGTGCATGCTGTAAACATGATTTTGGAAATAGACCTTTTCACTTTCATTAGTGCCATTTAATTGTCTTCTGTGAGAAAGGCCAGTAATTATGGTCAGTGGTTAGTAATGTTACAGGTGTTCACATAAATGGCTATAGTTCTCTTTAGAATTTTGACCTTATCTGCAGGTCAGAATTTACCAGTACCTCTAGAATTTAAAATAGTTTAGTTCAACTTGATTAAATTGCAGGGTGGATGCTGTTAGTCAGAATATGCAGTCTTAATTTGGTTTCCCTTAATTTGTTTGAATTAAACCAAATCAGGCTATATATTCTGAATGAACACACTTTTAGAGGGATATAACCCACTCTAATTTGGTATAAATTCAGATCTTCAGATAATCCAGGGGTCTGTTTTGTCTGGAATTGGTTTAAATGTCAGAATTCACCATGGAAGCAAGAAAGGCATGAATGAAATATGAAAAATAAATCTGAAAGAACTGGAACATTCCCCTTTACCCCCCCTGGTTACTGTTGTGTCAGACAAACGTCTGCCTTACCAGCCAGGTCATTGAAGCAGCAGGTTGTTATTTAGAAAGCATAATTTAGCCCCAGTAGTAAAGCTGGCATTTATCCACATGGAAGGGCATACTGTAAATTTAAATCAGAATGGTTGTACCAGTTTTGCATACCATTTGTGTGTTGGTTCAGGGAGAAAAGAATTTTTTGCTTTCAGTTTATGCTGTTTTGTGAGTGATAGAAGTAAACTCAAAGCAAATAGACTTTTGAAGAGTCTTATCTTTGGGTAAGAGTTTGTACAAAGAGTTACACTTGTATAATTATACCAGTGTAACAAATACATGCAATTCTAGAAAAGCTTCAAGCAATTAAAATAAACTTTTAATTGCTTGTAGTAGTTGCTGATGGGAACCATTATGGATGGATTAATCTGCAAAAGACAATTTTTTTATATTGCTATAAAAAATTCAATTTAGAGATGATTGCCTAAGGCCAGCAAATTTTAAAATTACACTGATAGAATTACCCAAGACAAATTTTTTCCCCTTTAGCTGTTTGCACCAGACATAAACCAACAAAATTCTACTTGAGATGTATTTAATAATAAGTAATCCTAGCTATGTGAAACACACCATAAAAGATGGAATAGTTTGTTTGCATTGCAATAAATTAAATTAGACTTCAGATTTCAGTATCTATTTCTAATTTTATAATTTTAAAATTAATATTACCTAAGTTTATTATGATATATTACTATTAATTACTTAACCGATTATTTAGTAAATTATTAATTAGATTTTAGGAGTTGTTATTTAAATTTAAATGCAATTAGGATTTACAGCACTTTGAAACTGCAGATTGTAACTCTGAAAATGTTTATATTCATTAGTACTGTTTTGAGACTGGGCTTGGAGGTTTGAGATACTGCAGGTTAAAAACATAAGAAAGAATATACTTAAATTTTTCTCTGTACTGGAAGTTGTTTGGCTAAATTGCAATGTAAGTCAAGGTGCTACGTGAGAAACACCACTTTTTCTGTATTTTATGTTACTCAGTTATCACTGAGATCCTGTGTTCTGCTCTATTTCTACAGTCCCTGGTTAAATGGAAGCCACTCCTGGGACCTGGATGGTTTCTGCTGACATAGACTTTGCATAGCAAAGCTCCATTGCCTCGGGAGGTTGCAATGAGTGGAGGAGGGGAGCAACCTGACATCCTCAGTGTGGGAATCTTGGTCAGAGAAAGATGGAAGGTGGTGAGTATGCCTTCCTGCAATTCTCTTTTTTCTTTAAAATATCTTTTTAGAAAGAAGTAGTTTGCACTTTGAAATCTGTTTCAAAATTCTTGTGGGATGTATTTTGCTTAATACATATTTTAAATAGTGAAAGGACTTTAAAACCACTTGTTTTTTGTACTCTGCTTTAAAAGAAGCTATATGGATTTAAGGTGGGTTTTCTTTTTTTCTTTCTTTTTTTTTTTCTGGTAAGGATCTAGGAAAGCTTTTAAATCCTGACTTAATGCCTGTTCAGAGCACAACCAGAGTCCTGTGAGTATGTTGAATCCAGTTAGCCACTAATTTATGTTGGTCCATTTTGGAAATCAATTAGGCACCCTCTTGAAATTAGTCAGATTGTGAGATTTGTTACTTCTTAGTGGAAGCTGTTTCAAGACCTTGCTGCTCCTCCAATTAAAAGTTATTTTTGTTTGTTATATGTTGGCTTTCCCATAAATAGCAATGTTCCCTTTTGGTGTCCATATCCTTGATTTGCATCTAGAGGGAAATATTAATTTGAAAGTATTCTTGCTGAGAAAAACAGGCTGATTTCTCATAGTGCCTCCTCTCTTCCCCATATAACTTCAGATTTTTTTTTTTGGCTTGTAGATTTAGGAAAAAAAATAAAGGGAGAGGGGAAGGGAAAGTGGGGGGGGGGAATGGTCAAAAAAAAAGTGCCATAGAACATTTTGGATATCTCTGTGTGATTAGGAGGCTGTGAATGGATGCTGAACCACTATTTTTTTTTTAAATTGGTCTCTTCATCTGTTAGCATTTGCTTTTATCCTCTGTTGATGCCTTCTCTTATCCCCCTTGTTTGTTTTTAAAACATTTATTAAAATCCTGACTTGGAGAGACTTGATTGTAGTGATAGTTGGTTTAGGCACGTTTAAGAACATCATTCAATATGCAGTGTAAGTGGAAGTACCAAGATAGAACATGTTGGAAATGGCATGCTTTTGACTTGAAGCATAAAAAGAGATGGGAGCGGAGAGAATGAGTCTGGGGTGTGAGATGCTGACTGCAAAGAGAAGCTGAAGCTAATGTGCAAAAGAGCAAACCTGTAGAGAAGGACTTGGAGCTACTGGTTGATAAAAAGCTGGACATGAGCTGAATGTGTGCTTGCAGCCCAGAAGGCCAGCTGTATCCTGGGCTGCATCCAAAGCAGCATGGCCAGCAGGTCAAGGGAGGTGATTCTGCCCCTCTTCTCCACTCTGTTGAGACTTTACCTGCAGTACTGTGTCCTGCTCTAGAGTCCTTAGCACAGGAATGAAATGGACCTTTTGGAGTGTGTCCAGAAGTGGGCCACAAATATGATTAGAGAACTGAAACACCTCTCCGATGAAGAAAGGCTGAGAGAGTTGGGATGGTTCAGCCCAGAGAAGAGAAGGCTTCAGAGGGAAACCTTGTTGCAACCTTTCAGTATGTAAAGGTGCCTATAAGAAAGATGTGATCAGTCTTTTTAGCAGAGCCTGTTGTGATGGGACAAGGGGTGATGGTTTTAAACTAACAGAGGTGAGATTCAGACTAGATAAAGGAAGAATTTACAGTGAGGGTGGTGAAACACTGGAACTTGTTGCCTAGAGAGGTGGTAGATGCCCTTGCCCTGAAAGCATTCAAGGTGAGGTTGCTCTTAGCAACCTGGTCTAGTTGAAGATGTCCCTGTTCACTGCAGAGGGGGTTGGACTTGGACTAGATGGCCTTTGAAGGTCCCTTCTGATTCTATTCTAATGGAAAAATGTGTGAACAAGGTCAGCATGGGCCTTGTCACAGTAAAAGATGTTGAGCAGATGTGGCAGGAGGCCACTGTGGTTGAACAGTCAACTGCTGTCTGAACTCAAAGGCACAGTGCAAGCAATCAGAAGGTGGAAACAGGGATAGGCTGCTCAAGATTAATATGGAGATTAATATTGATATTAATATGCCTGTGGTGTTGGGATGAATATAGAGGAAATCTGGACCTCAGCTGTCATTTGTAACTGATAAGGGATGTGAAAAGCAACGAGAAGGCTTCTACAAGGACACTGGCAGCAAAATAAAGACCAATGAGAACGTGGGCTCATTGCTGAGTGTGGTGTGTAACCTAGTGACTAAGGGAGTGGAAAATATTTTTCTACATCGAACAAGGTTCATCTGTGCCTGTAATTATTGACTGACATCGTTATTGGATGTATGTTAGTCATTCTGATGTACTTCATCTAAGGACAGAAATTGATCTGTTTATTTTGTTAGCATGGTCATGTGGGGTTTTTTGTTTATTTAGTTGGTTGGTGTTTTTAGGGGTGGTGTTTGGGTTTTTTCTTTTTAAATTTTTTTTAAGCACAGAGGCAGAAAAAAATCCTTTCAGAGGCAGTCTTTTTAGCCTGACTATTTCTGAAAGCTGGTAAAATGAAGTCATATGATAAACTGCTTTAAATTTGTATAGGAATGAGGATGGTTGTGCCACCTCTTTCCTTTTTCCACCCTCTTCTTTTTGACCATTGTGAAACTGTCAGTGTCTCCATTGTGCTTGTACTGTGGTGAAAATTTATGTCTTTATGTTGAAAACTGTAATCAGATCAATGTCTGTGTTTAACAGTTGAAGCCTTGTTAACAGCTCAGAGCTCAGGCAAGATAATGGCATTACCAGACCAAGAGGTAGAATGAAAAAGTGCAGACTTAAAATGGCCAAATTAGTCACAAAACTAGATCTCAAAGAGATATACATAGATCCACACACTTTTTTTTTTAAAGCAAACAAAGAAACAATAAACCCCCAAACCAAACCCATACATATATAATAGTGTTAAAACTTGCTGTTTTTCCCAATATTTAAATGATGTCTCTTTCCTTTCTGAAAAGACTAACCCTCTGCAGGTATTAAATATATCTGTAACAAAGTTATACTGAGTATTTCATCAGATTTGAATGGTTTCTGTTTCTCAAGGTCTGTCATTATTTCAGAGTTAACTCTAGATTCTTACCTAAGTAGTACCTTAAGCAACTACTGCCTAAAGGCACAGATTTTAGTGATGCTCTTTACTTCTTAAATTCTTAAAATAATGTAGGCTAAAGTGTAACAGAGTTAAGCCTGTATTAGTAGTGGTCATAGAATCTAAGAATCATGGAATTGTTTTGGTTGGAAGAGACCTTTAAGATCATCAAGTCCAGCCATTAACCTAATACTGCCAGGTCACCACTAAACTGTGTCCCTCAGCACCACATCTACATGTCTTTTCAACCCCTGTAGAGATAGTGATGCCACTATTTCCCTGGGTAGCTTGTGCCAGGGTTTTACAAACCTTTTGGGGAAGAAATTGTTCTGAATGTCCAACCTGAATCTCCCTTGGCACAATTTGAAGACATTTCGTCTTGTCCTATCACTTCTTACTTGGGAGAAGAGACCAATCTCCACCTTGCTCCAGCCTCCTTTCAGGTATTTGTAAACAGCATGAAGGTCTCCCCTGAGCCTTGTTTTCTTCAGACTAAACAACCACTCCAGTTTCGTCAGCAGCTTGTTGTAACACTTGTGCTCTACGCCCTTCACCGGTTTTGTTACCCTTCTATGGATGCTCTCAAGCACCTCAATGTCCTCCTTATAGTGGGAGGCCCAAATCTGAACCCAGTATTCCAAGGTGCAGCCTCACCAGTGCTGAGTACAGGAGGACAATTCCTTCAACAGTCCTTCTGGTCACGCTATTTCAGATACAAGCCAGGATGCTGTTGGCCTTCTTGGCCACCGTGGGCACACTGCTGGCTCACGTTCAGCTATCTGTTAACCAACACCCCCAGGTCCTTTTCCTCTGGTCACCTTTCCAGCCACTCTTCCCCAGGCCTGCAGTGTTACATGGGGTTGTTGTGACTTGAAAAATGAACATGTGTATTTGCAGTCAACTGGTGTTACGCTAGAAGCAGCCATTTAGGTGGGTTAGTTCTGTAGGTCTGAAAATGTGGTGTGCTGTCAATGCTATGTACCTTTTTAAAACTGGCAGTGAATTGACCAGTAGTGTAGGTAATATTGTATATCTTGGAATGTATTTTCCTCCTCTTAAGAATAACGAAATAACAGTTGCTTGCAATGGTAAAAGATGTTCAGGACCGAGTGCATGATGAAATACTGAGTGGGGCTGTTGTCATACAGAATAAAAATTTCATGCAATATGACTTGAAAAATGCTAGTAAACAATAGGAATATTTTATCTGTTATCTTCTTATTCTTAGGGGCTTAGGCTGTTTTAAAATCTGTTTTTCCTTCTCAGTCAGAATACTGATTGTCTGGATTAGGAGACATGAGATTTATTTTCAGAATCTGAAGATAGGTCAGCATATTGCTGATCTCTAGATCCCTGGAATGTTTAGATGAAGTTTAATGCAGTGTAGTCATAGAACCTTAGCAACTGTATGTTTTCAAATCACATTTAGAAAACCAGGTCAGTTCTTTCAAGGCAAAATATAGTAAAAATATACTACTGTGTTTTTCTTAGGGTGAGTTCTCTGTCTCCTTTTCCTCTATTGTCAGCTTTAGAATGGTAGCTGCATGGGAGATCACCACATGAAAGAGCTACATGAAATAATAATATATAACATTTAAAATAGATATTCAAAGATAATCTTAGCCATTTCTTACTTATTTTGATTTACCTGTTACATGTAAGTCACTGCATATAATAGAAAATGCTGTTTCTTTTCAGTAAGTCCAAGAACTTTTATACCTTTAGTATTCAGTGTGTGTATTTCTGGGGAAAAAAAAAAAAAGATGGCACAGTTAAAAAATGTCACAGTGCATTTGGTTGAAGGTCTGTGGGTTGTGTGTGACTATTTGACAAGAGACTTTATTCAGCTTGCTGATTTTCGCCAGGTTCACGCTGGGAATGGTAGTGCACTCGCTATGGCATTAAATACAAGAAGTTTAGTGCTGATGGAGATCAGGTGTATTAACTTGTTTTCCTAGGATTCTCTTCCAAACTGGTTAATCATACCTTTTAGATAGCTGTTTTAGGTACTGAGGGCTATGATTGTGTTATTTTAAAATCAATTAGTAATACAGCAATGTTTGCAATATGGCAGGCAGCTCAGCAATGCACTGATGCTTTGTTTCTTTTCTCCTCCCCTCTTTAAAATCTTCTTTTTTTTCCCCCAATATAGTTGAGGAAAATAGGAGGTGGAGGATTTGGAGAAATTTACGATGCACTGGACTTGCTTACTCGGGAAAATGTTGCACTGAAGGTCGAATCAGCTCAGCAGCCAAAGCAGGTGCTGAAAATGGAAGTGGCTGTGTTGAGGAAATTACAAGGTAGGGCTGTACCCTGGCTATGCCAGAAGTAAAATGTCAGTGTATTTTCTTAAAAAATCATTATAATCTCTATTTAGTCATAGTTCCTTGAGTAAATATTTGCCATATTCTGCTAAATGGCTATTAAAAATTTAATAGAAGCTCTTTCAGCTTCTGAAAGTTTTTCTACAATTAATATTTCCTTTGAAACAGGATCTCATTAAAATGAAAAGAACAACCAAAAAATTAAATCGTTGCAAAACCTATGCTCAACTGTAGTTTATTCTGGATCTCTATTTTCTCCTTCCCTTTTTTGCTCTACCCTTTGTTGTTGTTACTGTTGGCTTTTTATTTTCCCTTCTAAGATAGTCTCTTTTCTTTCTGTACTAATTAGCATTGAGTATTTGTGGATCCTTCACATAGCATCCAGGATAAGATGTTTGCCTTTGCAAGTATTGCCAAGAATAATTATAATATTGAAATGGGAAATGTATTTCAAAAAACCCACACAAACAAACCCCCAACTTTAAAATACTGTAACTTGTAGAAAAAAAATTACTGGCATGTAAAGTCCTGAAATATTTTAGGGTTCATGTCCTTGACCATTCAGAATCACAGCTTTGAATAGTTACTTTTGATGTACCTTTAAATACTTTGTATGAAGCTGTTGATGCAGAGAAATATGCAATGGCTTTTCTTCATTGCTTTTCAAAAGATTATAAAATGAAAGTTAAAAAGGATAACTGTTTTCTTTAAATAAAAAATATTTTGAATCTGGAAAATTTTGATTAATACATCCATTCTGTCAGCATCCCAATTTTTCCAAACTCTTAGTTTGAATAAAACAGAATTTGTGTGACATATGGTGTTGCCTAATCTGCTGTAAAGGTCACATTGCAGCAGAAATTGACAGCCTCTGTAGATTTAAGAGGGCAAGCATGTCACAGTATTGTGTTAACAAACTATTCCTGTGTTTACTTCTTTTTGAAAGAAATTCACAAACCCACCTAGTGTTATATAGTTGAGGAAAGGGACTGCATGTTAACTTTCGTTGAATTTCAAGGTTTCTGGTCCAGAGATGAATAGTAAATTTCAGTATTAAAATTATAAATTTAGAAACCATTTGTCAGGGTTCTTGAAAGAAATTATCTTAAAGATAATGAGTTTTGAAGAAACAAACACTCTGTAACTCATGTATTTTTAAAATCAGATTTAATTGTTCAAGTGTTTCAGGTTTGGTTTTTTTTTCTCTTCATACATTAACTTGATTCTGTTTTTAAGAAAATCCAGAGTCTTTAAAATGGTACATGTGAAGCAGCTAAAGTATTAAGGAAAACAGTAATAATAGAAGTAAAATATTGGAAATTGGTTGCACTACAATGCCAAAGTATTTGCAAAAACATAGCCTTATGTGTGACTGCATATCAGGTTGGTCTTGTAACTTTGTACTGTGAATTTAGATGTAGTAAAGTTTAAGATGTTAGAAAAATGCTTCTATCTTAGTAAAATTTTAACATCTGAAATATTTTTGAAAACCAGAAACATTTTTTGAAATAATAAAAAATTTGATTTTTGAATAATTGCAATAGAACTTTGCAGCAATAGTAGTTTTCTTATCAGCCTTCCTTTGGGAGTATAATTCCTTTAACCACCCAAGTCTTCCTGTAGACGTGGTTCTTCTCTGGTTCTACTGAGTGATGGGAAATGTCTAAATGAAAGGAGCAGAATAATGAAGCACCCAAACAGCAGATCCAGAGGCAAATAATCCGAATAAAGATATTTCAGTTACTTATTTTCTCAGTATAATTTCTCAGATAAAAAAATAAATAGTTTTTATATAGCTGAAACTCTGAGTTGGACTAGATGATCCTAATGGATCCCTTCCAACTCTGGCTATTCTGTGATTCTGATTATGTATGAGATCTTTAGAAGGATCTCTTTTGACAACCTCCCTTATGAGAAAACAATGTAAAGAGTATTCCTTAATTTTTATCTCTTATTTTTCTCTTGCACAGTTTAAAACAAAACCAAAACCAACCAACCAAAAAAGAAATAAAATAAAAGTTGACGATTCTATGATACTAACACTGGAAGTGACCTCTAGTCATTGCTGTGCAAGTTCCACATTACAATATAACTGCTCTGGTTTTAGATAGGGAACAGCGTAAATGTCAGGAAAGTGACTACAGTAAGAGATGGTTCAAGGGTGAACCTTTTGCATATATCAAGATTTATAGTTTGCCTGGATATATAACTTCATTCTTACATGCTCATATTTTTATTCATACTTAAAGGATTTGTATTAAATAAGGATTTATTTAATTAAATTTATGCTAGATACCATATTATATTTTACATAAAACCTTGGCTCCCAGGGCCCATTTCATTAATTTTTTTCTACCTTCCCAAGCTTTCAGTATGCAGGAGCTAAAAATTTGAAGTAAAATGGACAAAAATAAGAGTAGAGATCAACTTTGTTGCTTCTTGAAGAATATTTTTTGTTAACTTCTTCATTTACCAAGTAGAATTTGTTCTCATTTTTGACAAGGAATTTTTTCATGCTGATTCAGAGCAGATGAAAATTCTAAACAGTTCTTTTAAGATATTTTTATAACAACCCTCTAATAGCATACATCCTCTGAGACCAACTTTCATCTTGTTCTTCTATACCTTTTTTGGCATGTGTGTGTATATATATATATATGTATGTATATAATTGCTGTCTTTTTCTCAAAGGACTCATGTTCCCTTACTTTCAAGGTGTTCTAGTTTATCTTGAACATAGATCAGAGGGAAGAGTGTAATTGTAATAAAAACCCTTTTTCTTGCAGATATTTGCAAGATTTGATCTATGAATAGTATGTAATCAGAGGCAGTGAGCTGACAGTATCATTCAGAATTTTCTTGTGTGCATAGGGTTTAAAAAATAATTTATTATCACATACAATTTCTGGGAAAATTATAAGGAAACAAGCTTTTAGGGAAGAGTTAAATAATCAGATGTATGTCTCAATCCAGCAGAACAGCTCTTCCAGTCTTTGCTAGAGCTAGGCAAATTCTCAAGGTTATGAAAATGCTTTCAAGTGTTTCTGAATTAGAACTTTATTTCACAGAAGCTGAAATGAGACTAACTGCTGGCAGAAATGCAGGATGTACTTTTTGGTTGGTTTTCTTTTGCTTTCAGAAATTCCAAAAATTAAAACACTGTGATCATTTATCGCAGGGGTAAAAGGAGTTGTAACTTTGTAGGTATGCAGTGCGATGAATTAGGAAAAACTTCAAAGCTATTTTAAGACCCTAATCTAGCCAAACGTAGTTGTATGAGTTTTCTTAATTCTGAGGGAGTATGTTTACCAATATGGCCATTTATGACAGCTTAGTCATCTGTTGCATCTTTGATTTTTAAAAATTTTTCTTTTTCTTACCAGTGATGCTGTCTCCTAATTATAATTGTCAGAACATCATTAACTCTCTAAGCTCTGGGTTTGCCTTCTTTAGAAAAAGAAATCTGTAGCAACAGATGGTCGTTTTGTTTAACCATGTTGTTAGCCCATCTGTTCCCACAGTCAGATGGGAGGAGACAGATTTATCACATCTCACTCAGTGAGAGTAAGACTCACTCAGTTGGTTTCTGTCTCGCACAACCTTACAGACTTCTCCCTCCCTCATTTACAGCTCTCTAGCTTAATTTAGTGATGAATTGCTTCTGGTGTAGGCTGAAAACTAGCAGTAGTGATACCCTGCAGCCTGGGGAACTGTGTGGAGGCTTAGTACCCTCTCTAAGAAGCTTTTCAAGGGCATAGTTGTTCACTGCAGCCTTTTACCAGCTTCTTTTCGTGCTGGTCCCCAGCCACATAGCTCACAGGTGTGAAAAAGTGCTGTTTTCTCACTGAGCTAAAAAGGAACAGAAGATACCTGTGAAGATACAGTAGGTGCGTATAGCCACACTGCAGTGGGGGAGGATCATGTTATTTCATAGCATCAGTTATAGAATCATAGAATCCCAGGTTGGAAGGGATCTCAAGGATCATCTGGTGCAATCTTTCTTGGGAATAGCATGATCTAAACAAGATAGCCCAGCACCTGTCCAGATGAACCTTAAAAGTGTCCAACCTTGGGGACTCTACCACTTCCCTGGAGAGATAATTGCAATGGCTGACTTGTTTGAATCAGGTGTGTAGGTCTTGCTTCTGTCCTTTCCTGTTTCCTCAAGAGTTTTATCAAAATTAGTTTCCAGAGAATTTACAACACAAATGGAGTTGCAGCTCCAGTTAAAATGCTGTTTCTCTGACCAAATCTAGTTTTGGACATTTGCTGAATTTGTCAGATAAAATGTGACTAATACATGTTTCTAGGAAGATATTCCTTCAGCATACCCACAGTGGAAGTAAAATGAATCATAAATATTTGAGATGAGATTTCATTAACTGGAAACGGCAGCAATGAATATACAAATTTTCATCTTGACAAATCTGCTGCAGGTCCTTTTTCTTCATAAAATTATACTGTCTGGAATGTTTCCTGGCTTACTTAAACAAATGGCTGGTAGGAAAAAGTGGAGGAAAAGCAGTGATACTTAGATCTTAGCACTTATGTATATTGCTAGAAGTTGTAGAATTTTCTTTTAGAATAATTCTTCTAAAAACAAGTTATTTTTATCAATCCTGTACCATTTTCTTTGCTTTAATAGGCCTATCTGTTTTAATTGTATTTGGCAGGGAGCTTCTTGGGGAAGCAATAAACAGGAAACTACTCTTCTCTCAGGTGAAATGAGAATATTCAGAAGCTGTAGGTCCAAGTTTTGAGGTTTTTATGGTGCAATGAGTGCAGCAGTAACAAAAAGTCCCCCTCACATCTGTAGCTAACAGTAACTGTTTGTAAAGCAGTAACAGTTTTTTAAAATTTATTTTTGAATTGCATTTCTCCTATCACTTCCCCCTCCCCCCCCATTTCTGATGTTCTGGTAATGCTAAAGGTAGAGAAATTGGTGAAAGAAACCTTAGGTGATACAAATTTTACATAGATTTAGTGGCCACTTGCAACCATTAGTTTTCTCTTGGCTGTAGCTTCCATGGCATTGGAAAGACAGGAAAATGGTCTGAGGTGCTTAAACCCTAACTCTTTTCTGTTCTAGAGTGGGGTCACAAGGGGTCCCAGCTTCTCTCCAAGTCCATGAACACAGATACTCAAAATGACAACGAGGTTTCATTCCTCTTCTGTTTCCCTACTTCAGTCATTGGCTTGCCTTTTTCTGGATTTACCTGGGGAATATTGTGCTTTGTCTTACAACTGCAGGATAGCAAGGAGGCTGGTTTTGACCAGTCCTCTTCTCCTCCACAGTTTGCTCCTAGGAGAGGACGAGGCTTTAAAGAAAAGTAGCTTAAACTGATTGATTGATTGATTGATTTTTAAACTGCTACGGTTCTTTTATCTCTGCTTCAGTGTACCTGAGCTGGATTTGTCTCAACAACAATGATCATATTCTGGAAGAAGAAATGAATAAATCAGATTAGTTGAATTACATTTTCTACAGTTTTTCAATACTGAACGTTACCCACAGGGAGCTACTGCTTTTGTCTTTCATCACAGCAGCTGCAGCTAATAGAAAAAGAGGAATAGCAACTAGGAATATTTTCTATAACAAGCCATCAGCTTTGCAAGAAAATAACCTTTTTCCAGTCCAAAATGCTTCAAAATTGTGGACATTTAGGCATGTTGCCATGCATATTTTCTTACGGAAGAGTGATAGCTGTGGTAGGATAGCATATTTTGTAGGACAAAACTGGTTGGGGGTAGAACTGACATTGTTTTTACAGCTGCTGAACTGTAGGGGTAAGTGGCTTATTAAAGATCTCTAAAGAAATATAACTATATCTTCCAGTATTTTTCTAGGTATTTTAAGAAATAAATCATGGGATTTCATTATTATTGGCTAATCTGCTGCTTTTTCTCTCAGGAAAAGATCATGTCTGTAGATTCATTGGATGTGGAAGGAATGACAGATTTAACTATGTGGTCATGCAGTTGCAGGTCAGTATATGAAACGGAGCTCAAAGTTTGCTTCTGTGTTATGATTTATTAGCCAAGTATATATGAAAATACCACTAAAAAAATAGAGGATGACAAAACCCAAAGATCATGAACTGATATTAGTGAACAAACCTAAATTGAGCATATCCTTATATCTTTATCCTTTGATATCCTTTCCATAATTCTCTGAGAAAGGAGAGAGTTTGAATCCTCAGAAAGACTTGACTATTGAAAGAGTGAACTGTGGTGTCTTCTAAGATAATTCACATTCCTTTGAAGTCTTCCCTTGAAGATAGTCTGAAATAACATATTAATCTGTGCAGTTTGTTGGCTTTTTTTGATGGAAGTGAAAAAAAACCCAAAAACCCCTTTTCAAGTAAAAGAAAATGCTTAATTTGCTTTACTGAGACTTGTTCCCATGAAAAGGGATAAAATGGGTGATTACCTCTTAAAGTCATGGGGCTATTGTCCATTATCATCTTGGTGAATATAAATACTGGAAAAAGTAATGTGCACTAGTTCATACTGTTGGTTATCTGTTATTTTGACAGACCACAGTTCTGTGATGCCATAAGGGGTGCATTTCCTGCATAGTGTACTTTTTTGTAGGTTTGGTTGAGTCATCTAAGATGTACTATATAATTAAGTAAATTACAGACTTTTCCTTCAAGAGATGTGAAGAAGTTTTTATGAGCATTTTCTCAGTTGCCTTATCCAAGTGTGACTCAGATACAACATCAAGAGTGTAGGTGAACTTTGAGTTGGAGATACTCAGGGACGTGTACTGATTACACTTAGGCAAGATGTGTTAGCTGTGAATATGAAAAGAGGTAGTGAGAGGATTCCACGGTTAACTATGAACAAACAGCTAAAGAAGTAGGAAGACTTTATGCTATCTGTTAATCTTGATATTAGGTGGGGTTTTTTTTTGTTTTGTGGGGGTTTTTTGCTTATTTGGTTGTTTGGTTTTTTTTATGAAAATGTCCTTTTAATTTGAGCAGGGTCGGAATTTGGCAGACCTGCGTCGGAGCCAATCTCGAGGAACATTCACCATTAGTACCACTCTGAGGCTTGGGAAGCAGATTTTGGAATCTATTGAAAGTATTCATTCTGTGGGATTCCTGCACAGGGACATAAAACCAGTAAGTCTGCCCATTATAACAGTCAGGTAATATGTGTTCATTAGATAACTGTATAAATAAGAACAAGTTCTATACTACATGTTAGACAGAAGATTGAATTTTTATTCATCAGGGAGGATTTTTTCTGTTAATTAATGCTGGATTGTAACAACAATCTTCAGTCTTTGTCACCATTGCCTTCAGTTACTTAGGCCTCCTTGCAATTTTCTGTAGTTAAGGCTTCTAACTTCTATCTCTAGCATTGTGCAAGCAAGAGTATTTGCCACGAGATATGACATGAGTTTGACTAATGGCAATTAATTTCTTTGCATAATAGTTCAAAGACAATAAATACTAACTGTAGGGTGTATTTATAAGCTCTTCAATAGACATTTCTTTTATTCAGTATATTTATAATAAACAGGAAAAGACTGTAAGAGAAAACTATGCTGAAAATTTGTAAATGAGAAAAAATAAGCAATTCTTGTGTTTCCTAATAGATGCAAGTATGGTTGGTTATATCTGGCATATATAGCTGTATTTCCTGCCAGCTGAATTATGTTTACATAAAACCTCTGATAAGTTTCTGTGTATTAGGGAATTTTCATTTTCATCACTTCTTCCTTGCAGCATTTTATAAAACTTGTATTCTCCCTGACCCACCCCCAAGACTTCATTTAATAGGTAAAGGACACAGAGGCAGTGAATGTCAAGTCAAGTGGGTGGGAAGGAGTTAGCTGGAGCACAAGATTTTAATGATGAAAACAATTCAAGTTTTGAATGGGAAATGTGTTCTTTTATGGCTGGCAGGATGGATTAGGGACATCTTATTATCTAGCTCTGTCTTGGAGTCTGTAGGCCCAAATAGGATGGAAATGGATAATGCTGTTAGGGACTGGAAAACACCCAGAAAATTAAATGTTGAGCCAGAATGAACAGCAGTGTGAGGCTATATATTAGATTCATAAAAGAAAGAATTTTTATTCCCCTTTAGGAGTTACATTGTGATTTACATATACAAAAGAAGGCATGATGGCTTTCTACCATACAGTTTTCCAGTCTTGAAGATACAAGTCCATTTTATCTTTTCTTATGTATCTTCTAGATAGGTTATACTAAAAGCAAGCTTTGTCCTGAGCTGAAGTCTTGAAATCCTTGGTTGGTTATTTGCCTCCATGTGATGAAGGAGTCAATGAAATTCTGTTCTGTTTAAAAATAATGTTGATCACACTCAATTCAGAGTTTCAATTGATTTTTACCATCAGCCTTTGACATGGAAGCAGATGCGAATTTCAGATTCATTTAGAACAGTACTGCTGTTTCACTTAATGCACAAAGAAATTTAGTTTTTCTAGAGTTAATTGCATTAAGCTTCCAGCTTGCTCAGATGTGTAGTTCCAATTCCATTTCACAGACCTTGTTTTTAGCTTTATCTTTTTTATATCATGTAATTCAATTTAAAGGGATTTGGTGGGGAGAGACTTAAACCTATTGGCCCAAAATGTTCAAACATCATAAACTAGCACTGCTGGAGAATTTTTTTTTAAAGGCTAAGGTAGCATGTTAATCTGTAGAGGCAAATAAGAAAATTTCCTGAAGCTTTAGAGAATGAATTACTTCTCTAAGCCCTCACTGATTTTACAGCTCTTATTGTTAGGTTGTTTTGGTGTTGTGTGTTGTGTGGGGTTCCCCCACTCCCTGCAACCTTGTTCTTAGATGGACTTGTTAGACACTAGTTTGGTAGTTTTCTGAAACGCTGACGTCAATATGTGTGAGTAGGTGACATGATTGGGGAATTCTTGCTAAAAATTAATGTATTCTAAGTGGCGAAGCAAGATAACAATTTCTTTGGAATATGTAGGCTGTTCAGATACAGTGAGTTGGAAGTCTGATTTTTGTAACGTTTTCTTCAAATTTTATGAGAGTTCAGCAGAATTGAAAATATGGAAGCAAGCATAGAGAAGTAGAATGTGGATTTTCATTAATATGTGCACATACTGAAACGTGTATGTATCTGTCTGTATTTTTTTTTTTCTTCCTAGTCTAACTTCGCAATGGGACGCTTTCCTAGCACCTGTAGGAAGTGTTATATGTTGGATTTTGGCTTGGCACGGCAATTTACCAACTCATGTGGGGATGTCAGACCAGTAAGATTTTTTTTTTTTTCACAGTTGTCAATTTGATTGAGCGTGGTAATATGCTATCTTTTTCTCTGGAGAAGTATGGGAGTTGTATTGAACTGGTAGATGATCTAAACTTGACAGGCACCTTCCCAGATCAGAATTGCCATGTGATTTATCTGTTACATTAAAAGATTAGTGGTCGAGAATGAATCAGGTTTCTGATTCTTGGTTTGAGGCAGAGGTATAGTCCATGACATTTTTGGCTAATCTGTCATTTGCTTTGGAAAATCAGGCAACAAACAGCTTTTCGTTACGTAGCAATAATACACCAGAGCTGAATTTCACTTGGTATTATATATTGCATTGCCAAGAAAATCTTTGTAGGAGAAAGTCAAACATTAAACTGACTATATAATCTTCTGGAAGAGAAAGTCTGAATAATTAAGAGTGATAGAGCACTAATTACAACATGTAGCAGGACATAGTTAAGTGTAGTTGCTGTATTCCCATGCGATGCAATCTGAAGAAAATTGTAGATAAAAGCATATCAATGAGGACATTTCAATTTTAAGTACAGTAGAGCCTTCCTAATTCACTGGCAAGCAGTCCTGTTAATTTCAGAGTTTGAAAATGAGCAAGTCAGTGCCATGGTTCATGGTAATGCTTTAAAGAAACCTATTTTCTACATTATAGTTTATATTTTGATGGTTATACTATATAACATACTACCCAGTATTGTGAACCATATTTATTGATGTGATGCCATTTGAGTGGTAGAAGCCACCTCTACAGGATTTCCAATTCTATTTTTGCCTGAGAAGTTGTGAAAGTGGCAAATTTTTTGTGCAGATTATGAGGTATGTGAATTAATAACGTAAATTAGCAAGGTTCTGCTGTACTGTATTCCTTCAGCCATAATGCTTGGACACTGCAATGAAAGCAAAGAGCAGGGGAGACCAACAGAGTGGCTGCTGCTGTTGGAAAGGTGAGCTAAACATTTTTAAGTAGTTTTTTTTGGTTGTGGGATTTTTTTTCCTTTTTTTTTTTTCTTTTTCTTTTTTTTTTTTATTTCTCAGTGTTCTTGTCATGTTCTGTATGTTTGGCTGCTTATGGTGTTTTTCTAACTGACCTGTAATTTCAAAGAGAAAACAATTCCCAAGATTCTGTAGTTTCTATATATACACACACCAATGGTAGTAGTTTCAGAAAAAATAGGTGATAATAATAGAAAATGTAATATTTTTGCCATTTTTTTCTTTTGTGACAATTCAGCTCTTGCCTTTTGTTTTTCATTGCAGTGCCCTACAATGTAACTGAAGTAATTCTTCAGTTTACTATGTTTAGAATTTTCTTGACAGTGTAATCCATAGTAGAGTGGCAGTGATGGGGGGAAAAAACATAATAGTTTTATTTGTACTTAATAGTCAGAAATGGCTCTTGTATAGATAGCAAGCCTACTGTTGGCCTTGCTTACTAATAAAATCTATTAATATTTTCATTAAATGTGCTATGTGCTTCTCCTTAAGGCTATTCTTTTTCTAAACTTCATTAGATTTCTTCAGCAGATACTGCAAATAACCTGGAACAATGTAAAAGCATGTTCTGCAAAAATCATAGTAATCTATTGGTAAGAACCTGTTCCTTAGTTAAGGTTGATTGCTAGATTTTTTTTTCAGAAGCCTAATTTTCTGTATACCTGACTTCCACAGAAAGAATCCAGTCCCATTGAGATTTTACACATCATCCCTGAGTCCTTGAATTTCCATGATGTGTTCTAACAGAATCAGAAGAGGAATTTTGGAAATTAGAGTATCAGGTTTTAGTCCTTTGGCAGTAATTTCCCTGCAACATTAAGGAATTACTCGTTACCATAAATCAGTTTGTTCAACTCAAGACAGACAGAAGAGGCTTATAAATGGATACTGTTGAAAGCAGGAGGGTTTATTTCCCTTCAGAAGCCATTGGCCAGCACAGCTGGCTTGTGTATACATTCCAACAGGTGGAGATAAAAAAATTGAAGTAGCTTTGAGACTGATAAAGAAGAAAGATGTTTTGTAGTTCTTTGATAAAGCGCAACTTAGATTGGCAGTTTAAAATAAAGGCTGTTTCAAAAATAAATTATCAGTCTTATAGTATAAATACTTCTTGTTAATATAGATAGCATTCACTTCACTGAAGTTCAAAGAAGTTGAAGAGAGTTCCTTACGATGAGAGAGGCTTCTTTTGTGAGGTCAGGTCAAGAAGCAGAGGAAATGAGAAATCCATCAAACCATTAAGCTACTCGACATCAGACTCTTAGTTAATTCTAGTATGTTGTACCAAGGCAGAGGAATACAGCAGAGTTTCTTATGGCATCAGTGTGATAAGGTGTTCTTGTTTCTGATCTGTTATAAAAATGTGGGAATCCATGATTTTATTCCAGTATTTGCCTGGTAGCTACTGGTATGTTCATCCATTCAGACCTTTCTGCATTTCCGTTAAGTCTCTGCTCATTGTAGTCTGAATCTTTTCTTTTATCTCTCCTCTCTGGTTTCCTTTCTACATCCACCTCCTCATATTGCTTCATTTCTAGGTAGACTAATTTCCCCTTGCTCTCTTTGGTGTCCACTGGAATAGTACAATGCAACTAAGTGAAGTTTTCCTTGCACTCATCTTCTTTTCTTTGTACCACAATGAAACTTGAAAACATTCTGAAAGAGTGAGAGAAAAGAAATGCAGGCTGTTGCAGCTCTGGATTGAATTATGCCTCATGACAGATAGACCATGTCAAGAATTTAGATGCCTGACTCAAACAAGGCTGTATTGAGTTTGTATGTAGATTTTCAAAAGCACAAGTATAACCAGTTTTGGATGTCTGGTAGCATATTCTTGACACCATCATAGTACAGTCTCAAATCCCTCCTTGTCTGTCTTCATTCCAAGGCACACAGGGGATATAGACTTCCTACAAAATAATGTGGGGGTAATAAACAAAATGAACATTTGTTTCAGCCTCATTCAAGAGCAGTTTGAAATGATTTGCTGGATTAGAAGCAAGCAGTTACAGCAATCTAACATGAAGAATTTCAGCTTAAGTTGGTAGCGTGCAGAAGGTTTCAAGTGGCTGAATGCAGGATCTTACATAGATAGTGGCTGATGTTTAAGTACAGATTTTACTACAGGTGCCATATATATGTTGGCAGCACAGTTCATAGGCAGTAGTGCTAATAAGTCTGGAGAAAATACTGTGAGATTCCAGCAATATTCCAATACAAAATGTTTACACTTTAAAGTAGAAAAGAAGATTCATTTGAGTTAGAGAGCTTGAATGGTTTTGGTACTATCTGTAGTAATTACTTTTTTTGTTTCACATTATTAGTTACCAAACATACATATTTTCATTACAAAAATGCATTGATGACACAGACTCTTCCCTGGCATGGACTTGGTTCTCCCTCGTGTTTTCCAGGGTGTATATAAACATGTTCTGAATGTTAGTTTCTTCATGTGCATTTAGCTGTTTATAATGCTCCAGATCATTGCCTATGGAACTAAATCTCCCACACATCATATTTAATTGCAGGGTTTTTAATGAGTTACCATAGACTCTTCTGGGGCAAATTTCACAGTAGCATTGGATCTGTTTGTGTTCACTGCAGTCTGTTTCCTCATATTGCTGCCAAGCTTTTCTACTTTCCCGAAATGGCTGCAGAATTAAGTTAAAAGCAGCTGTATCTTCCATAAGAAATTAAATTATTCTCTAGAGTAAATAGATGTTATTACAGCAAAAATTGCTCCTAGTTTTTTTTGTGCACTGTAGGCCAGTAAACCTTGTGTTTAAATACTGTTTCTTGTAGTTCAGCTTGAGTGTAATCTATCTTTTTCTCCTTTGTGGAAACACCAGTTTCTTGAAGTCTGCTTTAATTTTTATTTATTGCCAGAGGGAAGTTTTAAAATGAGACATTTGACTCATCAACTAGAAGAAGGTTTTAATTTATTATGTACTGTGAAATAAAGTAAGGTTTATCTCACTGTTTTGTCATTTTCTGCCGTTATGATAAGTAGTGTTTCTTACAAAGTTCACAACAATTCCAGTTACTCTGATTATGGAATCACAGAATGTTAGGGGTTGGAAGGGACCTCTGGAGATGATGTAGTTCAACCCTCCTTCTAAAGAAGGGTCACCTAGATCAGGTTTGATAGGATTGTAGCCAGGTAGGTTTTGAATCTCTCCTGAGAAGGAAACTTCACAACCTCTCTGGGCAACCCGTTCCAGTGTTCGGTCACCCTCACAGGAAAGAAGTTTTTCACTATGATTCAGTCTGCCTTGAAATTTATAGTGGCTCATATATTAATAAGTTAAAATAATTTCTTTAAAATTATGTGGGGTTGTTTAGCCTGGAGAAGAGGAGGCTGAGGGGAGACCTTATCGCTCTCTTCAGCTACTTGAAAGGCCATTCTAGGGAGGTGGGTGTTGGCCTCTTCTTCCTTGTGACTAGTGACAGGACTAGAGGGAATGGGCTTAAGTTGTGCCAGGATAGGTTTAGATTAGATATTAGGAAGAATTTCTTGACTGAAAGAGTGGTGAGATATTGGAATAGGCTGCCCAGGGAGGTGGTGGAGTCACCATCCCTGGAGGTTTTTAAGAAGAGGATAGATGTATTTCTTCAGAGGATGATTTAGGGGTAAGAGTAGTGTAGGGCTCTCGGTTGGACTAGATGATCTTGAGGGTCCTTTCCAACTGTAATGATTCTGTGATTTTGAAAATAAAAAAAATAAGACTTGAAGGAGACATTGTAGTTCATCCACCAAGAGTATGATGGAATGTAAAAATTTGCTTCTGTAGGTATTAATGTCATCTTTATTCCCGTATTTTTGCATCCATCAACTCCCCTTTTTTAAGGAAACTGTAGAACAGTCACAAAGCTTAAGATTTCGAAGTCTGTAAACCACAGTTTTCATATGAACTACTGCAACAGGATGCACGGATTCTGACATGCTTGGAGGACACAGATGATTCGCATGAAGTATCTGTTTCTCAATTATCAGTTAGATTTTCTCATTTATTAACTCAGTGACTCACCCAATGATGTGGTGTTTGGGTCATCCATTCAATCTGACCTAAGCTTTCAATTCAAAAGATGGCATGGAATAAAGAGCAGAGGAATTCCACCAGTTTTTAAAATTGAGAATACAGTGCAGTAAACACAGAAGCATATCGTTTTTGTTTGTAAAAATTAGTATAAAATTTCTTTCTTATTCTTCCAGGTGTTTCTTATACTTCTGTCAGTGCCTGTTTTGCTTTTTTACAGAAGCTTCTTTTCCTACATTGCAGCTGAAATAAACCTCTCTGCAGAACTCTATGGCTGCTTCCTTTTAACAAATCAGAACTTCTTCTCAGAAAACAGTCAATCCATCTCCAGTGTATTTCCCAAATATTTCAGTTGTAGCTGTCTTTATTCCCTTCCCTACAAAGTGAATACAGAGTTTCAGAGTCTTTTTTACAGTGTCTGTTTAGGTAGTGATCTGTTTAAAGTTGGTAAAAAGGGATAGGATTGATTATAAGTGTAATACACCAACTGTTAGAGAAGGAAAAGTCTAGTGGTGGAAAAGACTGGAAGAGAGAAAAATGTTTGTGTCAAGGGGAACAAAAACTCTGGGGATGATACAGGCTTTCAAAAGAAGGAAAGAGGAAACAGGAGCAGGGGAATAAGTTGCTGGAGAGAGAAAGCCAATAACTGAATTAATGGTGTTGTTAAGAATTGATTACTGCAAACCAGGGTAGTTAGAATTTAGCAGGATGTAAATTTAGAGTATTTATGAGACTCAGTCTACTGTTTTTTTGCTTTATGAGAGTGCTATCAAATGGTTATTTTAACTACCATTTTGTTTCCCATTGTCCTAGTGATAGCCGAAGTATTACTAGCATCTGTTTTTTCTTGAGACAAAGAACAAATGATTCTTTTTGAATGTAAACTTCATACAGCCTTCAGCTTACATGTCTCTATTCACATGGTGGTAATGCAAAGTGGAGGTGTCAGCTGTGGTACAGAAATAGAAAACCTTGAGGGATGAAATCTGAAGGACATTTGCATTCTTAACATCATCAGCACTATAGCTAGCTCTTGGGTAGTTGTCATCACTCCTGTTTTAAAGTGAATGCTAACCACTGCTCTTTGAGGTACTCTTAAATCAAATATAAAGAAAGCTCTTAAACAGATTAACCTTTAAAAATTAATTTGAAGTCATAATTATTTAAAAGTCCTTAAATGCAAGCATCGTGTATTATCATATCCCTGAGTTTTGTGGATGTCAAGTTACAAAAGACTGAATTGTATTTACAAAGAAGATAGTATAATATGTATGCAAGCTGAGCTCACAAAGCTAGGGAAAACCACAATTGAAAAACTATCCATAAGAAGGTGGTGTTCAGATAAAACCTTTTTTATCTAAAACATCAGTCATCAGTGTTTTTCTACTCAGTATACAGGTCTCGCTGACTGGTGGCCTGAAGAATTATTCACATTAAGAGCCAGTCCCATGAGTCTGATTATTTGGATTCAGCAATGATGAATGAAAGAGAAAACACCCTTTTAACCAATTTGGTGCTTTGTTTGGAACATGTTTTCCTCTTTGAGAGTACCCTAACTAGTGGGTTAAAAGATATGAGGAGACTGTTTTGATGGTGGAAATGTTCTGTGTTTGATAAGTAAGCCTTTTTAGGTGAAATGGAGAGTTACCCTATGACTGCTTTCCCCCTCTCCCCACCTTTCTCCTGTCCTTCTCAGTAACTAAATTTTATCTCATTCTTCAGCTGTTACTTAAACAAAATGAAAAGCTTCAAGAGAGTTCTCACTCTCTTCTGTTTGTTTAGCAAGATCTTAGTTTCCTGTGTCTAATATTTTCTGTATTTATTTGGAATAAGTAAAAAATCAAAATTGCATTCTATTAATATACATTAAAGGGATTTACAGTATTTTAGATATAACTTGCTAGATTTTTTTTTTTTAACCTGGAAATTTGAAATCTTAAACCATACCAAGCTGGGAAGTCCTGATTTTAGAACAACTGGGAAATATAGCTAAATTATGTTGAGTTTTTCATTGTTACCAAATACTGAGAAGTTTGACATGAGGAAGTAAGTTGGCAAGTTGCAATTTTAGCTTAAACCATAGGACAGGTATCTTGTCCTTGTGTTTGGAGATCAGCCTTCTAACAGCCACCTCATTTCACTTCTCTTCCACACTTCTTGGGAAGATTCAAGAGCTGGGACCATAAAATGTTAACAATAAGTAATAGTTTTGTACTGAACTCTGTAATTCAGCAGAAAAGTATAAGATGAACAGAAAAAGAAAGTATTTTAAATCTTTGTGTAAATCTTAATTTATTTGAACGATGTTGTTGCACTGATTGTGTGGTACAGTGATTAGCAAAATCAGTTCAGCTGTTATGGCACAAATAAAGGAAGGAGCAATAGAAACATATGTGATATAATTCAGCTGCCAAACAGAATGCAGTGAGCTCCTGAAAGTAGCCTTGGAAACTGCTGAATGTTCTTTGTTTCTAAAATAAATATTTTTATGAATAAATAATGATGCAGAAGTAGTATTGGAAGAAAGAACTGGGGTAACTTTTTTGAAACCTGACTACCCCTTCCTGTTATAGCCCACTTCTGCCTTTCCACATCTATAAAAAAAATTTTGTACATCTTGCTACTGTGGAACAAAAAAAAAAGTCTAAAGAACAAATATTTTAAAACTATGTTTTCAGCTCTTCACTAAATCTGCATCAGTCAGACTGTTGTACATATATATTTTTGGAAATAGATGTGGTTTGCAAGATTTCTTTCTAAATTCTGAGCTAAGCATTTGATAGTTGATAGCTTTTCACAAAATGAGCTACTTTAAAGGAAGGAAGCTTTGTTTCAGTAAACGGGGTGCTGTGGAAGAGTCTAAGATGAATTATTACAGTTTTGTATTTTGAACTCCCGAGTTCTGTAGCCAAGGAATGAATATGTTATCAGAGCCATTCAGTGTAAGATGCTGATGTATTGCCTCATTCTTAACCTATGCTTACTCCTTAATTCTGTCCCTCGAATCACCTAAGCCATCAAAGAATGAAGCATAATTCATCTTTTTTTTTTTTTTCTTAAATACCAGAAGAAACTGAAGAAGGTTTGGACCTTTATGTCAAAATGTCCTACATGGAAATGGTTATTTGCTGGAGAGATTAAGCCAAGAGCCCTTTGTTTTATTTGTTTTACAAGCAGGAATCTGTATGAGTTGAAAGAATTATGATAATAGTCATTTGACACTTCATTTCTGACTTAGTGATAACTTTATAGGGAAGACAGGGGAGTTCGTTTGAAGGGGTTTGTGCAGATGTTATTTATGAATGAAGAGATTAAAATAACTGTTACATTGTTAACTTTTACAAGTTTTGGAAGCAATGCAAGTTACAAGTGTAGCACTATCTATTAGGTTTGTGTGCCATAACATCCTTCAGGGACGTAGAGGGAGATTATTTAAGGCACAATCTTAGAATGTATATATGTAGGTTTTTCAGCATCCACTGAATATGATCTTTGCAGGTTTGATTGTATTACTGACAAGGAAGAACCAAAGGAAATCAGTGTTCTCTAGACAGACAACTGGCATTTTGTGCATGATAGTGCAGGGTGAAAAAGGCAGGTAGTGAGTTAGTGTAAAAGATGAAAAAAGAGCACTATTAATTGACTTAGAAGGTGACACAAGCGGAATAGATAAATGAACTTAATGTGGCTTGATACTGGTTTGTAGCATCTCTGTAACACTGTTGCAATAATTAAATAAAAAACTTAGGGAAATCCTGTATGATTGTTTAGAGTAAGATTCTTTGACCTGGTGTTTGAGGGGTTTTGGGTGAAAAATAAAAAGATCACAGCCTGTTAATATCTTGCCTGAACGAACAAGTTGATAAGTAGTTGATTTATGAGAAAGATTTAATTCTCATAATGCAATACTTTGTTGGGGTATATTTTTTCTCCTTTCCTGTTTTGTGCAGAACACTGATACCAGATCCAAACAACTATTGAATGACATAATTTAGAAATTCCAGTGTATTGTATGGCTGTTCTGCTTCTAATACAGCACTTCCTTTATTTTTTTGTAGAACTGATAGATACTCAGGGGAATGGGCTGTAAGGTCCTTTCAACAAAAAAGAGAATTTTTCCACTGAGTTTGGATGTTTGGGGAAAAAAAGAAATCTGTTCTATGGATGCTGAAACATACTGCTTTCCTGTGGTTTTGTGTACTGCTTCCTCTATGCCCTCCAAATGTCTTAGTGTTTTCAGCTTTATGCTGCACCCTACGTTTCCGACCAGTACATAGTTGCAGTTTCTTACTTGCCATCTAAAATGCATGCTGATTGACTGACTGATTGTTGTCTTTTAAGATGGATGTGAGCCATTTTAATTGAATTTTAACTGTCTGCCTCTGTGTTAAGGTACTTATTTGTGTTCTGTTTTTAATGACCAATTTCTATGAAACTTGTGGGAACTGGAAGTCTTTGAGAGCTGTCCTATTTGCTTGAACTTAAAAGCTATCACAGAGGAAAGACAGATGGATTGGTCCAGTAAAATTAGTTTCCTGGTGAAAACAGAAGCAAACCAGTATCAAAAGAGAGACTTTAGTTTCTGATTCTTTCTGAGTTACAAAAATTTATTTTTAATAGTTTCAAAGAAGGAAAGTGTGTTATGTACAGTAGCTTGCATGAGACTGTTTGCTTCTCGTTCTTAGTTGAAAATAAGTCTACTACTGAACTAATTCTGCTGCTGGATTGATGCAACTCTTTAATGTAAGGTATTCCCACTATAAATACTAAATATGGTATGTACATAGCAATTAAAAAAATTAAGGTTTCAGCTCTCCAGTCTGCAAAGAGCACAGGACTTCCCATAATGCAGAACAATCAAATTCTCTGTCAAAGCATTAGCTGGCTTATGTAGGTAGTCTTCCTCTTAATCTCTGCTTCAGTTCCCAGTAAAAGAGCCAGAAGAAAGATTGCACAGGGCAAAGCAAACATACATATGGCAGATTTATCCTTTGTGATTTTTCACTGCAGTAAGTTCAGGTTTGTGACAGACACTTAGTAGGTTGTTACCACCTCTAGCCCACCAGACGTTTTGTCTGCTCATGAATCAGCTTTGGAACAATTGCCATTTTCAGCTAGTGCATCACATTGGCTAAGTAAATACTCCAGGCTGAAAATTGAGTAGCTGGGGAGCTGGTTCACGTATCAAATATTGCTGCCTCAGAGATGGTGATGCTCTTTATAACACAGGCAGTTGGAGTTAAATTTTCATTTGTCACCATGTGTCTATTAGAACCCACAAGAGCAATACTAAATTGTACTGTTAGATGTTAACTCAGCTTGTTACCCAGCTTCTGCTGGAACTAGGCAGCACAGGATCAGACAGCTGCAATCAATTCTTGGAAATCACAACTTCCCTTTAGGTAGTTCTGAGTCCAAGTCATGTATCTTACCAACAAACAGCAGGAGATGGGTCAATAAAGAGTTTGAAGTGCAAGTACTTGGTTATTAGTGTCTGATGTGGTTTTTCTATAGAACTACACATGTGGGTTTGAAGAGCTGTATATACAATGAAAACTGATTGAGATGTGTGATGTACTGTAATGGCAGTTGTATTTCAGTTGCTTGATCTTTCCTTACACAAATGATCCCTGAATTTTTCATTTACTTTAGACTGGCGCTAACACATACTAGGCATTAAATGGGTTTGCAAAGCCTGTATCCACAGAAGAGGCAGGATAGGAGTAGGAACTGTTGAAGCCATTTGGTATGAAAAAAGGGTTCCAAGGAATTGGAACTATGTATAGATCCAGTCCTGGAAATCTGTTCCTGTTGGGTGAAAATCTAGGCAATAGACTACAAGGGGAAAAGATAAGAAAGGAGGATTCTGCCTTTAGCAAAAAGAAATGGAGGTAATGTAGGTGGCTGCTTCCCTACCTACTCCCCTGTGCACTTTAGAACTTGGCTTTAGAGGCACTGCTGAGATATTGAGGTTCACTGCTTGAGCTGGTTTCTCTATCCAGAACCTAAAGATACTTAAGAATTTTCAGTCATTGCCTGACTGATATGGAAAACCGTGGTGTGTCAGATATAAAGAATCATCATGTTGGGTTTTTTAATGTTTATTATCTAGTTTCCTTAACTGCAGTAATAAGTTGACTTTTTGCTTGGCATAACGTTTTCAACATTGCCCAGAGCAATAAACTCAGAGCATTTGTCTAGAGATACTGAACTGAGCTAAGGAGTGTGTCACATTAACAGGGGAGAGCCCCACACAGCAGTCTGTCTCAGTATTTCAGGACTTTACTGAGCTTGTTAGGCAAAATTGCCTAATGGTGCCTGATACAGACTCTCTGAAACACTTTTGACTAGTTAAATTAATGATCAGTTTAATTTACTGAAGTGACAGATAACAGATTCAAGGTTGCCAGTGATAAGTTGAATAACTGCAAGGAATTTGAGCTCAAGCTAATAATTACACTCCCAAGGAAGCATCTGACAGAGTTGGAGAAGCAAAATCTTTGATGTAGCCCAAAAATACAGTAGAGAGAAATTCTAGCAAAGATGTTAGGCTGTATATTGAATGAGCAGTTCTTACCAAGAAAGCATCCCTTCTTGGTGATTCAGAGGAGAAGGAGCAGCCTGTCGATCATCCCCTGTATCAGCAAAATCCTAAGATCATCAGTCTCTCCCCCACCAACAAGGAAATGTTCCTCTCATGGATTTTTATATCCTAACTCTGGCTGTCTCTACCTTACATCTGACATTTAGCATAATTTGGGTGAAGAGTTGAGTAACATAGTAATATAGTTATATATGTCTAGCATGTGCTCCATTTGGCTCATGAGCGTACTGAGGGTTATCAGGTTTAATGATAAAGTCACAGTTAATTAGGCAAATGTCTCTGGTACCCAAAGCCTTTGGAATCTGTTGAGAAGCTGCATGTTTTGTTATTTGGGCCTTACTTCATTAGTTTTAGCCAAAACAGAACAGTCTTGTCTTCACAAGACTCCCTCCTCCAGCCACGTGGCAGGCCAGCTTTGCAGATCCCATTCTCAGAGATAACATAAACATTTCTTGGTTGTAAGCATCTCAACCTTTCTCAAGAAGCACACTAAATCAGCCTGCGTTTCTTTGACAGGGGAAAGAAACTAGGCATTAATGCCACAGAGTGTGATTTGCCTCTTCCAGAGCCCTTCCAAAGAAATACTAATCATAGACAAGTTTGTCAGCATAGTGTCTTTCAGGAATCTGCAAACCTGTGTGCTTAAAGGAAATAGTTAACTTTTCTAGAAATTTATAAATTCTTGCATGTAGTTTAAGACGATGTCATGTGTTCCCTGGGCAGGACAACCTCCAAAGAAAACTGATGTTATGTTAGAAAGCACCTTTGTGTATAGAAAAATTCTTCATAGTCATTGGATCTGCTTCCCAAGCATATATCTTCAAAATAATTTAACTTACTTTGAAGTTTACACTAGATGGAAGGAAGAAATTTTTTACAATGAGGGTGGTGAGACTTTGTCACAGGTTGCTAGAAGCCCCATCCCTGGAAACACTTAAGGTCCAACTGTTTGACAGGATTCTGAGCAACCTCATCTAGTTGAAGATGTCCTTGCTAACTGCAGAGGACTGGAACTAGATGACCTTTAAAGATCCCCTCCAACCCAAATCATTCTATGATTTGAAGAATTTAGTAATAATAATCAAACCTTAGATAACTCTGACTTCCAGATCACTTCTTGGGCTAACTGTATTAGAAAACCAACTTATGTTAACTGATCCAGACAAGCTGAGGTTTTGTAGAAGATTTTCAAAGTATGTTTTATGTTAAATATATGCAGAAGAACTCTAGCCTTCATAGAAATGATGGCTGTTATTCTGATAAAGGAACTAAATCATGTGATCTGTGTGGCAGTTCCTACAAATCTAATACCTGGGATTTAAGACAGAGTTTTGTAGGAATTCTTTTTTCTGCAGAAAGTATAACTCCAGGATCTAAGAATGCTTCCCATTTGTACTTGTGCCAATTTGAGAGTTGTCTATTTCAAAATCTTTCCTGCTCTATCAGAAGGAAAAGCATGGTAATAATTGTTGCCATAATTAAAAAGAATGAAGGCAAGCTAAATAAAGCTCTAAAATATGGAAGAGCTGAGGAATGGAATCCACTGCTGAGTCAACTGTTGATGGATCCCTGCAACTGAGACAGCACCTGGATGTGGCAATTGCTCCCAGTGTATAACCAATAACAAAAAAGACCACCAAGCATCAAGTGAAGAGACAGGAGAATGCTGATTAGGGCATTTACTGTGGAAAGAAACATAGTTGTGATCCATTTTAATCAAGACTATCAGTGGAATTCACAGATGTATTCAAATAAGGGATTCATCATCTCTTCAGTACAAATGCCCTTTACAGCAATGCCATTGATCCTGTGGCTGTCTTAATAGGTCACCTGCAATGACTGAAAAAAATGGACCTATTGAGCTTTTTTCTCAGTAAGGAAATCTACTTTCATTTAAGGAAGCTCAATTGCTGTGATAGCAGCTTTCTTAGATAAGACATGTGAAAGACAATACTATAAACAGTATTTCTGCGCAGCTTTCCCCCCCCCTACTGGGGGCAGGTGTACTCAGATGGGAAAAATTTGCAAGTGTCTAAAATCAACTGAATGTGATTATAACAGGAGAGGGGGATTTTATTTGAAAAATCATGATGGATCATCCAGGAAGTTGCTATTATTGCCTGTAATATTTCTCTTTTACTGCATGAGGTGTGTGAGATGCTGAAGAGCCCTCATAATTTCAGAAGTTTTGCCAATGCTCAGAAGTCTGTAAATTCGATTCTGAATTGGGCAGAACTTGATTGAGCTACTAGAGCCATTGTTCATGTTGTTAGTGACAGAATAGAACTGATTTATTGTTGTTGTGTGGAACTGTAATACTGCTATTAAACAGTGAGCAGCTGCATTACTAAAAGGTTTTTCATTACGTCTTAAAATGAGACTGAGTTACATATGCTCTTAAGTCAGATTTATATAAACTACATTTTAAGTCAAAAGATTGTAAAATGATTTAGATATCCTTGTTGGGGTAAACAATTCAAAATTCATTTCATGATAAGCTAATATATAGAAACAAGTTTTGTGTCTTTTTGTTTTGTTTTGTGTTTTCCAGACAGGTGATTCTCACATAATTGAAATTGTCTTAGGGCAAATAATTTCATAGGAATATCTAAGGATGGCAGTGACTTGAACATTCAAAAGCAGTTGAGTTGGTATGCAGTGAAGTTCCTCATATGGAATTTTGTCCCCCAGGACAGAACTGAAATAAGTCAGGTTGTTATTTTTTGTAAACCGGATGGGATAATTTAGATTCCATATGCCACTTCTTCCTCTTTATTTATTTCCTTGTCGAGCAACTAGAATGTTTTTTGTGCTAGTTACCAAGTAGAAATTGAAGTTGTTACTCTAGGAATAAAACCTTCATTTCACTCTTAGTTTTCATATTTTTCATTAGTCTCAGAAGAATGGAAATATTAGTAAAACTGAATATAATCCTTTGTAATATTCAGAGCAGAGGCTGAAAACAGTAAGCACTTGGTTTCATCTTCTGAAATATGATGCTTTTGGGATTTACTGCATTTGTATTTCCAGGTGTTTTAAAGTAAAGCTGTCAATGCCCTTCTGAAGAAGTGCTGTTCAGCAGACTGCATCTGTTTTGAAATTTGCCTGGATTTTGATTGTCTTGGCAGTGATGCTCTGTTATTCTTACTTGGATAAGATGGTTGGCCAATCTTACTGTGCTTCATTCTCCACCTTAACTAACACTGGTTCAGCTCTCATCATACCACTAAAGGAGACATTGATTATATGGGCTTTGTAAATACATTGCTGCATAATCTTGTTGGGCTTAATTGATAGGGTTACTGACAGTAGTGGCAGCTCTTGACATACTTAAATAACAGGTCTCAGTATAGCATATGTCTCTTGGTAGATAAGAAGCAGCCATACCTATACAAAGGAAATTATACCTGTACCTGTTTATATATATATAGATAGATAGATTGGGAGAGACAGAAGTGTTTTATCTTAATAGGGTAGTAGTTTTGTGTGGTGGTGATCTTTTTGTGTATATCAAACCAGGCTTTTCAATATATTGTGCAAAATATTTTAAAATCTTAAGAATTGTCATGAGTCTGGGGCAGTCAGACAGATCATCAATACCCTTTTAAGTACAAGTCAGAGGTGAGAAAGATCATTCAAGTTTCTTACATTCACTGTTAAAGGAAAAAAAGAATTCCTGATTGCGGAGATAAGGCTGGGTAAAAGGAAGCAAATTCAGCAATTCTGGGAGTTCTCCCTATATAGAGTGATTAATTAAGGGGATAGCATGGATTGGATATCAGCCTTAGGTGAAGCAGTAACACCACAGTTTGATTTTTTAATCTTTTGGTAGTAATTACAACTATTATCAATTAACTTTTTTGTAACATTTTATTTGAAAGAAAGAAGAATAGTAAAACATTCTGTAAAATTGTAGAAGACCAATTGACTGATGATCACACAATATCTAGAGTGTCAGGGTGGAAGTGCTGTTATTCAGAAAACAGAAAAGAAATAAATATTTATAATTGGTGGCTGAAGTGGAGCCCTTGCTATTAATTGCTTAGCCAGAGCTTTTAGACTTATCTGTGACTTTCCCTGCTTTTGAAATTTTCAAGAAGTTGTTTGGTTTGCTAGTTCAGAAAATAACTTGTAAAAGTGTTGCTGGCACTTTTTAATAGATGGCTGGTTGTCTGTTTGTGCCACATAATATTGGTATGTTTTAGCAAAGAAGAGGAGTTGCTGGAACGTGTCCAAAGAAGGGCAATGGAGTAGGTGAAGGGTCTAAAGCACAAGTCTTACAAGAACCAGCTGAGGGAGCTGGGGTTGTTTAGTCTAGAGGAGAGGAAGATCAGGGAAGACCTTGCTCTCTACAACTACCCAAAAGGAGGTTGTAGCAAGGTGGGGTTGAGTCTCTTCTCCCAGGTAGCTAGTGATAGGACAAGAGGAAATGGCCTCAAATTGCCCAAGGGGAGGTTCAAGTTGGATATTAGGAAAAACTTCTTCACTGAAAGAGTGATTAAGCATTGGAGCAGGCTGCTCAGGGAAGTAGTGGAGTCACCATCTCTGGAGGGTTATAAAAACCATGTAGGTGTGGCACTTCACAACATGGTTTGGTGGGCATGGTGGTGTTCGGTCTACATTTGGACTTGATGGTCTTGGAGGTCTTTTCCAAGCTTAATGATTCTATGAAATCATTATGTCAGAATTTAAAAACTCAAACTTCTAATAGTTAGAAATATTTTCACTATTGGACAGAAAAAGAGGATTAATTCAGCCATGTAGCTTTTTTGAAGGATGAGGTAAACAGGTCTTGATGCCCCTGGTGAACAAAACCTGACCATAAACAAGACGGTTTAAAAAACTATGACATGTGACACTTTGGATCTCCACTGAGAACTTTCAGAAAAATGGTAAACTGGAATAAAACAAAGTCTCAAGTGATTGTTGTAGCTCTCTACTAACTTTTAGATGCCAGGTTAAGTAGTCAAAGAGTTTATTTCTGACAATGAGAGTCTTTTTTCTTTTTCTTATCATTTGACAGCCACGAGCTGTAGCTGGTTTTCGAGGAACAGTACGATATGCATCAATCAATGCTCATAGAAACAGAGTGAGTACCCTAATTTATATCATATCCATCTCATGTAGCTGAAAGCAGTCAGTAGTGCAGTTGCTATTGATTTCCTTTTTTATATTCTTATATGCATGTGTATGTTATGTAGAAAGTAATACTGAGACGTTTTGGGAAAGAATAATATACTTAAACTACAAGAGTAAAAAAGTTAGTGGTTTTAATAGTTATCTTTGGTGTTCAACTGTATTGTAAGTTCATCAATTTACAAGGTGAAATTGCTGAGTTTCATAAAATACATAATGTCCAGTATGTTGTCTTAACATCCTACACTGATGAAGTCTGAATAAACACCTCTTCCAGTGCAGAGATTTGCGATGTTATTTTAACACACTTCAACTTCTGTTTTGTTCCTCTGTATTGTCTATGGAAATTTACTTATATGTTTCTAATTGAAGTGGTTGCTAGATTTAATTATACAATCACGTTTTGCAGTGTTGATTGTATTATTTTTTATTTATAATAATTTAAATCTCCAGAGCAATAAAGAACCTATCTTCCCCTTTGTTGTATAGGTATTTGTAAGATGCATAGGGTAGTATTTCTTTTTCACAGGAAATGGGTCGGCATGATGACCTCTGGTCCCTGTTCTACATGTTGGTGGAATTTGTGGCTGGGCAACTGCCTTGGAGAAAAATAAAAGATAAGGTAAGCCTAGAAGTGAAACAAACCAAAGTGCATGAGAGAGATTTACTTCTGTATTGCAAGCAAGTGCTGCAATAAGGATTCCACTAAGAATCACTGGCTTGGTCCATTAATTTTAACATTACGTTTTCCAGTGTTTTCTAGTGTTAGTTCTTGTTGCTAGTGTCATGGTATAAAAACCAATCAAGCTTTACAAACTGTTCAAGGCAGGAATTGGATTGTGTTTCTAGTTTATATAATGTTTTAGAAGGAAAACGTAAGTATATATACACCACTTATTTAATTTTCCTATTTTCACTTGAGTACTTTTTGATTCAATTTATCATACACTAAGAATTTACCCCTTTTGACTATTTGTGAAATGGGCATTTCTATCAGTCAATATGCAACAGTGCTATTATTTATTCATATATCATAAGAAAGATATGAAAAAATGATGTCTAGTTAGCCTATTAATACTTCTTTCAACTTCTTTTGATTTAGTAATCTTGTAATACCTGTGATGATGAAATATACACCAAAAAGTGACTGAACTTCCGATCATGCAACAGGATATTTAAATCTCTGAAACATGATTTTGAGAAGTGTTGGAGTCTCTAATGACAGCCACTGGTATCAGGCAGCTTTCAAACACAGCAGAAAATTAAATGGCTTTTCCTACTGAATTTGAAGTTTGTACATTATTTCATATATGTACTGTGGGCAATGACAGAATCTCTTGTCTTGCTGTATCTGATGTAGAATGACCTTCGTCAGTACTGTTCAGTATAATGCACTTACACACCTTATTGGCCAGTAATGTATTGAATGGCTATAAGATACAAGGTGAATATGTTATAGCAGAGAATGAAGGTGTCTTAATGTTTGTTGTGTTATTTACTCCTAGGAGCAAGTGGGCTCCATTAAAGAAAGGTATGAGCACAGACTTATGTTGAAACATCTTCCTCAAGAATTCAGTGTCTTTCTGGATCACATTTCGAATTTAGATTATTTTACAAAGCCAGATTACCAGGTAAGCATTTGTACTATTTTGTCTTTCTGATTTTTAAATAGCAGAATTTTATGATGCTTCATCTTCAGTTTCTTTTGATTTCATTGTGTAGTCTTGGTAGAGATTATTGATTGCACCACCACAATGTTATTTTAATGACCATCTAGTGCCACAAAAACTTTGTGGCTGAAAGATGTTATTTTTTTTTTTCCTTACTTGGGAAAAGTAAGGCAGTTAAGTTTGTAAAAACAACAGACAGTTGCTTTGCAGTCAGTATTCTGTTAGGATCGAGTGCCATCCTGCTACCATAGCCTCTAATGGGTACTCCTTAAATTAAATTGATTGGATTGTTCTTTCAGTGATAGTCATTCTGGAAGTTTTCCATTCAGTATGTATCATTCTTTGTTCATTTTTATGGTTAAGCACTGAACAAGAATGGTCAAGATCCCTGCTTTGAAGAGTTTGTAGTCTAGAAAGTTCATGACATGGGCCGAGAATCCACATTTGATTTGGCCATATCAGATATGCTTATTTTATTCAGCTGTTTATGCACTCACTGCATCAGCCTCCTGACATCATTAAACATTTGAATTTGTAGTTACATTGTAGCAGAACCTGTAGAAAAGATTCAAAGGACAATGACCTGAAAAATTACTTCAGAGAGGCTGCATATGGTTTACTGAAAGAGGAGAATAAAGGAAAGTAATGGGACAGAGTGAGCTGTGGCTTTGTGCGGCTCAGTAGGGTTTCAGAACTGACTGTGATGGATGGTTCTTGAGAGTAAGGGTAAAATGGATACAACCACCTTAAACAAGAAAAGTGATCTAGACTTCCCATCTGCTTTAAGTTGGCAAAGGGTGTGTATTTTTAAAGGAGGCTAGAGAACAGATTTCTGCATCTTAAATTAGAAGAAAGACTGAAAATGAGAGGTTTAGCTTTTAGGAAAAAAAGATACTTTTTAGAAATGTTAGAGTAAGAGGTGATGTGATATGGACACAGCCTTCCCACCAGTGACTAGAATGAAACAGAGCTTTTTCACAGGGAAAGTAGATGCAATTTGTCTGTCATGAACACAAATTGTTCTAGATGATTTTCATGGCATAAAATGAAGGTGGTGAGCTTCCAGTATGACATTTCTGTGGGATGAATGTAGGCATTAGATAAAGTAAATTATACATGGTTCTAAATGACAGAAATATGTGAATTAGCAAATCAGTATCCTTCCCTACGTACTCTTCTTTAATTTCCTTGATTTCTAGTGGTGTTACAGAATATATTCTTCTGTCTTCCTCTGCTGGAGAGCCATTGGATGCTGTTCTGCATCAGTATAGTCATACCTCTCTGGGTGTGTGTCTTTCTGTCTTTTTATGGGAAGCCTATAGCATATCCTTGCATCTTGTTACTGATAAAAGCAGAGGTGTGTTTCTTTTTGATTTGGTTGTTTTGTGTTTGGTTTTGGCTTTGTTTGTTTGTTAGGGATTTTTTTTTAATAAAACAGTATTTTATGTATCTTGACTATGTGTCAAATGGAAATGAGAATTGGTTAATACAAAGAACTGTGTCCTTTTTTAGAAAATAGTCAAAAGTTAAAGAAGTTAAAGTGTTACAGGAGGATATTACTTAATTATGTGGTCACAAAAATGAAGTCTATTAACTTTTTTCTTCATTTTTAGCTTCTCATGTCTGTGTTTGACAACAGCATGAAAATGTTTGGGGTTATTGAAAGTGACCCTTTTGACTGGGAGAAGAGTGGGACTGATGGCTCTCTGACAGTGACAACAACTTCAACCACACCTCAGTTGCACACTCGTCTTACTCCAGCTGCAATTGGGTACGTATGTACATTATGGTTACTGAAGAAGCAACCACAGAGTACCAAAGGGTAATTATCTCCATAATTTAAGAGCTTTTGTGCTGGATGTTAAATAAATGGAGGAGTGGAGGTTTGGAACCATCTGAAATACTTCCCTTTTTAGGGTTCCTATTTATACTATCCTGAAAGATCAGCACTGCAGTCCTAAATAGTTGCTCAGGAATTTGCATGTAAATTTGCTAGTCCATTCTTTGATGATTATATTTTGTGAAACTAAGTAATACATCTTGAGTTTAACTGCCTGGAAATAAATCCATTGTTTTCTAGATCTTGGAGTAAACTACTAGCTGCCATTTCCTTATAACTTTGAAAAACTAATGGATCTTCATAGGAAATTTTATTTTGGTCTTGTTTAAAATAATAGTTAATGTGGTCTTTGAGACCTTCTGTAATTAAGTAAGTTGGAGGAAATACGATGCTTAATAATACCTATGGTCATCTCAGGGAACTGGAGAATGTAAGAGGTGTTTATGGGTGAGGAGGAAGACTGTGCCTGTTCTAGCACTCTGATAAGAATAGCAAATATGGCTATAGCATATAGCACTTTGGACATTTTGAGTGGTCTCTTCCTCACGCAGCGTGTTTTGTTATTTTGTTGAATTCTGAGGAAAAGGAAACTATTTTATGATAAAGTTTCTATTAACTTTTTTTAAACAGAATTTTTCTATTCCTGTGTTGAAGTCAGGAGTGAAGTTAAGCCTGGACACGATTTCTAGCAGGTTCTCTCAGAAGTTACTTTGAAAATGTTAAACACTCTAGCTCTTAAGTTTTTCTTTCACCTTCTGCTGTATGCCCAAATTGAAGAAACATAAATTGTGAAAAAAAGTAGAAGGTTTTGCATTTAATAACTAAATAATTGACAAGATTTCATTTTCTACAGAACGATGCTTTTGCTTGTAATATATTTGTTTCTTTTAAATACAGTAGAAAATAATTCAGAGTAGAAAATAATTTCAAGAAACACAGTAGTCGCAAAAATTTTATCTTTTTGTATTTTTGTTTTGTTTTGTTTAAACTATTTTTGTAGAATTGCCAATGCCACTCCTATCCCAGGAGATTTGCTGCGAGAAAACACTGATGAAGTGTTCCCTGATGAACAGCTCAGTGATGGGGAGAATGGTATTCCAGTTGGAGTCTCACCAGAGAAACTGCCTGGATCCCCGGGGCATCAGCGTCCTCAGGAAAAAGATGTTTGGGAAGAAATGGATGCAAACAGAAACAAAATAAAACTAGGAATCTGTAAGGTAGTTAGAAATCTGCATTGTGAAGATCATCTTTGAACAGTTTCTTGTCCTCACAGTGCACATAAAATATAATTGATAATGCAGTCTTACTAATAGTGGTTAGCCAGAATGGTCTAAGAAAACAAGATTTAGGATATTTTATATTTTATTAGAGTGATTTACATACTGGAACAAGAAGACAAGCTTTTCATTTTATCAGGTCTTTATGATGGCTAGCGGATTACTTAATAATTTGAGATTCTTTGTAGTTTATTCATGTTCATGTCCTTCAGGCATGATTTTGATTCTTGCTCACTGAATGAAACCAAAGCATATTGCATAGGTAGAAGTCAGATACTGAATATACAAAAAGCAGTTTAATGTTATTCTTCAGCTGAAAGATTGGAAGTGTGATTGACAGCACTGATTTATTTCACATGGTGGTTTTGTCTGCATAAGAAAGATACCTTTATACTGATCCAAAGAGGCTCATAGGCTAGTCTTTAGAAGAGAATGCTGCTTGATTTGGAAAAGTGGTCTCTGAGAATTGGTTCATGTCTCCGTTGCTCGCAATCACAACATTTCATAGTCAGACAAATGTAGCCCTGTTTCTTGATACAAAAATATTTTGAACATGAAGAGGGATATTTTACTGAAATATTCTTTAGCTAGGAGAGCTCTCAAGTTTTGAGACTGTTACTTCTTGTTTCCTAGAAAAAAAATATATTGTTGGAGAGAATAAGGCGTGGTGCATATTTTCTTGTTTGCTTATTTTTTCTTTGCTTATTTTTTTTTTTACTAGAGACAGAGGAAAGAGATTGTTCTGATTTAAAAAAAGGCAATTTCTGTTAGTTATACCTGTTGAAACTAAGGATGATCATGATTTCCCAGCTCCAAATCATGTCCAGTTAGTGTACAAAATGGAATGCAAGTGGTCTAAAACATTGTTCTAAGTCACAGAAATATCTAGTAGGTTTAGTGTATAACAGTGTTGTATACTCCGGAGAATCATAAAGACAGCTTGGAAGCTAACTTGTCTTTAGTAAGAGCACTTGACTTGGAAAGCAAACTGAAGATGCTACCAAGTGCTAGGTTTCAGACTGCTATTAAAGAAAATTCCAGACATGGATGTGAAATACCTGACTAATTGAGTTTTACTGGGGGTTTTGAGACTCCTCAGACCTACTCAGAACTCGTATCTTATACGAGTGTTTTATCCATTGCAGGTGTGTGCTGAAGAACATGTCTAAACTACCTTAACTACAGCATGAACTTAAGGACCATTCCAAATAAAAATTGGCTTTTCACAGGCTAAAAAGCTAGATGGTATTCACCATGTAATACCTTGTCTTCCTCTGTTTGCCACTCCTACTGAGTTACGTTTTTACTTTTATTTTGCGCAGGCTGCCACAGAGGAAGAAAACAGCCATGGGCCAGTGAACGGAATGCTTAATGCACCAAGCCTCGGTTCTCCAATTCGTGTTCGCTCAGAGACCACACAGCTAGACAGAGATGCCCCACTGCTGCGGAAGTTACGTTCAATTCACAGCTTTGAACTGGAGAAGTGTCTGACATTGGAGTCAAAGCCAGACACTGATAAATTTCTGGAGACCTGGTAAAGATACCATTTTATTCTTATTAGGCCGAGATCTTTTCAGGTTATGTAGTTAAGATACTACCATTTTTCCTCTGCTGTGTGAAAACCAGGAATGGACCTGCCGAGTTATGTGTACACAAGCGACAGCGAAGTATTTTTTATGTTACTGGTGTTGCTCAGTTAATGGATTTCACCACTTGGCAGCTTGTTTAGAAAGAAACCCACTGCTTGTATACTGTTCAAGTCAGACAGCTGTACTTGGGTAGAGTTATGTAGTATCATCAGATATCTACCTGAATGTAGCAGGTTTAGTTATGCCCAAGGGTGTTGCACCAACATAAAAATCTCTTGATAGAAGACAGAGGCCCTAAAATGGAATTTGAAGGGAGTAAAGAGATGGATGTGTGAGAAAGAATCAGTCAATTTGTGTAGGGAGAACAAGGGGAGAAAGACACAAGTGAAATCTGAAAGACGGAGGCTGATTTGGGATGGTAGAAGACAGCTGAGATGCTGCCAGTTGCAAAATCCTTCTAAATATATCATAGATGGGTTAGTAGTTTGAATTTGTTTGATGAAGCAGTGTAAGCAAAGCATAAGGAACCAAAACAGTAACATGTAGGTAGCATCTACTAACTGCTGCAGGAAACATCCGTTTCTTCTGTTCTGCTTTCAGTCTTTGCTTTGTAGCATAATTTCCTTTAAGTACAGTGGACATGTGGTAGTAGTCTCACCGCTTAGTTGATATCCACTCACTACTCTCCCTTCTGGTAATTACATTTACAATACAGTATTATATATTACAATTACACTTACAATATATGCAAATTTCTAAGACCATCTGCCAAATTTTACTTGACATCAGAGTTACTTGTCTCAAATTGTGGCTCTTTCAACCATTGTAGATTGTTCAAAAATGCGACAACAAAATTTTACATTAATCTACTTTTCCTCCACTGGAAAAACGTAAATGTTATTTGCATTATTTAATTAATGCTTAACTAATTCAGATATTAACTTTTTTTCTTAAGTTTGCAGAAGATGCAGAAAGACTCGAATGCTCCAGCAGAAACTCCTGTTGCTGCCGTTCCTCTTCAGAAAACGCCCGTTCCTGCTCCAGTGACTGCCCGCACGGATCACGTTTGGCACTATGATGAAGAGTATCTTCCAGATGCTTCAAAGCCTGTGTCAGCTAACTCTCCAGAACACGTTGATGGTGTTATTAGCAATGGATTTGTTGCTGTCAACTTAAGCTCCTGCAGGCAGGATGTTGATTCTAAGGAATGGGTGATAATAGATAAGGAACGGGACTTGCAAGACTTCAGGACAAATGAGGCGTTAGGGCACAAAATGACTGGGAGTCCCTCAGACGAGGAGCCGGAGGTACTACAGGTTCTAGAGGAGTCCACTCCAGAAGAGCAGCCCAGGCAGGGTGCTTGGGCAGGAAACAGTATCCATCCCAAGAATCAAACCTCAGGGGTGGAGTTTGTTTTACCCATGGAGTGCCATCCTGCTGCTTCTGAGCAGCTTACGGATAAATTAGAACTTCTGTCTGGAGCTGCTGGACAGCTTCTTGCAGCCACCCCTACAAGTCCTATGGAAGCTCAAGCAGAAGGAGCACTCACTCTGGTAAGAGAAACAGTTGCTGTTTTATTGAGCCCTCTATTCAGAATTATGAGAGGAGATGAGAAGGCAAAAGTCTTCCTCTTTCTTCTGACATTTCTTATGGTTCTTATACTAGTAACTTGTTATCTTTAATAAATTGTTGTTACTTCTCACTTCCAAGGTAATTTTGCAACTACTGCTTTCTATCCAGAGTTTTCTCATCACGAAGACAGGTTGCTTCGCTTCCATTGTTTCCTCTTCTTTTTGTGTTTCTCCATTCTTTCTACAGGATTTTCATCATTTTTGAATATTTACTTTGTTTCTTTTCGGTCACTGATTCTAAGGAGGAACTGAGATTAGTGGTTAAGTGACAGAGGATCAGCTCCTGGTTTTATTTCTCCCATTTTTATAGTAGATATTATGTCCTCTATCATACAGAGGGCAATTCCTTCAAGCTCCTTTGAGCCAAGAAACCTGGTTGTACTTCTCTGTCACTTGGCACCAATTTTTGTGAAAATTACAGCCAGCTCATTAGAAATAGAAACTTGTCACCAATCAGTCATTTGATATAAGGTGTGGAATGTCCTTTATGGTGAAAATTAACTCCTCAGTATAGTAAACTACAGCTGTATGGTAAAATTGCAGATACACCTAGGTTCGAAGGGCAAGTGCAAGGTTTTATCTTTCACAGAAGATTACGCTTAGATATCATATTCATGAGTTATGTAGTTTTTAGAAGATTCATTTTGCATGATTCAAAATACAGAAATGTGTTAAAGGTTTTTGAGATTTAATTTGAAATAGCAGTTGCATAAATGTTTTTGATGAGTTAGAAAATTGTAAAGGTGAGACCTAATTTAAATTGCTCCGTCATTTTTGGTTGTTCAATTTTTATATTTTAATGTTAAATTTAGTAAAACAGACAAGAAAGAGTAAGACTTAGTCCTGTACAAAGTCTTAACTACTAGGTGTTTTTATTTCAAAAGCCATTAAAAAACAAATTGCGATTTTTGTATGGAAATGCACTATACCACTTCATACAAACTCGGTTCTTTTGGGGGAATTAGCTATTTTGTTTAAAACTGAAAGCAGAGATAATATAAATATCATGTCCTACAGTGCAGATAGTGGACAATGTCTTTATCTGGGAAGGAAGAAGCTTCTGAGCATGGGGACAGAAATCGTTAGAAAAAAGGTCAACTAAATATAGGATATATTTCACAGAATCACAGAATCGTTACGGTTGGAAAGGACCCTCAAGATCATCTAGTCCAACTGATAGCACTACACTACTCTTACCCCTAAATCATCCCCTGAAGAAACACATCTATCCTCTTCTTAAAAACCTCCAGGGATGGTGACTCCACCACCTCCCTGGGCAGCCTATTCCAATATCTCACCATTCTTTCAGTCAAGAAATTCTTCCTAATATCTAATCTAAACCTACCCTGGCTCAGCTTAAGCCCATTCCCTCTAGTCCTGTCACTAGTCACA
>VWZX01004899.1:913529-942815 GCA_013399015.1 Galbula dea | reverse complement strand
CCCCCCCCAGTTTAGTGTCATCTGCAAACTTAATAAGGGTGCATTCTGTCGCCTCATCCAAGTAATCAATAAAGATGTTGAACAGGAGAGGCCCTAGCACTCACCCCTGAGAGACACTGCTCATGACTGACCGCCAACCAGACTTGACTCCATTGAGCACAAACCTATGGACCCAGCCATCCAAAAAATACTGGTTGAAGTAGCCACTGGGGTGAGATTATATTTGTGTTTGGCTTTGCAAGCAGGTAAAGAATATTTGTCATGACCTCAAAAATGAGGGAAACAAATACAGTTTATATTATCCTGGAAGGGTAAGTGGTGCTGTGATGGCAAGATGAGTGGCAGGAAGGAAGTTGAAGGTGAGTTATATGGATTGAAAATATAAACTGAAGTGGGAATTAAGAAAATAGAAATTATTTGGCTAATTTAGAAACTGGGATCAGAGTATGTCCGTGCAGTGTGTCTTTAACACTGTGATGGCAATTTATGGTAATCTTCCATCTACTTCATTAGCCCTTGAAAGCCAAACAAAGCCCAGGAGGATATTTGGAGGTGACTTATTTATCTGTCCTCATTGATGGTATTCCACTTCATAAAAGACACTTAAATATTCCCTAATGTGGGTACCAGAACCTAGTTGTTTGTGTAGGGAAGAGAAGAATGTCTAACTTACTGGCTTGGGGGCGAGCAAATTTCCAGCATAAAAAATTACAGCAAATTATTCTGTCTATTATGAATAAAAGCTGTGGGTAAGAGAACTAATATTCATGTTATCAGTCATGGTTTTACAGTTGCAATACAGATTCTGTGTGCTACCAGCAAATACAAGTTTGACCTGTCTCCGTCACGGGCACATGGTCATATTTCTTTTGAACTACTCAGGGAATACTAGGGTGTATGCTGACTTTATGCTTTTAGAATGGCTTTATGTTGACTTTGCCTGCAGGAACACAGACAGTACTTGATTTGCTGTGATATCTGCTGGTATGAAGTTAATCTGTCAAAAGAATTTTAACTGGTCTAGACTAATGTTAAATTTATACTGGAGCAGCACTTTGCATCATACAGCTCTAGTTTTCTTTTCCTTGACCTGGTACTAAGAGCCTAAAGCTGGACTTGCTCTATTTTTGAACCGTGGCCTCATTAATTTACTGTGTTTGTACTGAGCTGCAGTGAACTCCATGCAGTGCATGCACAAAACTTGGCAACATGTATTTGTCAAGCAGATATTTCAGCAAAGAAATATTAATGGAGTTGAAACAACTGAATCTGTAACAGCTAATTCCATTTTCATCTTCAGTTTAACTTAAAACGGCAGGTTGCTCTGGTCAAAGTTGGTAGACAACCTAGTTCCATATATATGGTATTTCATTAATATATGTATTTATATATATAGTATACTATATATATTATATATATATGTGCATATATATTATATATATGGTATATATACATGGTTCTAGAAGAGGTTTGTGTGAATCTATTTTTATTACTTATAAATATTGCTGAAATTAGCATTTTGCACATTAAGGTACTATTGTGTTTTAACAGAAACCTGCTCTTAACTTTCCATTTATTTCCACGTTCTAAGTCATTTCATTTTCATGTACCTTCTATCTTCATTGGTACTTTTATGAGACACTGGAAATATTCTTTATTCTTTTTCCTATTCAGAGACAGCTGTGGATTATGGGAACTGAAGCTTTAGGATTGACACAATTGAGAATTCCTTTTCCTTGGGAACTATAATGTATGATAGGTGTTCTCTGTTTCCAAGGAATACAGGTTAGAATTGCAAAAACCATGGTAGCAAATCACCTCAATGAAACTTGGAAAGAGTTTCCATGTCCCTACTCTTCATGATTTTGTGGAAATATACATGGAACAAAGACTTGCAAACTGTATATAGCAATCTTTTTTACAGGTATTTAGATGTGTCACCTACCGATATTTATTCAGTTCTGGAAAACTTCCCCAAAGAATCAATTTATTTTCAGAGTTGTATGTCAAAGCTGTAGGTTTATTAGGTTCATCAGTAACCAGCTTGAAAATGCACTTTCTCTGAAGTTACTGGCTTGGAACACTTTGACTTCACAGTTCCTGTTTTGTTTTCTTCTGTTCTATATGCTTGAGTGATGTGGTTCAAGATGAAGTAATTGTTCATGGATTCTCCAGGCCAGAATAACCTTCCTGTTCAATCCTATGTTTGGGATTCATCAAAATTGTTTAGGACTAATCTTACTGAATAACCCTATCTGCTGTAGTTGTTCTTACATGCTGCTGTGGCTGTAGTTCAGTCACATTTGTAAAGCCTGCTGTGGAAGTATATGCAAAAAATATAGTTGGCTCAGAAAATAATGTTGTTTCACTAATGTGCTAAGTGTTTGCAAGGACTAGTCAGCATTTAACTGGTTTGTGTACACCATGTTCCTGGAACAGACTGTGTTAGTTTATTAAATTTGCCCTACATTGTTACTGACTGACTGAAGGTAGGAGCCAGCTAGAGAAAGGGTGCTCTCCTTTGATATTCATACTGGATTTTTAAAATGATGGTAAATGTGAAGATTAAATGTAAGATACCTCTTCAGTTACCAGCTTTTAGCCTGTGAGGGAGTTGTGAATATGGTCTTCTGAGAAAACGCCTGTAGGCAAGACATAAACAAGAATTATTAAAGTACTGATTTTTAAACCATATTTTTCTTCCCCACCATGTTGTTCTCACAGCTCAACTCATCTCATATGCTGCATTTCTCCACTCCGAGAATTTCAAGTCCCATTCTCCGCACCATGAGCCCTATAGCCTATCTGTCCTTCTGCTCCGACCCTCTGAAAGAGGCTGGTTTACCAAGGAGTCAATCAGCTGACAGCCACTCCTCTTCCTCCCGCTCAGCTGGTCGGAGGCAGCTTCCTGTCATTCCCTGTGGCAACAAGTTCCCCCCTGTCATTCGCATCTCAAAAGCACAACTTCAGCAGGTGAATAAGCCTTTGAGGGTGACTGTATTCCAGCAGTCATCTGCCAAGTTTAACATTTTCACTTGCTCTGAGCAGTCCAGTAGTAGGCATATGCTAGTCATACTGCTATAAACAACTGAAGGATCAAGTCAGGGAATAGGAATGAATCTTGTTCAGGAACAGAGTCAGGAATACTCTGAGGAAGGTATATTGTCCTATTTAGATGAGTTAAAATTAGAGAGAGGAATATTTAAAGAGCTCTTACTGAGATTATGAGCACCAAGCATCTCTGGGTGTTCTGGAAGATACATCCTCTTCCTCAGAGGGATTTTCTCTTGAAAAATTGTAAAATCTAGAAAACAAGTATTTGCTTCTGTCAAAACTAAGATTAAAATCTCTCATTTTTACTGTGTTCCTGTGATCAGTACCAGGTGGATTTTGAACAGGGAACACATACTAAAATTTGGACCACCTTAAGTGATTGTAGTATGAGAAAAAGGGATCTAGAGATAGTCAAATGGCTACTTTGGCAATTAAAATATAATTAATTGCTCCGCTGCTTGAAGTATACAAAGCAAAGATGGCAGTTGTCAGAAGTCATAGCTAATGGAAAATGCCACTAGAGAAAGGGAACTTTTAATCATTTTGTATTCACAGTTTCATTTCAATATGAAAAAGATGAAGGTTTAGAACCATCATTGAATTTAACCATAACTTGTGTATTAGTCACAAAAATACTGATTTGCTAAGCCACATGAGCTTGTGTTCACTGGTAAAGCAGTATGACATAGCATTAATGCATAAGACCGTAACATATCATCATCATTTTACCATTAATACTTCATTTGGATTATATTTTCTGATGCCTTTTATTTCCAATGTATTTTTCAATATGAATATTTCTATGTGAAAGACTTCTTTTTTTTAATGAAGCATGCACAGGAGTATTGATACTAAAAGTAATCCATCAGCATTAGCTTCTTTCAAATTCTGTAGGATCAGTGGTGAGTGATAACAAGGCAAACAAAGTAGCTTGTGTATTTTTTTTCAGCATTTTGTCTGTTAACTCAAAAAACAGTGGGTTTTTTCTGCAACTCCTGGCTGCTTTTTATCTGAATGTAAAAAAAAATAGTTCTGCCCTCAATATATGGAAACAAACAGTAGCTCTCAGATATTCATTATTGTGAACTCGATGGAATACCAAACTATCATATCCTTCATGATGACTGGTATATTGATAAGGAAAAGGACTTAGGAAAAATGAACTCATGAAAAGTTATATTTCAGTGCTTTTCAGGATTAGTTTTTATGCCAGGATGCAAAATGACCTATTTTTTTCCCACCTTTATATCTGTGATTTAAATTTTCCAATCAGAATGTATTGCAGGTATATTTAGCAAACTACTCACAGTACTCAAAGAAAGTAGGTTGGCACAGAGGGTCTTCTCTCACTTTGTTAGTACTCTACAAATGAATACAGCTGCAATATTAACAGGGGCTGCAAAGTGATGCACTTCCTTATGTGAAAAAGAATAGGTATTGTGCCAGGTACTGCCACTGAGTGGAGTGAGGATTATATGTAGCATTCTCAGCCTCTTCTTTCTTTTTCAAGCTGCGATTTTGAAAGTCCTGACTCTGTTGAGAATTTAACTTCCAGTTTTTCATTTGCTGTGGAAACTACAAGCACATGATTCTTTAGTCATTCTAACAATGAAGACCTCCTGTACTCTGTGGCTCACTGAAGAACTGAACTACTTTTGCAAGCCATTTCCTTTTCTGCGGTGCAGTAGTGTTAGGTATTTAGCAAGCTAGAAGTTCCATAGGAGTTGGAAGGGACCTTGAAAGATCATCTAGTCCAACCCCCCTGCCACAGCAGGATTCCCTAGACCAGGTCACACAGAAGCGCATCCAGAGGGGTTTTGAATATCTCCATAGGAGACTCTACAACCTCTCTGGGCAGTCTGTTCCAGTGCTCTGGCACCTGAACCGGGAAAAAGTTTTTTCTTGTATTCACACAGAACGTCCTATGCTTCAGCTTAGAACCATTGCTTCTTGTCTTGTCACTGGGCTTCACTGAGAAGAGCCTGACGCCACCCTCCTGACACTCACCCTTCACATATTTAAAAGCATAGATGAGGTCACCCCTTAGTCTCCTCTTAATTGTTTTAAATGTTCATGTTTTCTGGAATCCACAGTACATTTAAGAGTCCCAAAATTCATAACCACAAGGGTCATCCATTCTTGTCTGTCCTTCAAGTAGTCAATTTTTAAAAAGGTTTAATTTACTGTTTTAACTGCCAATTTTATATCAGACATACATGATGTACTACATTATTCTAGCATCATAATTTCCTTAGTATAGACAAAGTACAGATGTTTCAGAAAAACTAAATGGTCTGTTGGATTTCACATGGAGAACTGATCAACCCTGGTGTCAACAGTTGTTCCATCATAATTCATTCATTAGTCTTCTTGAAGTAAATAGGTGGTATCGTATCAATTCAGAGCATAATGCCTAATGACTGGTGATTATTGCTCATGTAATTAAGGTATAATTGATCTAAATAATAGAATAAATATCATGCCTATATATAATAGTGAATATTATCTGATATAATCAATAAAATAACCTTTAATTAAGGTATTTATCTATTACAATCGTTTGTGTGCTTTCATTAAAATCACACATAATACTAATCCAACTAGAATTACAGGAAAAAAGTTCTTTATTTGGTATTTGTGAATATAGCAGCATCTTGGCATTTTTGCATACTTGGATGGAAGAGAGAAGGAAGAGAGAACTTTTTAAGTTTGAGAAAACAGAGAAACCATTAAAATTAGGACAGGTGGTAAGTGGAGATCTCTAATATTTCTAAGCTACTGCTATGCAATTTCTGAACAGGTTCAGTTTAAAATTATTATTAAAATGTCTAGAGTTTGGCAAAAATAGTAGAATTTGGCAATTCTGCACTGTTGCTCTACATGAACCACAGGGAGATGTGTTTACTTACTACCAAGCTACAAGTGTCCAGCTGCTCCCACTGTGCTCGGGCAGCTTCTAAACATAGAACATGATGTATGTAGAGAACTCACAAACTGGCTATGGTGTTGCTACCTTACTGGTATATCTAATCTTGATAATACCAGGCTGGCAATCAAACCAGAATCAGAATAAATTTGTGGGCTTTTTTAAGGATCTTAAGTTCCAAAACTGGTAACACATATTATACTGTAGATACTTGAGTGCCTGGGTGGAATCAGCTGTGTTGTAGCTGCTTTGAAGAGCTGTGGTTTACATTTATCATCATTCCCGTTTACAGAGGCAGAACTATGTAACATAACAGGCTGCCAAAAGGTTTAGGTAGTTTGCTGGGTCTTAATGACGTATTTTTTTCCTGCAAACTTTGTGACTAATTCACATTCTATTGAAGATTGTTAGATGTTTTATAAAATCTAGATTTAGAAATACTGAATGTAAAATGCTTCTTGAAGTGTGATATGAACTTGCTGGCTCTGTTGCTAAACCTGCGATCCTCATGGAATCAGTAGTTTCCAACTTTCCAGGGGAAAAGACTCCAAGTAGTGAAGCTTCTGAAAATAGTTCTTAATCTCTAGATCTTTTGTGATTTTAGAATATAATGATGGTGAAGTAGGAATTCACTTTCTGTAAAAAAAGAAATAATAGCATGAGATAGGAAGGTGAAATGGGCTTTAGTTGCCATCTTTTCACATACCTGAACTGTGCATTAAGGAGAGTTCATGCTTTCTTTGTTAGAAAAAGACTATCTCTGTGGAACTCAAGAAAAATGTTACAGTAGTGGCCCATTTTAATAGGAGTATGTGACAGGAGTATTGTGTGAGTGTTAAGAAGTAACAGTCTGTAAGCCTCACTGCTTCTCAGTTCTCTAACAATATAAGTGAATTTCAAGAATATTCCTCAATTGGTTTATGTGTGTTGTAGAAGAAGTTTGAAATTAAATGAGTACTCGTTTTAGTCACATTACCAATCTAGTTAGCCATTTATTACAGTGACAGTCATTCTCTAAAAGCAATTAAAGATATGGCTTCTAGAGCCATCAGTATGTGTCCTATTGGATGTTTGAGGATATGGGTTTGTTAGAGCAAAAAATATCTTTCTTTACCTCGTAAGTGGTGCAGGAATAACTGAAAAGGGAAGATACTTAAAAAATACAGACATTAAGCCATGATGAATAAGCCTTGAGACACTGTTCACACAGATCTGTATGGTCTTTATCCTCAAAAGATACCTGTCACATTAGAGAATGTGAAAACAGACTTGTACATTCACAGCTCTGCATCTCTATTCCATCCTCTTCCTGTTTCTTGTAACCTCCTTATAAATCAATGTAAAAATTAGCATTATAGAATAGCAGAAAGACTGTATCTGAAGAGAAGTGGAGAGCAGCATGCTGCTTTTTTCTGGTAGATATAAGTAAACCTTCATATTGTTACATCTCTCTAGTTTAGGATTAGGGCCTGTCATGTGTGAATTTTAACAACATAATGTAATATCGTGGGGACCACCAGTTCCTACAAATGTCTGGAATGCTTGCAGTAACATGCATATGGGACTGTTGAAAGGGATTCAGTGCCAAAATTTACAGTCATCTCTTATTTTCCATAACACCATGATTTACAGCCATATATTTCTCTTGTTTATGCCTGTATTAGTCTATCTGGAAATAACCAGTATAGTTTACTAAATCTAAAACTGCTTATATTTATTTTCTTCCCTTCTGTGAATTTAATCTGTGAAAGTAATGTAAAGGATACAAATGATTAGACTCTAAAATGTTACTAGGAATGATAATAGTATGTAGGGAGTATTTTGAGAAGTAGGAGGGCTGTTCTGAACAGTAAGCTAGGTGAGGTGTAAGAGATGAGATGTGAGATGAGACATGTAAGCATAGCAGTGGTTTATTCATGTGAGAGTGACCCTAGCAGTATATTACAGGACAATGTCCTAAAACACCCTTTCCAACTTTGTACAAAGTGCAGTTCAATTGCAGAGGCAGTTGTGCAAGGAAATAGAAATTAAGTGACATAAGAAAAAGTAGTGAAGTAAGAAGAAGCTGGTGAACTGGAAAGATTTGGAGAGGTTGTTTGGTGTTGCAGTCTCATACTAACATTGATCTTATTTCTGATATGCAATAGAGGTAATGGTAGATGAAAGAGAGAACCAGGGAAAAATGATACCTGAGTTTTGTTCTCATAGATAACACAGTTTACTTAAGAAAGAAGTTCTGAAAGGTAAACTAGTTAGGTAGAGTGTTTTCAGAATGCCAAGTAATACGATAATGGCTTATTAACGGGAGAGGTTTGAAATAATGACAGGATTAGCTGAAAAACAGATCTGTACACTATTTCTTAAGAGGCCTGGAGTCCTGACAGCATTTGACATGCTTGCAGAAGTAGCAGACAGCATGAGTGAAAGGAAGAAGCTGTTGCTGAGAGGTCAGATGTTTACTTGCTGGTATTGTACCATAATCCATATTCACACCTTTAGATCTTTCAAACTTAGCAACTTTGCAGACCAAAACTCAGGATTTCACTCCCCTGCTGTATATATTCACAGAGGATTTCATCCAAGCATATCACTTGTTATTGCAGCCTGTCAAAGATTCAAAGGCAGGAAAGTTCTTCAGATGTCATAGACAATGTCCAAGAGATATTTATGTTGTTGTTTTGTTCTTTTTCCTTTACATCCCACTCACCATCTTACAAAGTTTCTTGAAAAAAGAAACATCTTGGTCAAGTGCTAATTTGTGAATTCAGAAATTAATTAAGAAATTATTTAATGAAGGCCAAACAATTAAGGACTGTGGTGGTTATAATTTCATTCAAATATTTGAGTGAAATTCAAGTTAGTTGTTCCACATATCGTCTCAGCCATTTTCAGTAATCTGCTGTATCACAATGCTGTATTCTATTGAAGCATGGGAATTGTGATAATCGGGTAGATAGTGTTATAAACTCATTACCATAGTGAGCCAAGAGGCAGCATTTAAATTCTCTTCACCACATTTTTCTTCTTAGATGAATTGCCCACATCACATTGTAATCTTTGTTCCTTAGGTTCAGTGTTTTACAAAATTGACATTGTTAGCCATAGAAATGTCATAGGATAAGATTTTAATTAGGGGCAGAAGAAAAGAAAGTGTGAGGATTATTTATGATTATGATGGGTGCTTTCAAATTTTACATATTAGGCCATGTATTATTTGTTTTGCAATTATATATGTATTGAACAGCATGGAGACTTCTGTCTTCCTGAATTAGACTAAATGATCACTTAAATTGGCATATTTTTCATGTCTCAGGATCAGCCCTCCTCAGCCTCCTTGATTATGACTTCTGTCTTGCAAGATTTCACAAACAAGAGAGTGAGAAGTCTGTCATTATGGGAAAACTAAGGCTACAGGATTTTTATATATATATGCACACACACACACACACACATATATAAAAATATTTTAAGTGGTTCAAAGCTTTCTCCAGTCTTTTAAATTGGAATCCTGTATAGTGTGAATCATGAAGTTGTCTGCAGTGGGGAGTCTTGTAAAGAAGCTGATGCTTTACTCAAATCTTAAAAGGAGCCTTTGGAGAATCATCTACAAGCCTCTTCCATTTCTTCAGTATTTGACTATTACATCCAAGTTCTTCCAAATGAAAGCATTTGTATCCCTGCCCATGGCAGGGGAGTTAGAACTAGATGATTTTAAGGATCTTTCCCACCAAAACCATTCTATGATTCTGTGCTTTACCAAGGTTCAGTTCTGTACAAGTTCTGTTTTCTCATACACATTCCTACTTTTTAAAAAAATTGGCCTTGCTCTTTTGTTTTTCTCTTAAAGCTGCACCTGAAGTTGTAACAACACATGTGTGAAAGACAGTCCTTCATGATTACCTATCCAAATTTCTTACATATATAGGCGAAATGCCAAGCCCAACAGGTATATAATTTAATTCTTGTTCTTTGAGAAGACTAGTAAGAGGTTTATTGACCTCTGAGAAAACAACCTTTTGTTAGTTAACACAAATCAAGAGAGTGATTTGTGTTCAAAAGGCCATTTCTGAAACTCTGAACTTGTAGTACTGAGTCTTTGATGATACTTAGTCATCCAGTATACTTTTCTTTCCTCCATTCATTCCATGCTTTTTTTTCTTCCAGAGATAGCTCCTGCCTGGTCTACTATAGGTTGTTAGCAGGCTTACTCTTCTGTTTCTTGGGTGTGAGGGTTAAATCTGAGCCAGCATAGGCCTGAAAAACTAGGAAATTCTCTCCAGATGTAGCAAAAGATATAAAGGCTTTTGAAAAATGTAAATAAATTTCAGGTCAGAGCTTGTTTCACCTAACAAAGCATTCACATGTGAGAGAGAAGTCAGAAAGAAAATATTTACAAACGACTCACGATTTAGGCACTAATTGAACTAATCTTGGAAAGGTACTTTAAAAAAAAGAAATCTATTTCCTTTATTTTTTTCTGTAGCTGGACTGATGTGCTTGGATTCTCTCACAAGAAAGCTTTTCAAGTAAGAAAAACTGCTCTTACTCAAAAGGGAAGTAGTGTTTCTTTCAGAGGAAAGAATGCAGACTGAGAGTAAGAGGAGGTGAGAAGGACTTCTGCCAAAACTAAGTAATTTCAGTTTGTTTCTCAGTGTGCCATTTTAACTCAGCAAATCTAAAGCAACTCAGTTGGCACAATTTGAAAAACAAAATTGTATTATTTTATTCCAAAATTTTGAAAAATATGGTTCCACATTTTTAGGTTAAGGTCCAAACAGTATTAGGTAAATTAAAGGGGTTCATAATCCATTTTATAGTATAGAAATAATTTCTTTAAACTGTCCTCTCTCCAATTCAGCCTTATGTCTGTGATCTGTGTTTCATGTTCTGTTCTAGTGAACTGTTTATAATATCAGTTGAATGTTTGTGTTTCCTGGAGGTAAATGTGCACCTGTAAGAATGGAAATTTTATTGTACAGGACCATGAAGAAAATGAAAAAAAAAAAAAAGAAAAAAAAATCAGCAGGAATTTCTTTGAGGCTATTATAGTCTCATGGGAAACCTGAATACATCTCCTTTGCTGTCAGTTCCCATTTCCTGTGTTGGAGGGTTGTTCTGTATTTGTAAAGTTTGAGTACACAGTATAAATTCCTACGGGTCCTGACGGGTGGGCTTGGTTTCCACCACCTAGTAGTACCAATGTACTAGCTCTTACAAAAGCACATAAAGCTCAGCAGTAGGTATAGTTGCTGCAGAAAGGTCAAGTGAAATCTATCTTTTAACGCAGCAGAATCCTTGCAACACCGAAAACAAGTTGCCACTAGTTGTCTCTTCTACCATTGGTGCATGAAAAAACGTCTTCATGTCTAAACCCAGACTCCAGTCTTCCACTTCCTGAAACTGTGTCAGATTCATGAGGCTAAAGAATACAAGGAAAACAGTAGCTGAACTCTTGTCCATATGAAGAAAGATGTCTCTTGTAAAAGTGATCCCTTGATTTCCTGCTGTTTATGCCAAATGACTGAATCCAGTATATACCAGAATCTAGGACTCTTCTTCTCATGAGAGTATGTTCACCCCTTGGCCATGGAGGTAAAAACTCCTCTCACTTTTGTGTGCACTCTCTCACCCTCTGACCTGCAACTTGCAATTCTGTCTGTGCAATGGCCTGACTTCAGTGAGGAAGGTGAGAAGCAGCTCCATTCTGGTTTTGCCCATGCTTGATGGGAAGTGGGGGAAGTGGGCTTATGTCCCTCCAGTGTGGAGAGACGTGGATGCAGGTTTCTCATTTCCTGGACGTCTGCTCTGACAATTAAGCTACGTACTACAGGCACCACTCATCATGACCAACTGTTTTTCAAAGGGACTTTGACTCAATACTGTATGTATAGGTTTTAGGAGTGCTTTTAAGCATATCTATTGGATTAGACCTATTAGAGGTTTTCAATCTGTGAATATTGAGTTTGTGAATCTCCTAATGACCTTAGGTAAGCAGATGTCCTAACAAGGTTACTTAGTTAAAGTGAGGCATAGGCTTCTATAGATAAGGTAACAGCTAAGATTTGGGTACTCAGAAAAGTTTTTCTGGACAAAAATGTAGGTATTATGGGTGTGGATGTATTTCATTAGGAGAATAAAGTTCCTTGGTTTGTTAACAAAGTAACTAAATTCTGCCTAAACTGAAATTAAGGTCCATTCCTGAATCTGGACCTCACTGTGTTCTTTGTTTTCTGTACTTGTCTAGAAATATTATTGTGTACTTGTTAAAGATTTTATGTTTATATACAACTTATTCTAAGAATATTCAAACTAATGTAAAAGAAATAAAAAGCCTACCTTACCTATTAGGCCGGATCTTATTTCCAGGAGGATTATTTAATAACTGCAACATTTTCCACTGAGATTATGTTGGTTTTACTTGTTACACATTTCTGTTTTGGGATGATAGAAGTTTTTTGTTGTTGTTGTTGTTGTTTTGGTCTTTTTTTTCTTATTTTTTCTTACTATCTAGATGTAAATGATGAAGTTAGGTATTATTTGAATATTGTGAGTCGTAAGAATCATTATGTAATGTACCTTGAAGACCTGGAATTAAAAATGCTATTTAAAGAATGTTATCTGTATAACATCTTTTCCTTCTCTACCTCATTTTCCAATGCAGGTAACAATACCAAGACCTTCAGTGGCATCCACACAGTCTGCTTCAGAGAGCTTTCATTATGGCCACCAGCTAGAGAAAAAAGAGCAGGATGCTCAGTCTATGGAACACACTGTGGAACTTTCCTCTCCGAAGGAAACTTTGCCAGGTTTGGTTGTGACAGAAGACACATGTCCACCTAGTGCCAGTAGACCAGATTTGGTACTTAATGTCAGCCAAGAGGTGCTTGACAGGGAAGGACTTGTCAAAGAATGTGTCAGTGACCTGGATAGTGACCAAAAGGACCTACCTGAACAATGTAGTGGGATACAGGAAGAGAAAGAACTTGAAAATATTCCTGTAGAGGAGGCTGAGGAAGAAAGGCTTCCAGTGGTTTCTGAGGATGCCATTGAAATGTTAAGCAAAGAACAGAATTCTTCTGTGCCAAGAAACTCAAAATCTGCAGAGGAAGAACCTCTAATGAATACAGAAGCTGCTGAAGAATCAAAGCCAAGGCCCATCTCTTTGGTGCCAAATCAAGATGAGGTTCTGAAGTCTATCCGTGATGATAGGCAAGCAAACGAAATAGCACCAGTTCAGGAAAATGGTTTTCATTCTAATAAGGAAGAAGCCCATGTCCAAGACTTGAAATGCCACCAAGTGGCCCTTACTGCTTTTTTGCACAAGGAGGACAAAAAAGAGAAAACTACTCCCAGAAATGGAGAGTTATTCCACTGTATTTCAGAAAATGAGCATTCTCATCGGTCTAGGAGGGACTTAGGTAAATCTCCTTTTGTGTTCAGGCAGAGCCGAATCCCAGTTTTAGCACAAGAGATAGACTCAACATCAGATTCCTCTTCTGTTTCGGCAAAGGAAAAGCTGCTTCTAAAAAAGGCCCATCAGACAGACTTGGTTAGACTTCTTATGGAAAAGAAACAGCTCAAATCTTTCCTTGGTGACCTCTCAAGTGCCTCTGATAAGTCACTGGAAGAAAAAATGGCTGCTGCTCAAGTACCGTTTTCTGAGGACGATGTGTTATCCTCATTTTCTAGGTTGACACTGGACTCTCATTTAAGCAAGCAGACAGAAGATAGCTCTTTATCTCCAAGCAGCCCTCAGTCCAGAAAAAGCAAGATTCCAAGGCCAGTGTCCTGGGCAACCACCGATCAAGTCATCAGTTCAAGTTCAGTTCGGTTCCTTCCTCGGCCGCCACCAGGAAGACCGCCTGCAAGACCTGGATTAGAAGCTAGGTAATGCAGAGAAAATAAAACAGGTTTTCAGGCTGAAAATGGATTTGAGCTCAGCTGCTACTTTACTGCAGTTTAAAAATTACATACTGCAGTGACTGTGCAGTATGTAATCCTATAGAAGTTCCCTCTTTTACCTAATTCTTAAAAAATTCTGGGCTTCATTCTCCAAGGAGTCTTACATTGTTGGAGAATGAATGAACCTGCTTCACTGTTAAACCTTATACATTAATAGATATGTATTCAATATTTCGAAACCTGTCCATCTATAACTAAATCTTTGCCCTTTCTTTAAGTGGGGTCACTTTTCCAGACCTGTTGATTATTGACAAACCCAGAGTAATTGATAGGATCTGTTATATCCCAGCCCTTTGAAAATTAAGCTCTTCTTCCTGTAGACATTTTAAAGTATTTGGATTTGAATAGTCCAGCCATCAGTATTTAAGTTAGTTATGCTCAGATCATGGCTAAGTAAAACCAACTAGTTAAAGGATGGCAGAGTGAATTCTAGAAGCCCCCCCTTTGCCAATTCTTTATACAGACAACCGTGATCTAGTTTCTTCAGTGCTTACATTGCCAGGAAAAGGAGAATTTTGATGCAATAGTGTGGAATCCTCTGAAGGAAGTTGTGGTGTACCTTGCCATCCCTTGGAATTGTGTATAGGAGTGTATTGATGGTGTGCAGGAATGATGTACCTCTCAAAAACAGGTGATAAGCACTGCTCTTCAGTGCACTTCTTCCAGCACTACCAGAAAAATTCAGTTGTCCTGTAGACAGTTAGGGTCTTTGTATGAATGAGTTTATGCAAATATAAATCCTGTGTTGATTTGAACAACTCAGAAACAGAAGCTTAGCTCCTAACACCTCTACCTTACAGGAAAGTGGCCCAGTACTCTTCAACACCTGCACAAATGACCTGGACTCAGGACTTGAGGGGATGGTTAGCAAATTTGTTGATGATGCTAAACTGGGAGGAGCTGTTGACTCCCTTGAGGGCAGTGAGGCACTGCAGAGGGATCTTGACAAATTAGAGCGTTGGACAATCGAGATTGAACATGAGCAAGTGCTGGCTTCTGCACTTGGGATGAGGCAACCCCAGACGTGTGTAGACTGGGGAGTGAGAAGTCAAGGGAGGTGATTGTCCTGCTTTACTCTGCACTGGTGCAGCCGCACCTCGAGTATTGTGTGTAGTTCTGGGCTCCACATTTTACAAAGGATATTAAGCTGTTGGAGAGTGCCCAGAGGAGGACTATGAATATGGTGAAGGGACTGGAGGGGAAACCTTATAAGGAGCGGCTGAGGTCACTTGGTTTGTTTAGCCTTGAAAAGAGTAGATTGAGAGGAGACCTTATGATTGCTGTCTTCAGCATCCTCACAGGGGATAGTAGAGGGGAGGGAACCAATCTTTTTAAACTGAGGATAGCAATAGGACTAGGGGAAACAGGATGAACTTGAGCCAAGGGAGGTTCAGGCTGGAGATTAGGAAAAGGTCTTCACTCAGAGGGTGTTTGGGATCTGGAACAGCCTCCCCAGGGAAGAAGTCTCAGCACCATGCCTGAAAAAGCTTAAGTGTCTAGATAATGCTCTCAGGCACATGGTGTGATTCTTGGGGTGTCCTCCATGGGTTTAAGAGCTGGACTCAATGACCTTATTGGGTCCCTTCCAGCTCAGATAATACTATGATACTATGAAATTTCAGCTGCAGATATCTGTTCTGCAACGTAAGCTCATCCCTAGTTTCTGGTGATACTGTGTTTCTGTATGAGCTTTAGCAAACAGGCAAGAAAAGAAATAATCTTTCTTTATTTCTTCTTAAGGTTACGCAGATACAGAGTCCTAGGGACTAGCAGCTCGGACTCAGATCTTATCTCTCATCTGGCTCAAATCCTACAGAATGGATCTCAAAGACCAAGAAGTTCTACGCAATGTAAGAGTCCAGGATCTCCACACAGTCCAAAAACACCACCCAAAAGCCCTGTCATCCCCCGACGCAGTCCCAGTGCCTCCCCTAGGAGCTCTTCTTTACCCCGTACTGCCAGTTCTTCTCCATCTCGGGCTGGGAGACCCCATCATGATCAGAGGAGTTCATCCCCACATCTTGGGAGGAGTAAATCACCTCCCAGCCATTCAGGCTCCTCATCTTCTAGGAGATCCTGCCAACAAGAGCACTGCTGCAACAAACCAAGCAAGAATGGTCTAAAAGGATCTGGCAGTTCCTTCCACCATTCCCCAAACACAAAGACTTCCACTGGAAAGAGCAAATCAACCACTAAGCTTAGCAGATAGGAACTGGGCCTTGACAGGTATAAAGCCTTCTCCTAAATCTGATGCATGTTCTGTCTGTGTACTGTGTATTTAAAAACAAAACAAAACAAAAATTGGAAAAAGTATATTAAAAAAAAAGGTGATGAATCTGCGCATCTTAAAGAAAGTAAGCATCATAAACTATTTGTGAGAAAGCATACTGTGTAAATAAGTGGCCAGGCATTGCCTATGAGCAGGCAGCAAGCAGATCCATGAGGGGAAAAGTAGAGGCCAGGGTAAGAATGACTAGGTAGTCAAAGAGGTGCAATGTATTTAGAGTAAAAATAATCTCTTAACGTGAGTGTTTTAATAGGGTATTTATTTCTGTATTTTTAGTTTACCTAGCTAGATGTGGCCTAATTATTAAGAAAACCTGAAATGGTTATTCCCAAAATGATACTGCTGCTTGAGAGGTAAGTGCTGCTCAAGCATGGTTTTGCAGTTTTAAGAAAGCACACAAGAAGATGATGGTATTTCTACCTTATAAGTCTCTTCCATTCTGAGCTGCACACATCTCTGCATCATTCAGTGCCCATCTTGTCCCCTGTCCACCATGGCAGATTTCTTTACCTAAGGAAGTATCATGTACCTTGCCCCTTCTTGAGACTGATGACATTAAAAAAAATAATATTAACAATTTCTAAGAGGTTTTTATAGATATATTCTTCAGAAATTTGTTTAGGACTAATTAGGATCCAAGAATCTTATTCTCAGTTCTATATCAAACATTTCTTTGGGACTCACAGTGGAGTTCTTCACATTCAGTAGAATTTGGAGAAGCATTCCTGCCTAGTAAACAAAAGAAAGGAAGAGATGTAAACAGAAGTATCCTTTTTCCCCTTAACTCAGCTGCACAAAGAACACTTTTTATTGCTGGCTTTTGTTTTTTTCCATTCAGCCATTGATATTACCCTGCAGAGATGATTACCAACCAAGATTTGCTTTTTCGATCATTTGTTTTACAAAAACATGAAAGAGGAGGCAGAGGTGAGGAGATTGTCTGCTTCAGGAACTTGGTGGTTTGTAGGTGACAGAAATATACTTAACACCCTTACAAAATCTGGGTAAGAAAATTAGTTATCAAAGTAAAATATACAGAAAGCAATCTGAAATACTTTTTATGTTGGATTCTAGTCATGCTTTTGCCCAAATGATTTTTTGATAGCCAGACTTTGTTGTGTCTAAGTAAAGTCCATGGCATCTAATTCCTCCAGCTTTGTTTGGTAGTTACTTGGTAATTTTTTTTGCTCTACAGAATCTTTGTAGGGAACGTAACAGTACAGCACCTTTTGCAATATTCAGAAGAGAATAGTGGGTCAGAATAGTGACACACAAGGAGGCAAGCCTGAGAAAGATGCAGCCAGCTCTCTCTAATTATTCCTGTTGTGGGGATGCTGGATGCAAAGGAGTTACTGATCTGCTTGCTATAGTCATATGCCTCTCCAGCGAGCATCTGTGCTTTTTTTTATTTAACCTCTGCCAAATGAATACCTTTGAATTAAAAAGGGAATATTTTGTCTCTGAGCTAACACATTCTAATGCTGCATTAAAACTGCCCTGGAGCTGCACTGAATTTCACTTGCTTTATCAGACTATGTTAATTTTTTTCTTTCTTATTATGAATATGTATATTTTTTCCCATACGTAATGTAGCACATTGTGGAACCTTAATTTCAGTCAGGTTTCAAGCACTACAGATGAATGCAATAGGTAGGGTATACCTGCTATTTCTGAAGAAAATGTACCATTGGAAAGTCCTATTCCTTTGTATTATATTGTATAATAGGTGCTATACCAATAATTGCATGTCCTCATGGTGAATTATATAATATAAATATTTATATATATATGTATATGCTTATATAAACTCATTCTTTCTCATTTTTCATTTGTAATTTATGGACCACAAATAATACAGTTCTCTTTCTGTTAATTCCTGAATACTTTTAGCATTACATCTTGTATTTCCCCCAAAAAATTTCTGGAATGCACAAATTCTAATAGCCTTTATACCTTGGTACACAATTGAAGGACTGTTGATTTCTCGACCAGCCAATCTTTGCTCTTGCAGCTTGCTTTTTTTCCTTTATAATTTTGTGTGTGCATTTGGATATGGAACAAGGACAGAGACTCAAAGGTACTTTTATTTTTTATTACAAATAGGGCTTGTGGGTACTTATTTTTATTTCATAATGTGAGCTCTTAATTGTTATGTATACTCGTCATACAGGAGCAGTGACAGTCGATGAAAACCTAACAGATGAATGTGACCAGTTCCATCTTTTCCTTCCTGTTTTCCTCCTGTTTCCTTATGGTACGCCATAAAGACAGTTTGGTCTTATTGTGATATTTTTGCCTTAGTGCTGCTGGAATTATTTGTTAAGGTGATGTGGCAGCCTCTGACTATTTTTCCCCCTTCTCCCATATTTCTGAAGAGCACTTATTGTGGTCTTGTAAGCTTGTTCCTACATTAACATGGTCAGTTTTACTAGGTACCAACTTTACGCATCCTTGCCTGAAATGCGAAAGTTGAGGTGTTTATATTTTCTCTCCAGTATAGCAGAATCCAGAAACAGGTCATTGCTTTACAGATGAGACATAATATAACACCTAAGGATTTTTTTATGCTGTCTTCAAAGTTCAGATTTGTCCACTGTTAAACATTACTATGTAAAATAAATCGATGCTGTAGAAATTCACTTGTACTTGAACTACTTGCTAGTGTAAAAAATAGTAAACTATGCCAAAAGACAGAAAGATATATCGATTGTGAACTTGCTTCTTTCAATGCAGGAAAAGGTAAAAGTACTGTATACCCCCAGTTGCTTTTTGCTGTGGATTCAACAGGATCTAGTGAGAAAATCATGAAGGTATGAATGGAGGAGTAATTATGAATAACTTATCTTGAACTGCGCGCTCTTCTTGATAGCCTCCCCTTCAAAGTTTACAGAATTGCTTACTATAGTCTAATGTAGCAATCAGTTAGTGTAGTATAGGTAATGGTCAGCTGATCAACTCATACATAAATGCTAGCTTCATGTTTCTAGAGGGCCTGTATAATCATCAAGAACTCTGCAAGCTTCAATATTTGAATATGCAACTGACTGTGTAAAAACACCAATGTACATGTCTGTGGTCCTTGTGCAGAGCGTGAATGAATGGTTTATGGAGGCTTATCTGAAACAGATTTTCAGGGACAGGGAAGATTTTCCTCTGTTGTATGGAATGGTTCCAGTTATGCTGCATAGCACAAAGCAGCTTACACAGGGATTTTATCTGGGAAACAGTTTAATTTGAGGAGCTGTTGCATTGTTCTTTTCAAGCCTCCGTTTCTTTGGAGGGCAGTGCAGTGGAGCCATGTCATGTAGCAGATGCAGATGCTGCATGCACATCTCCTCTTTACAGTGTTTTCTATGTTGTGGCCAGCACTTTGGGGTGTTTTTTAGAGAAATTGAGGCATGAAGCCTTTAAACTAAATTAGAACTTGGAAAGACCGAGCATTTCACATGGACTTTTCGTGCTGCAGTATTGCATGGTATAATCAATCTAAGTTGCAAGCTTAAAAATTATATTAATGTTAATAAACCTCTATTAATTACAAAAGCCAATTACTACTTAAGTAAAACCATGTTAAAAGTAATAGAAGATGTGATACTGCAGAGCAACACTGGCAAGCTGTATGATGCTAGGCACCTATCTGCTACCTGAGCTGGATCGGTAAACATAGCAAATTTCACTGCTCAAAGGCAGGAGCCTTTGACGGTGAGGTCTTAACTGCTAGTTGCATACAACTATTCAGGAGGCATACCCCTGGAAAGTGACATGGGGCATTCATTATAGCCACCAGCTGCATCCTGTCTTGGGAAATCTGCACATAACTCTTGCCTTGAAGTGTGCATGTTTGAGATCAAGCTTTCTCACATACCTCACTAAACAGCCTTGGTGTAAAGGGGAAGATCTGGTCCCATATATTTAAAACTAGCTTGAAATATTTTTCATCTGAAGAAGACTTGAAGAAGACTTGCAAAAGTTATGTCATTTACAGTTTGTAGTATGATGGCATTAGCTATAGCTGGGAAAACAACAGTTTTGATTTTATATATATAAATACGCATTTGTATATAAGTGTATATATACACTTATATAGATACTGTATATTATATCAAAACATATATACATACATACAGATGTGTGTATATACATAGAGATAGGAACAGTCTCAGCTATTGCATCCTGTTTACTGGAATACATTTGCCAGAGTGAGCCGAGGCCTGTTTTGCTTTGATTTGTTCTGATCTCCTTTTCATCTTCTGTAACGTTGTTAGGCCTAATTCTGATTCTCTGTCTTTTCCATACTACAAGGCCTGATCCTACAGTCCTACTAGGGAAGAACTCCCAGAAGTCCTTCTTACTGCAGTAACATTTAAGCGATGGTTGACTGTCATACTTCTAAAAAAAATATTTTCTTTTTTTCTTTGATTAGAATGTAGACAAAGCCAAACTTATACAGACTCTTTCCTGTAAACAGAATTTTTCCATAATGAATTAGCCATTTTTGTGGAACACTAAGAGGCATAAATTCTGGTAAGAAGAAAGTGATTACTCTAATTTTTTAGAAGGGTCTAATGGCAAACTAGACAGATGTGCCTGCAATTTTTATATATATATATATATATATATATATATCTATGTTAAATCAGAGAGGAATCTTCTGAAAGGGAATAAGAGCATTAAAGAGAGCTAAAAGTCAAATTGGTTTCTCATTATAAGCCTATAATGTATTGATCTTACTTTTTTCCATGCAGGACTGATCCTGTGAGGTGACAAGAGCCATGCCTGGCCTGTCAGTTCCAGGGAGCAAAGGGCTGCTTAGGTATCCTAGGTGAATACTGCTCTCCCCTGTGGCACATTCTCTTTGTGCTTCTTCTCTATAAGGGGTGATCAGAGAACTGTCAGGTGTATAAATGAAAGCCTTGATGATTATCCATGATTCCTTTCTTCAACTGGGAAAAGCTTTGGATGCTTGTTCCTATTTCTGAAATTTGTGGAACAGGGCATAATATCCTTATTCTACTTCTTATAGCTAATGAAGTAGACAGTGAACTGAAGGGGTCTGCTGGCTATTTTGGTTTGGGCTTCAATGCCATGGGTTGCAATTACTGCAATTTCCAGTAACCAGTATTGCTGGTAAAAGGGAAGGAGGTTCACTGGTTTGACTACATGCAATACATAGGCATAGGTCATACATGCAAATCGCATCAACACACAGCTCACACAACAATACCTCAGCTGTCTTCTTGAAGCTAGTCTTCCTTTTCCCTACATGTAACATTTGTAAGAGAGAAATGATGTAAAAGTCAGCCTGGATTATGTCATAATTGTCTGGAATTATCTTAAAATACTGTTGAATGCCAAAAATTATCATTCCTTTTCCTGTGGTTTAAATCATCAGGCTTTTAAATATTAACCTTTGAGGTTTGTGGGGGGGGGGTTGTGTTGTTTTGTGGGTTGTTTTGCTTGTTTTGGTGTTGTTTTTTGTTTGTTTAGGAAAAATGCCTAGGAATGTATTGGTTTGAATTCTAATGTATTCACTTGACATTTACTGTAACCAGGTTTGACCGTCTGGGCTGATTTTGCTCTCCACTGTTTGTAACACATTCTCTCTTTACAGTAATAGTGACAAAGCCAAATCTCAGCATATATCAGTTATGTACTTTGCTTCTGTTTCTCCTCTCCATGAAGAGCTTGGATCCTTGAGAATTCTTGCTTTTCTTCTGTAGGTGAAACTTTTCATTAAAATCATTGTAGGGTCTTGGTCTGTGAGGTTTTTTCCCCCTGTTTAGGGACTGAGCTTAGTCTATAAATATCATATTTTCAGTTCCTGAACTTTAAATTGGAAAATGCATAATTTTTATTACTATTATGACCTGATATGCCTTTTGATCTCTCTCTCTCTGTATGAATTACTGCTGAGAGCCAGCTTTGGCCAGGAGTACAAAGTGGTTACTTCTAAAAAAGTACCACAAGTCGGCTACTCATATGAGGTCCTGATCATCCACAGCTGTCCGTGGGAATTCAGCTGGAATCAGTTTGAGTTACAGATGTTTCTTTCCTTTTAAGATCCCTTATCTTTGATCTAACTCTTATTAAAAGGACCAATAATAGCAGCAGAGCAGCTTGCTCCAAAAGAGACAGTTTAATTAGTTTGGTCTGCCTGGCTTCAAATCCTTTTAAAACCATATCTGCTGTGTGGCATGCAAGGTCATAAAGGTTTGACACAAGGTGAGGTGGGATTTGTTTTGCTATTTCACGTGTTTTTCCTCTGACTGGAGATCTGGATTGGTTGCTTAGCAGCATTTTCTGCATCCTCTTTATTTTCCTTGGCTAGAAATCAAGTTTTGAAATTCTTCCCCAGCTTTTAACTTTCTTTATCTATAGAGTCAGCCCAGAGATGAGTTGCAGGGCTTGTGGTAAGAGGTGTCAACCTTCAACTGCTTTCTTTTGAATATCCAAACTAGTCAATTACGGAAATCACCAGCAATGCCTTCAGACAAGTACTGAGTTTTTGGAGCTGCCAACCAATGGCTGCTAATCTGAAATCTCTGGGCGATACCACAAAGAGTGAAATCTGTATATTAGTTAAAAACACAGTATTGTCACCCCATGAGAAATTACTCAGTAGTAAAATCTGCAGCATGATTAAATTAAGTGGAATGTAGTTCCAAGATTTTTGTTACCATTGAGGAAGACAAATGTTGAGTCCTTAAAATTCTCTTGTGTAGTAATTGCAGTTTTCTTCCCCTCCTTGGAAATCTTCTAAACCATTATTTTCCTTTTTCAAGTTTGCTTAGGCACCCAAGAACATAAAGAGTTAATGCCCTTCTAATGGTCATTTGTACATAAAGTTGTAATTATTTATTTTCTCATTTGTACCATATCAAGGCTTTGTACAATGTTTTAAGTTTTGGTTTCAAATTATTTTGTATTTTATTTTTATAAACTGGGTCTAAATAAAATATTCATTCAGCATGCAAAACTTCAATTCTTGATTGTGTTTGTATAGTGATTTAATTATTTATAAAGCTTCAGTTGCTTTTTTTTTTTTCAGTATTTTTTACTATTGTAACCCTGTGCTTTAAAGGGAGAAAGTGTTTTGACAGTGATTGTTTTTCTTTCTGTTACAAAAAAAGGTAAAAAGCAAATGTCTGTTGGTGCTACTGCAATATGAGTCAGGTGTTCCTATTACAAGACAGAATGGTTGGCTCAATGGAAGTTTTACTGATTTTAGTAGGTTCATGTGTTATATAGTAAGAAGAATAGAAAAACTCAAACAGCCTCCTCAGAAAATTCCCTTTCTATTTGCTTTTGCTCTTATCCATACTGTCTGTATTCAGCCAGCTGCTTTTTTTTCCCTCCATTCAAAATGGTAATTTCTGATTTAGTCAGGCCACTGTAATTGAGTTCTTTGGAGATAATGAGCTGTCTGGATGTAGTCATTGAGCTTTTACAGCCTCTTGAGGAGACCTGTTATCTTCTGTATGACACACTTTAGTTAGTGGCAGATAGCAGAGAAATGAATGAACAGAAGTTGTTATTGACTGAGCAGTTTGTGCTATGTGGACATGAAGTATTGAGCTACCAGTTGCTCTGGCTTCCTCCAGGACTCTTTCATTTCTCTTTCTAGTAAAATTAGGCAAAAGTAGAGTATAGTATCACTACAATTTATATTTAGGTTTATGTGCCTGCATGTGTTACTCCTTTTATGCTTTGGAAAATCCTGGCTGCTCTTTGAAAAGCAGAACAAGGTGTTTAGGGAAATCCAGAAGAACTGGAGAAGATTCCCTGAATCTCTTTCTTGGCATTGTCACTGTTATGCCTCGTATGTCGGGCAGATTAAAACCCAGCTCTGCCTCAGTTCAAATCATCAGCATTATTTTCATTAATCTTCATGACCAGGTCATTAGCTCTTGTAATCCAAATTGCTTCACACAAAATGAAACAAGTTAGGAATTAATTTACCCAGTAACATTCCAAGAAAATGATGGTTCATTGCTTGTTAAGAGCAGCCAGAAATTTAATGGCATGCTTCTAGATGGCATGTGCTTTTGGTGCTCTAAACAGATTGCTTATTTGGTCACAGAAAGGGCACATAAAGGAATAACAAGCCAGCTGTAGTAATTTGAAGGAGAAAAATCTGCACACTTCTGTACTGGCAACAGGTAGCTCAGTATCTTTCCTTCCTTAAAATATTATGTAAATTTGGATCATAACACAAATGGAAGAGTGTGTTTCATCTGGCTCCAGTACACATTAGTGGGACAACTGACAGACTGTGGGAAAGAAGCAAGATCAGATCAAACTTGCCGTAGTGGATCAATGTTGAGGTCTGGTAGTGTCTGACCACTGAAGTATCTTTTAGGATTGCCTGGTCTTGTTATCATCATTGACACAGGAAATCCAGTCTGCCCACTCTGCTTGTAGGATCTTGGCTCAAACTGCTGCCCAGAAAGACCAGGTAAACTTTAGATCATATTTTGCTAATCTACCTGAAATGTCACAGTAGCATTAAGTGGCTTCTTTGTCTGTGAGAACAAAATACAAAGGGTGCCTTCTTCAGCTACCAAAACCGCTGCTTTGAGGGAGTCCATTGGTACTAATGAGGGAGAAATAATGCTCCCAGCAAGTTAATTTAACAAGCTTTTAACAACATAGACTCAACAATCAAACTTGGAAGGATTAGTTCTTGCCTGTTTTTAAAACCAGCTATTTATGGATATTTATGAGATACCTGTCACCCACACCATGTCCTTTTGTTAAAGTAAACCTGTAAACAAGAACCTCTTCTTCAAGGCACTAATCCCTAATTTTGTGACATATCTGCATGTTTTACTCCATCTACAATACTGAAGGGAAACACAACTACTCATGTTGTAGTTCACATTGTTTACATTTTGTGAGGCAGCAGCTGTTGGGTTTTGAGGTATATATGTGTGATCAGTACACCCTAATGATATAAGGGCAGCAGTAAAAGTACATACTTAAAAAGTACATTTTCATACAGTATAATGCTCCACCAAAGCTGACTGCAAAAATAACATCTCTTACCCTGTGATTACAGGTTCTTAGGCTGCTAGGAGAGGGACATTTGGGTTGCCACTCTCTGTGTCATCTGTACTTGCCAAATTCTTGCAGCAGGAATGCTTGTGAAAAACGACTGGGGACCTAGAGGCAGGAAGTTATTGCTATAAACCAAATTTAACTGCACAACTTTAATGCTCGTGCTGAGTGCTTAAGAAGAGGTCCTGTGTGACTTTTCAGGCCATTGGAGAAAACTGCAGGTGACAGGGGTGTTATTTCCCCTTCAGTATGGACACAACATACAGACACAGCACCTCTGCTCTTTGATATGTGCAGAGTGGCTCTGACAGATACACCTCAAACATACCAGCCTTAAATACATCTCAAGTATAGTACCTGTGACAATGGTTTCCTCTTACCTAAATGTAAAAAATGAGATTTTTCTTTTTCACATTAGGGTAAAATTATTCCTTTGTGCTTGTTTCAGAGTTGACACTGAACAGGTTACTTTTCGCTCCAACTCATCCTTGTCTTTCTTCTTTCTTGGATATATAGTTAAGAGAACGGAAGATTCAACTCATCCCTCTGATAGGTGACAAGGAAAGCTTGATGACTCTGCAGAAGCATTTGTTGTGTCTGGAGCAAGGTCAGCCCTTGCCTCCAGTAATTTGTGTAACAGCAAATCTAACATCCATTCCACATAAAACAATACAGAAATTCTGTTGCTGTGTTATTTCAAACCTTGTGGTATTGACTCCAGAAGTCTTGCAAAAGCTGGTGGAGATATAGCCTGCTTATACACTACATGGGGAAAAATTATTCCATGTCAAAACCAGGCATCCCTCATCAATTACTATTTTTTGCTGCATTTCTCTACTTTAATCATATGACAAGAGCGAGCCTACCCTGCTAGTGCACTAAAACAAAATGCCTCTGAGGAGAAGCTGCATTTGACAAGCTGGGAATGAACAACAGCCAAGTGGAACAATGCTATATGAATACTAAGTACATTCATGGATCAAGATCAACAGCCTAAACCATTCCTACACTAAGCAGGTACGTCAAACTCTTCCCGGGATGCCTTGCAAAGCTCAGACTTAACAACCACCAAGCAAACACCCCGACATTATAATTATTAGAAAAAGCAAGTAATTAAAAAAACCCAACTACCTCTGAGGTTTGTTTAATCAAAAACCTAAGCAGATTTTATAACAGCTCCTGCCGGTCAGTAACCATAACGTTACTGTTTTATCCCACTCTCATGTCTTTTATTTTTCAAAAGGTCACAATTAAACAAAAGATGATATAGACAAGAGTTAGTCAAAATAGATTTGGTTTCTTAAGAGAGTAAGAGGATAAAGAAAATGGGAGAAAATTATTAGCCAACTGCAACAGAGTTAACGAACAGTAGATTGGTAATTAGTGTTTAATGCCACCTACAGCAAAATGTTTCCCACTGGGAAAAATGTGGGAGGCAAGTTCACTTTGCTACTTTGAAGTCACAGGCCGGAGCAGAACATACAACACCACCGAACACCACAGTCACTTTACATATGTTCAAGTTTTTACACATCTGCAAAGCAGAAGTAGTAGCAGCCATTTGGATGTTCTTTCTTAATGGTTCTGAGGGGGGGCCTAGGAAACTCAGAAGGACCTGGTTCTTGTGACATGGAGCTGGAGCTACAGCTGCTGCTTCTGCTGCTGCTTCCAGCCACCTGCGCTCTACCTCTGTCCTCAGCAGGGGAGACCTGAGGTGAACCTGGGCTCAGGTAACCAGCTGTGGTCTGAGTAGAAGCAGTGGCATATGTGGTAGGGCCAGTGTTGTTTTTCACGTAGACGTTTTTGATAGCAACAAGTGTATGTGCCATGATGCTGAGGCTGTTGCTAAGATCTTGCATGCCTTGCTGCAGCAGCTGAAGATTGTGGTTGACACTGTCAAAGCCAGACTGGATTATCTGCATCTGGGTCTGCTGCATCTGCAGTAGGTCCTCTTCAGTTATTTCATTTTGGTCTGCCTGGGACCTGCCTTTTGTTTTGGCTTTTACTTTCCCAGAGGAACCACTGCCCGATGTCCCCAGAAAAGGTGGTTGTTCTTGGCTAGGTGGAACTACTGCCATATCCTCAGAGCTTTCTTCTGGCTCTACAACCTTCACTACTATTTCTTCTTTGAGGTTCATCTTCTCAAGACTGGATTGATGAGATGGGCCAGGATTGTCATTAAACCCTAGAGGGGATAGGGGAGAGGAAAAGCAAAGGAGAGTCAGTGAGAAACTTCATGACCTTGGTGAACAGTGAAATGTGTTCTCATCCACTAAGCACTAACATTAGTCCTTGAACCAAAACTCTGCAGCTTACACTGCATTATCTTTGATGCTTTTAGAAAACATATGACCTCGATGGGCGGGAAGAGAACTGTACAGATGCATTCACTAGGTAACCACATATTTGCATGCTACAGATCCCTTACCACAGAAGCCTTTAGTTTTAGGTTCTGAGTAACAAAGTTCATTGCAAGCTCATTTCATGCTCTACTGTGCATGCAGTAACCAGTAACAGCATTGCTGAAACACTGTGATGGCAAGAAATCTCTTGGTATGGAAGGCAACTGTTTCAGTGCACTAATGCAATGTCTCTCTAGTATGTACAAAGTTAGGTACTCACAGCACTCTGCAGTGCCTAGAGCTGCTCACTGGTATGGTTTTCGCGTTTGCAAGAACGAGTGCTACAAAGCATTAGGTATTGAAACAGGCTGCCCAGGGAAGTGGTGGAGTCATCGTCTCTGGCGCTGTTTAAAAAACGTGTAGATGTGGTACTTGGGTACATAGTTCAGTGGCATGGGGGTGATAGGCTAAGGGTTGGAGTTGATGATCTCGGAGGTCTCTTCCAACCTTAATGATTCTGTGAAAGGTGGCTGCGTTTACTGCCGCATAGAGATCTCCTGCGAGATAAGGTTTACTCTTAGGTGCTGTTTTGATTCACTTTGATGACCACAGCAGGAAACCTCCCAGGTCTGTGTGTGCATACACACATTCTGCATTTCCAAGGAGAGAAGGTAGCCATCCAAGCCAGGCATCTTCCAGCGGGGCTGGTACCTGCAGCCCCCTGCGAGCATGCAGCGAGCCCGCCACGGCAGCCGGTCAGCGCCGTTCCTCTCCCAGAGGCCGAGACAGCAGCTCCCGCGGTCGAGGGAGGGGGGCACACCGGGTGAAGGGTCCGGGGCAGCTCCGCAGGGGTCGCTCCCGCACTCACCGATCTCCCCGACGACGGCTCCGGGCAGCTCCAGCGTGTCGATGCCGCCCACGATGGGCACGGCCTCGGCGGGCAGCAGGGAGCCGTAGGCGCGGTGGTGGTGATTGCGGTGGTGGCGGCGGGCGGAAGGCGCGGCGGCGGGCGGTATCTCCTCGGGGGTCAGGAGGAGTCCTAGGGCGGCGGCGGTGCCCGGCGGCCCACAGCCTTGCGAGAGGCGGCAGAGCTTGCTGGGGTCACGGCGCTTCAGGTCCCGCCAACGCTTCTTCAGGTCCTCCACGTCGCGGGGACAGGCAGCCACCGGGTTCACCTTGTGTCGGATCAGCTCCCACACCTTCCGCTTCTGGCCCGGGGAGGCGCGGCCCGGCCCCGCCGCGAATAGCAGCTGCTCGTGTTTCAGCACCTGCTCGATCAGCACCTCCGTCTCCGCCTCGTTGAAATTCGCCTTGCGCCGCTTGGGTGAGTCTTCAGCCATTCTCCGCTACGGGTGGAGAACAGGTCTGCCCCCGGCTACCGCCGAGTGGGCGGGCACGAAGCCACGCGGGGCACGGCTGCCGCTGTCTGCTACCCCTTCCCCCGCCCCGGCCCGGGGGCACTATTGCCGTCGCTGCCGCTAGGCCGGGCCCCAAGCCCTGCTAGGGAAGCAAATACCGCGCATGAGAGGAAAATACGCGCGAGGACCTGCGCAGGCGCCCCGTGCCTAGCGTGTTGACATGGGGAGAGGGACCGGCCCGGCCCGTGCTGCGCTGCGCCGCGCCGTTCCGTGCCGTGCCGTGCCGCGCGGCGCCCCCCC